>JAJTUV010000288.1:447500-967500 GCA_021653895.1 Mastomys natalensis
GTTTTTAATCAATCCCCATTCTTCCACTTCTAATCCCTCTCCTGATCCACTCACTTTTTCCACATAACTTTATGTGATCTTTTAAAAAAAAAAATAATCCCACTAAATTATTTAGTACTAACTGTAATGCACAGTGGATACAGAGTAATCTACTGGGGGAATGGGTAGCCTCCCCGAGCCCACATCCCTGAAGAAAACCATCCTCTTTCCCCCAGTAGCTCCTCAGATAAGGATGAGATTTCTTGACATCTCCTCATCAACAACAGTATTTTGTTGGCTTAATCTTGTGCAAGTCTCGGGCCTGCTGTGAGTTCCTATGTGCAATGGCATTGTCATATCCAGAAAATACTTACTTGTTACAGATGTTTACTCTCTCTGGCTATTACAACCTTTCTTGGCCCTTTACTGAGCATTGGAGGGAGGGGATCTAGTGTAGATGTTCCACTTGTAGCTGAACATACCACTGTCTCTTATTCTCTGCATGTTGACCACTTCTGTGTTCACTGTCTGCTACAAAAAGCAGCTTCTCTGATGAAGAATGAAAGATGCATGTAGAAATTTGATAGATAGATAGATAGATAGATAGATAGATAGATAGATAGATAGAGAACAGTTATGGGGCAGTTTATTACTATGTTATATCAGTACTATATGCTACTACTTATTAGCAGAATAATAGTACTAACGCCAATGACTTTAGCCAACCATGGAGTTTGGGCTCAGTTAATGGTACCAGGAATGAGCTCTGTTTTGTGGGCAGGCTTTAAATTCAAGCCCAGAAACAGCTGGTTATTCCTGTAACATTCACACCACCATTGCAACAGTTACCATATATTACCAAGCCAATTGTTATTGTAGCTCCAGGTTCATAGCTGTTCAAGGCTGTTGATGACTTTTCTCCCTTGGTAGTGTGCCTAGACCCTTCCAGCACTTCCACCTTACAACTACCCAGTAGGGATGAAACATCCAGGTAGGTACCTGCTTGATTTTACCATGTCCTATGACTCAAGTATGTGCTGTCTTCAGCAGTGTGGTCTTACCCTCAAATTCTGATAAATTCATTTTTAAATTATACTTATAAATTCTTAAAAAACAGGAAAACAGAACCTTATGCTTCTTACTATACAATTTTATGAAAACTATCAATCCTTTATGGTTACTTACTGGAGGAAGATGAGATGGAAAAGATAACATGATGATGGCAAGTTCTAGGCCAACTTGAGCCAGTATCAAGTTCTAGTTCCAGGATAGCCTGAACTATATAATGAGATTCCATTCTCTCTCTCTCTTCTCTCTCTCTCTCTCTCTCTCTCTCTCTCTCTCTTTCTCTCTTTCTCAATATGTATATGTATGTGTTAAAGTGAAATAAAAAAAAAAACCTAAGCAATGGGATTTACAGCTTTTATAAATTAAAGGGGAATAAAATGAAATTTAACAGCACCCACCAAACTTGTATTTCAAGAATATTTGTGACATTTCTTCTGCAGTCACCAGCAGTTTCATTCATTTGCATACTTTTCAAATATATTGTTGGTCCTCATATCTACTAAGGTAAACAGGAAGGTATCATTATTACCATTTTATGAACATAGAAGAGGAAACTGTAACTATACCAATAAAATTATTACAATAAGGTAACCTCTGCTACTTGAGAAGTGATGAAGCATTTAATTTGGAGGAATATAAAATTCCAATTTGAATAAATGACAGCCATACTGCATAGGGGGTATTAGAATGTTGACAATGCAAAGGTTGCTTTCATTGTCAATACACAGTAAAATATTATTCTAACTGGATCTTTATTTGGAGCCATCAATGGCACTGCTGCAACCTCTCTGAGTGCAGAGGGCCTCTGTTGGCTAATTATGAGCAACGTTTTGACTCAGAAAGCTGCAGTGAATTTATCTGAGAACCCTAAATTTGTCTGTCTCCCACAAAGATGTCTATCAGAGAACCTACCACTAGGACAAAGCAAATACACCAAACCCCCAGAATCTCCCAGTAGAGCACGGGAAACCTAGCCAGGCCACAGCCTATCACATTTCTCCTCTACTGCTTGTTTTCTGCCTGATGTTCTTGGAGATTTGCTAATTTATTCTGGAAGAGCCAGCCATGGGCTCACTTCTGAAGGACCTTACCAAAGATCTGACATGAAGGATTTGCTACTCATAAACATCAGATGAATACCAAGAAACTACTTTGCTGTTGGCTTAGTTTGGGTTTTATTCCTGTGAAGACACGTCATGACCAAAGCAACTCTTATAAAGGCAAACATTTAATTGGAGCTGGTTTATAGGTTCAGAGGTTTGTCACCATGTGAGGAAGCGTGGCAGCATGAAGGCAGACATGGTGCTGGAGAAGGAGCTGAGAGTTCTATATCTTGATCCAAAAGCAGCCAGGATATGACTATCTTCTGCAGGCAACCAGAAGACTCTTTACCCACTTGGCAGATCCTGAGCATGGGAGACCTCAGAGCATACCTACACAGTGACACATTTCCTCCAACAAAGCCAAACCTACTCCAATAAGGCCTCACCTCCAAACAGGCCACTCCCTATGGTGAAGCATTGAAACACATGACTCTATGGAGGCCAAACCTATTTTAACCACCACAGCCATGAACACAGAGAAGGAATTTACCTGTGAGTGGCCTTACAGATCAAGAGCAGACTTGTAGTCAGAAGTTGACCTGTATATTGGAATTCAAAATGATTGATGAAAAGCTGTTAAACTTTTATGTGTAAGCGGGCTGGTCAAGAGTGTTAACAGAAACTCATTAGCATTATCAGAAATATCACCATGCTGAAAATCATCAAACGGACCTAACCTGGCCAGCCTTAAATGAATGTCGGTGCCAGTCCATCACAATTACACTGATTGTCTTAATTACTTTTCTATTGCTGTGAAGAGACGCTACAACTAAGGAGACTTACAGAGGATAGAGTTTATTTGGGATTAACATTTTCAGAGGGTGAGTCCGCGACCATAATGGTGAGGAACATGGCAGGAGCTAGGTAGGCAGGCATGTTTGCTGGTGCAGTAGCTGAGAACTTACATGCTGAGACAACAACCATGAGGCAGAGAGAGAGAGCTAACTGGGAATGGCCTGGACTTTTGAAGTCCACCCCTAGTGATACATCTCCAACATGGCCACACTTCCAGCAAGGCCACACCTCCTGCAAGGCCACACCTTCTAATCCTTTCTAAACAGTTCTATCGACTCCGAAGCATTCAAACACGAGCCTCTGAGGTTAATCTTCATTCAAACCACCACACACTGCATCAGCCCACACCACACTTCACTTTCTTCAAAAGGAGAACCCAGATGGTATGGAAAGTGCCCCTGATCAGAGAAAGGCATTCCTGCCATTATCTGCTCTTCACCACTGGGGACAAAAGGCATGCCACCTAGATGCTGCATCACCCAGATCACGGATTATGGCAGATGACAATGATAACCTTCCCCAGGAGTAATGGCTAATGCCCCAGATGAGATCGTCAATGGCTAGATTACCTATTCCTTTACCAATGCTGATAAGGCAGTTAGACAACTGCTCATGGGAGCCGTAAAGGGGGAAACTCACCACTAATGGATAATTGGCCTTTGAAGAAATGGAAAAGCTACATAGTTGATGGTGGAAGTCACCTGTACATTGCAAAACATAATGGGGAGATTTTGTGCTGAATAAAAGGGAAATTCCACTTACAATATAGTTCAAGACTGAAAACACATATACAAGTAGGGAACAAATGGCGCCTTAGACCAGGAACAGATACAGAGTATAGTGTCATTATCACAGGAGGGGACAAAGGCAATCTGTCCTACTCTTCCAGCACAAACTTCACTCTGTAAATCTCAGACAATAGTGTCAACAATCAGTTTTCCACCAGGCCTCCTATATGGTTCATGTAACTGAGAACAGTTCTCTTCTAGACACCCCTCCCACCATGCTACTAAGTCCTTCAGATCCTAATTGGGACCTATCAGTCATGTAGCCTACTCCATCTCAGCCAGTGACCTAGAGCTAAGGTCATTATCCTATATGTCCCAAGTGGAGTTTGTTCAACCATAAGAAGCTGACACTGAAGTCCCACATTCAGGATTCTCCAGCCTTGATGCCAAGGTGGGCATGTGCATTCTAGTGGGCCAGCTCAGTGACAGCAACCAACATATGCTTCACCCTGTGCTGGGGCACAACAGTGAGCTGTTCTTCTGCATAATACTGCCAACCACAGAGAGTCTGGTTATCTAATCATCAAAGAGTGGTGGTAGATGTGAACTCTGAAGACAATGTTTCTGCCGTATATGAGTCTACAGCCTAGGACTGCTCATAGGAAGTGCTGTACTGGGCTTACTTTGAGCAACAAAATGAAGTCTATCACCACCTCTGGCTGTAATGAAAATGAAGAGCAGCTGCCTTGTTCGGTCTCTACTACACTGCATGTAATCTTTGCAGATGGCTTGCAAGAAGTACTTCAGGACCTTAGTGATTACCCAATCCTCGTTGACCCATAGGCAAGCTCCAGATTTACCTGATGGCAGTCTTGACCTTGATCTTTGTGCTCTTTCTCCTTAACATGGTTGTAGCTATTGCTGCATATCTGTGACACGTCTATAGACACAACATTGGAGTCTGTTTTGAGTTTGATCTCTGTTCCAAGGCTCCAGAGGAGGTTTTCCTTTTCCCCAACTATGACATGGGAATTCTGCCATATTCCTCCAATGGCTTGGATGAACTGCCTAACATTCTTCAGGTACTAAGTTTAATTTTCTCAGCACAAAGCCCAAAGATGTTCTATTACAAGATCTATGTGTTGAACCCTTTGGTGCCAAAAGCATCAGCCCATAAAGACAAACAAACATGACCTTGATTAAATAAACTTTCAAACGGTTCCTTAAAAATCTTTCCTATGTGTAGTTAGGAGAGAACTCATTAACTTAGAGATGAAACTCTGCAGATTAAGTACTACTTGATTCTGTTGTGTTTTATTAATTTTTCTAGGCATGGAGCATGCTCTTTGTAAATATATTTGTGTTGCAATTGCTGTTCTGTAGAAACTCTCCTAATAGTCTCAATTTTTTTTTGTTAATTCTAAAGCAATACAACCAAAAACATTTCTGTGAATTAACATACCACACTATTATTATTACACATTATCTACCTCCTTTATAGTGCTTGGTATTGATTTCAAGGTTTTTGACACCTAAGCAAGTGTTCTAACACTGGGTTATAGTCCTGTCCTGGTCACTGTTCTATTGCTATGGGAAGACAGCATGCCTATATCAACTCTTATGAAGAAGAGCATTTAATTGTGGTTTGCTTACAATTTTAGAGGTTTAATCTCTTGTCATCATGGCAGAGAGCATGGCAGCACGCAGTCAGACAGGATACTAAAGTTGTAGCTGAGGAGTCTACCTCTGGATCCACAGGCAGCAAGAAGAGACAAGCTCTGGGACTGGCTTGGGTTTTAAAACTCCCAAGCCCATCCCCAGTGACACACTTCCTCCAACAACACCACACCTACTACAACAATTCTTCAAAATAGTGCTACTCCCTAAGAAATCACATGTATGAGCCTTTTGTGGGTCATTCTTATTCAAAGTGCCACAATTCCTAACCCCAGACATTATTTCCTGAATTTAACACAATTCTATAAAATTAGGTGATCTGCTTACTTTGAGTGCCATCACAAATAGCCTGTGCACAACACAATAAATAAATGTATTAAAATGTCTTATGCAGCACAGAAGACAAGTGCAATAATACATCCAGTTTCGCAACCCAGAACACATTGTTCAGTATGAGTTTTGATACATACAGAAAGGAAGATAGCACAAAAAGCAACTCAGGGGGATGATGGGATGAGGGCATGGATGGGGCTGGTCTGGAGCATAAGGTCTGAGTTGATGATACCTGGAATAGATGTTTGTTTCAATGTAGCACTGGCATATTCTACATACAGATTAATATTCTGAGAGTGATAGGATTGGGAATTTGTTCATAATAGATCTGGAGTGTCAGCACATGAGAGGCAGATCTGCCTTAAAATGGTTCCTAAGGAGAAGTCAGAAACCCTCTGGTGGAGAATGTTTTAGTGGGTGTGAATTTGTGTCTTTAATTCAAGGAAAGAGAAAAGAGTTATGAGCTGATACCACAACTGGATTAATCATCTCTCTTTGAGAAAGGGCTATTTTCAGAAATCTTCAGTTTGGGTAAGCTTGACGGACAGTGAAGGAATCACACGTGGAATGCCTTAAATAAAAATGTGTTGACTTTACAATAAAAAAGTTGCATGCACCCTATACATTTTCACTTCCTTTAACATTTTTAAAAAGCATACACAGATGTAGCCTGTGTTGCAACCACTCTGTAAATATTAATAGGAGCTGATAATGACATGTAAAAAATGGCAACTCTTCTGCTTATTCACACTGGAGTAGATTCGTTCAGAATGTGTTTGTGACTATCAGTGACATTACTGAAAATGGGCAAATGCAGGTGAGGACTCAAGAGTTCCAGGAAAATGTGATATCATTCCTGTTCTGCAGGATTCTGAGATATTTCCACAAATAAAAATGAGTGAGAATTTTTTAGAGAACACTTAAGACCATTTGAAACCGAACATATTATTCTTGTTTCAGTCACTCTCTGAGAGAAATATAAATCCCATAACTGAGAATTTAACAGAGATAAAATCCTCTACCAGTTTCACAAAACGGGTGCAGTATGAAATTAAGACTCTAAGTGTCGCTGTTCCCTAACCCGAGCAAGAAAGTCAGTGGGAACAGAGTTGTGTCCTGATAAGATACCAGAGCTACGAAAAAATTCTAACCTGAAATGGTTCTCAACTGGTCTCTGTTCGTTTAAGGACCTTGACCTCTAATCCTGTGGATTACCAAGTGGGCTGGGGCTGTTCTTCCTACCAGCAATCGCTGGGAAGTCTTTAACAAGCCAGTCATGGCGGCTCTGCAGAGGCGTCGGCCCTGCTGCGAGTTGCTCCTCCTTTTCAATCTCCTGTGGTGGCTGTGGGGCTCCGAAGCTGGGCAGATCCGCTACTCTATTCCCGAGGAACTGGAGAAAGGCTCCTTCGTAGGCAGCATCGCCAAAGACCTGGGGCTGCAGCCCCGCGAGCTGGCGGAGCGCGGGGTTCGCATCGTCTCCAGAGGTAGGTCTCAGCTTTTCTCTCTAAACCAGCGAAGCGGCAGCTTGGTTACCGCGGGCAGGATAGACAGGGAGGAGCTGTGCGCCCAGAGCGCGCCTTGTGTCGTGAGCTTTAACATCCTTGTAGAAGATAAACTGAATCTTTATCCTGTGGAAGTAGAAATAGTGGACATTAATGACAATGCACCTAGATTCTTAAAGGAAGAAATGGAATTGAAGATTCTTGAAAATGCAGCTCCATCCTCTCATTTTCTACTAATGGGTGTCTATGATGCCGATGTGGGAGTGAACTCCATTCAGGGCTTCAAGCTAAGCGGTAGTAGTCACTTCTCAGTACATGTGCAAAGCCAAGACCATAGGCCCAAATACCCGGAGCTGGTGTTGGAGCACAACCTGGACAGGGAAGAGGAAGCAGTTCACCATTTGGTCCTTGTTGCCATGGATGGCGGTGACCCTGTCCGAACAGGCATGGCACGAATTCTCGTAACTGTCATAGACGTGAACGACAATGCTCCAGTATTTACTCAGTCAATCTATCGTGTGAGTGTTCCTGAAAATCTGCCGGTGGGTACACGAGTGTTAACAGTTAACGCCACTGACCAGGATGAAGGAGTCCATGCAGAAATAACATATTCCTTTGTGAGGATCACAGAAGAAATCTCGCAGATTTTCTGCTTGGATCCTTTAACTGGGGAAATTTCCACTTCTGAAACTCTAGACTATGAGGATTCAAGATTTTATGAGCTGGATGTTGAAGCCCGAGATCAATCAGATCTCCAAGATCGAGCAAAAGTCTTAATAACCATCTTGGACATGAACGATAATGCACCGGAAGTAGTTGTTACATCCGGTAGCAGAGCAATTGCTGAAAACGCACCTCCAGGGACTGTAATTGCTCTTTTTCAAGTCTATGATAAAGACTCTGAACGGAATGGCCTGGTAATATGCTCCATCTCAGAAAGTCTCCCATTTAAATTGGAAGAATCATTAGACAATTATTTTCGGTTAGTGACAAATATGGAACTGGACCGGGAACAGGTATCTTCATATAACATCACTGTGACAGCCACTGACAGAGGAATACCACCTCTGTCTACAAAAAGGTTTATCTCCTTAGATGTGGCAGACATTAATGACAACCCACCAGTTTTCTCCCGTTCGTCCTACTCTGTCTATGTCCCTGAGAATAACCCTAAAGGTGTCTCCATCTTCTCTTTGAGTGCAGTGGACCTTGACAGTGAAGAGAATGCAGAAATTATCTACTCTCTAGCCAAAGAAACCCTTCAGGGTACACCTCTATCCTCCTTCCTCTCCATCAACTCCATCACTGGTGTCTTGTATGCACTGTGTTCTTTTGACTATGAGCAGTTTAGAGAACTGAATCTACTAGTGACAGCCAGTGACAGAGGGAAACCCCCACTCAGCAGCAATGTGTCACTTAACTTGTTTGTGCTGGACCAGAATGACAATGTACCTGAGATCCTGTACCCTGTCCCCCCCACTGATGGTTCTACTGGTGTGGAGCTGGCCCCCCGCTCTGCAGAGCCTGGATATCTAGTGACCAAGGTGGTGGCCGTGGACAAAGACTCAGGTCAGAACGCCTGGCTGTCCTACCGCCTGCTCAAGGCCAGTGAGCCAGGGCTCTTCTCAGTGGGGCTGCACACGGGCGAGGTGCGCACAGCAAGGGCCCTGCTGGACAGAGATGCTCTCAAGCAGAGCCTGGTGGTGTCTGTGCAGGACCACGGCCAGCCACCTCTCTCAGCTACTGTTACACTTACTGTGGCTGTGGCTAGCAGCATTCCTGACATCCTGGCTGACTTGAGCAGCCTTGACCTTCCACCTAAGTCTGATGATTCAAGCCTTACAATCTACCTGGTGGTGGCAGTGGCCACTGTTTCGTGCATCTTCTTTGCTTTTGTTACGGGGCTGCTGGTGCTCAGGCTGTGGCACTGGCATAAGTCAAGACTGCTGAAGGCCACAAGGAAAGGTGTGTCAAATATGTCCACGTCACACTTTGTGGGTATTGATGGGGTGCAGGCTTTTCTACAGACCTATGCCCATGAGATCTCCCTCACAGCAGACTCAAGGAAGAGCCATCTGATCTTTCCCCAACCCAACTATGCCCACACACTGATCAGTCAGGAAGGCTGTGAGAAAAATGAGCCTTTATTGATACAGGAAGACTCAACTTTATGCAAAGCGGAAGACCCTCTTGATCAGGTAAGGTTACTGCTCTTATTTAAAATAACAAAACAAAACAGGAAATTATAAATCAAACAGTGATGAAGTACTTTCTCTTTTGCAATGAATCATATCTGCCATTGTTTGCATATAAAATGTCACCCAGAGATCCAAGGCTTAGTCTCCAATAAAAGTAGTCAGAGGTTGGGCAGTGGTGGTGCCTGCAGGCAGATCTCTGAGAGTTTGAAGCCAGCCTGGTCTACAGAGTGAGTTCCGGGACAGCCAGGGCTACACAGGAAAACTGAAAAAAATGTCTCAGGAAAAAAAAAAAAAAAAGGTGAACAGAGGAGAGCTTTTGGAAATGTATTATAGCATAAGGATTCTGACCTTGTCAAAGAATTGATCCATTGATGGGTCTATAATTGGATGGGCTATTGGGAAGTGATGAAAGTGGATCTCAGTAGAAAAAAAAAAGTTGATTGCTTGAAGACACAACCTTGAAGGGGATATATTATCCCTGGACTTGAGCTTTATTGCTTGCTGCCATGTGGCGACAGCCTTGTCATACAGTATGTTTCTATTGTGATGTTCAGCCTCATTGCAACCTACCAGCAACAGAGCCAGGGTACCACAAACAGAACCTCTGAACCCGTGAATCAGAACAAACCTTTCTCCTTTTCGAGTTGATTCGTCTAAGACATTTTTGTCACACCAATGAAAACTCAGTTAAATCCATATAACTCTGAGGTTTTCCTTTTTATCAGCCGATCCTGGGTCTCTTTCCTTGATTTTCATAGGGAAAAATTTTTCTTATTTCATACTGTAGATTTGGTTAACCACTTTTTTCTGTACCTTTGATTTTGTACATCTCATTCCCAAGGGATTTTTCTATTCTAGGACAGTTAGGCAAGTTCTATTTTAAACTGGAAAACAATGGAATTAAAGCCTTTACTATGCACAATTAAGATTTTAGTTTTCCAGCCAGGCAGTGGTGGCGCAGCCTTTAATCCCAGCACTTGGGAGGCAGAGACAGGCGGATTTCTGAGTTTGAGGTCAGCCTGGTCTACAGAGTGAGTTCCAGGACAGCCAGGGCTACACAGAGAAACCCTGTCTCGAAAAAAAAAAAAAAGATTTTAGTTTTCCATTTTTTCTCAATATTACATAATAATTGCAGGTGTCTTCCAAAATGGCGAAAATTCACATCGGAGTTTTCTTTTTCTAATACTCTCTCTCCTCTCTCTTCTCTCTCTCTCTCTCTCTCTCTCTCTCTCTCTCTCTCTCCTCTCTCCTCTCTCTCTCTCTCTCTCTCTCTCTCTCTCTCTCCAGGTGTCTCTTGTATCCTAAGCTGCCCTCACTTAGCTCACACTGAATTTCTGGTCCTCCTGCCTCTGCCTCAAGGGGTGCAGCACCACACCTGGTTTATGCAGTGACTCAGATCTAGGTAGGATTTCGTGCATGTTGGGCAAGCACTCTGCCAACTATTCTTCCAGTTCTTAGTGAAAGTTATTTGCACATTTTCTTTATTTCTGTATCTTGATTTTTTTTTCTTCTCATATTTGCCCTTTTCCTGCCCTGCTAGGTGAGAGTTAGCTTTCTATTCCAGAATCTTCTTGTGACCTTTGTCTAATCTTGGCTTGCTGGGCTAAGTGCCTAATGGACCATGTGCCGTTCGTTATCACTTTCCTGCTGTACATGCTCAGGCTAGATGACATTTAAAGCTGGGTTGCTTCACCAATTGGCCATCCTTTATAGTGTCATCCTTTCACAAGGACACAAATTCAGTATTACACATTTCTTTGGAAAGAGGAAAATACACAACCTTCCAAATGTTCAAAAGTTCATTGAAATGCCCTTTATGGTTCTTGCTTCGGTCAAGGGTCACAAATGGACTGAACTTCATTCCAACGATAACAGTGAAACAGTCCTATTTACTTCATATGAATTTAATTTTAAAAAAAATCACTGATGCCCATAGAAGAGGACTGCCTAAATTTTTACTAAAAATCTTTACTTGAAAAAAAAACCTGAACAATATGCTTAGAACCAATTGTCATTAATTTGAGCCAGTGAACATCTCTATAGTCCAATTGATACTAAAATTTGTAAACCTTGCCTTATCTATCTCACACAATTCTAGGAAGATGAAATAAAACAGCAAGTTTGTGAAATCTTTTTTTCAACGATCAAGTAATATAGTGAGCAAACGTTTGGTAACATCGTTATTATAATTGTTGTATTGTTTAATGGATTACGTTACAATGGCATACGTGCATTAGGTACTTGATAACATTTAGCAATGGAAATGAGTTTTAATATAAAACTACTTATAGGAAATAGCTCTAAAAATACAAATGACTGGTGAATAGGAGGATGGAGGCTTAACAGGGTTCAAGTGAAAATTTACATAATTTAGCTTTTAAAGAAAGTTTCTGTCACATAGGAGCTCTATATTTAATGCATAGGAACTCTGTATCTTAAGTATTTGAAGGAAATGAGGATTATCATTTTGAAGAATTGGTTTTATTCTTCATGACCGAAGATACAAATAATGTTATGGATTTCCAAGCAGAAAATGTGAAATCTTTGTCAGAGGAATAACAAGAAAGGGACTCCTAATGATATGGGAGAGTCTATAATTGACTCTTTTCAAAAGTAAGCTGATGGTGATTAGATAGGTGTAGTGGTGCACATCTTTTTTTTTTTTAACTTTCTATTGATTCTTTGTGAGTCTCACGTCATGCACCCCAGTCTCACTCATCTCCCTGTCCCCTCATATCCACCCTTTGCCCTTGCAATCCCCCGAAACACAAGCAAACGGAAGCATAGAAAACATCTCATTGGAATCTGTCCTATGCCACAGAGTGTCCCACAGTATATCCCTCTGTCCACACATCTTCACTTGCAAACGTTCGTGGCAATAAGTCACTGGTCTGGTTTGAGATCTTCTGTGACACCATGGATATTGAATCCTCACTGAGACCTCCTCCCTGTTATCCTGTTGTTGCACTGTGTCATGGAGATCCTGCAGCTTTGGATAAGCGGGACCGACCCTTTCACATGTCCCAACTGTTCGCAGGTGATATATATTTGGGGTGGGCCAACTTAAAGCCCTGGATCTAGGCCTGGATGGTATCTGAGCTAGTCAGTGCCCTGGCTCTCCCTTATCTGGGTGCACATCTTAATTGCAGAATCCAGAAGACTGAAGCAAGAGAATCATAAGTCTGAAGCCAGCCTGTGCTACATAGTTAGAAGCACATCAAAAGGGGAAGGAGCAGAATTGATAGCCAAGGAGTTAATAAAGTAATGAAGATTCGATAATTTGCTGAGTTGTTGAACAACTGAATTTTTCCCAATCCTGAGTTAGAAGGTGCAATAACCTGACAATGAAATGGGCTGACTATTTACACACCCGAATTTGATATGCTCATGTAATATAAACCTAACATAGAATACATGTTGAAAATACATGAGTCTCTCCTTTGTAACCTGATATTGACAGTACTAATAAAGATAAATTAAGAGGATGCAAATACAGTACTTGCCAACTATGCACAAAGCCTTGTGTCAGTCTTCAGTACTACAAAACCAAATAATAATGAGCTTGCCTTGTATATCTGAAGTCCTTGGTTCAAACACCACCACAGCAAAGGAAGGAAGGAAAAGAAGGAAGGAAGGAAGGAAGGAAGGAAGGAAGGGAAGGAAGGAAAGGAAGGAGGACAAGAGGGAAGGAGGGGAGGAAGAGGAGGAAGAGAATGAGAAAAGTGAAAAAAATAGAAAGAGAAAAGAAGAAAAACAAGACTATTAAATTCTTCTTTTAGAGATCTTGTTGTGTAGCGCAGTGTAATATAGAACCCCTGTGTGGCCCAGGCTGGACTTAAACTCGTGACCCTCCTGCCTCCACCTTTCATACGCTAGACTGCCACCATGCCTAACTAGTTTATGCTTTAAATAATAAGATAGGAGTAATCATGTTTCCCAAACCAATATTGTGCTGTTTATATTTCTGGAGTTATTAGGGAAGTGTTTATTTCCAACCCTAACTTCTCAAATCTGATTTGTTTGAATGGTGTTGATGATTCTTTCATTTCATTTTTATTTTTGTTTTTTTGAGATAGGGTTTCTCTGTGTAGCCCTGGCTGTCCTGGAACTCACTCTGTAGACCAGGCTGGCCTCAGACTCAGAAATCCACCTGCCTCTGCCTCCCAAGTGCTGGGATCAAAGGTGTGCGCCACCACTGCCCAGCGATTCTTTGATTTTATTTTAATGTTAATTTTAAATATTCTATATCTTATGTAATAGTCATGTGAATTAAATGGCCTCCTACACAAATATGATTATTTGTTTTATAAGCTCTGAGAGAATACTCTATTTTCATGTATCATCAATTTTGAGTGATTTTTAAACTACATCTTGAATATACGTCAGCATTGCCAAAGCTAGCTAACTGGATTTCGTGGGTAAATGCCTAGTCTTTCACGTGAGTTTCCTGTGACCATATAATTTTGAACAAATGAAACATTTACGACAGAAAACCTATAGAACTTATCAACTATTAAACATATAAAATCATGAGCTAAAGGAAACTTTTTGATCAACTTATCATACAAATAATTAATACCAAGTTAAGTTGTCAGAAAGTTTGACCATATACTGGATTTTGAATCCTCATGGAAACAAATCTGCAAGATCACCTAGCTGTTTTATCATCTGCTGATCAAATGCTATCTCGATGACAGTTGTAAAAGGAAGAATAAATTAGCAGAGATAGTGTAAATACCTACATTTTTATAAGAAATAAACTAAGCAGAACTCCAAATAAATGATTCGTCAACAGAAAATGTTACAGAGAATGCAAAATATACATAGGGATATATTTGCAGTATAGTTTTACAATAAAGATTTAAATAACATTTACATGTTTGCCTGGCAAGGCTTAATTTTCTCTAATTAAAATGTGAATTTGTGCTCAAGAATATAACCTCAACGTTGCTTCCTAAAAGAAATTTTTAAACGTATTCGGATTTATCAATTAGGCAATACCTTAAAATATATCTTTAAAGTATATCCGTGGTGTCTGGGATGAAGAAATATAAACAAACAGAAATTTTGAAGAATTAAACAGCTTTCTGTAAAAATCAGTTCGTTTTGCTTCAATACGGTGCAGTAACTTATTAAGGACTCTGCGTGCCGCTGTTCACCAACCATGAGTTAGTGGTGCGGGAGCTCAGACAGAACCACCGAGTTTACAGCACAAAGAAAGGACAGATTGAGACAAGCAAGCCCTCCTCCAAAAAGCATCAAACTCAAGCCGAATGACTGGATTCCCGGCTTCCCTTCCGCACACTGGGATCCTGGAGGTCCACAATGGGTTCTGAAGCACATTCTAAGACCTCTCAGGGTGTGAGCAAGATCCGCAGGACAGCAATGGCGCCTGGGCAGAGGGGCTGGAGCTCGGGCTACAGAGGATTTGTGCTGCTCTCCATCCTCCTGGGGACCCGGTTGGAAGCCTGGGCAGGACAGATTCACTACTCCGTGTCTGAAGAGACAGACAAGGGATCTTTTGTGGGAAATATCACCAAGGATCTGGGACTGCAGCCTCGGGAGCTGGCGGAGCGCGGAGTCCGCATCATCACCAAAGGTAAGACCCCGCTTTTCTCTCTGAACCCGCGGAGCGGCAGCTTGGTCACCGCGGGCAGGATAGACCGGGAGGAGCTGTGCGCTCAGAGCCCGATGTCTCGTGAGCTTTAACATCTTGATAGAAGACAAAATGAATCTTTACCCTATAGAGGTGGAAATAATGGATGTTAATGACAACGCTCCCAAATTCCTAACAGAAGAAATAAACATAAAATTATGGAGAATGCAGCTCCTGGGTGCGGTTTCCACTAAAGGAAGCTACAGATTCAGACGTGGGCACGAACTCCCTCCAGAGATACCAGCTCAGCCCCAATCACCACTTCTCCCTGGTTGTGCAAAGTGGAGATGATGGAACCAAGTACCCAGAACTGGTGCTGGAGAAGGCTCTTGATCGGGAAGAAGAGGGGCTTCATCATCTGGTCCTCACAGCCTATGATGGCGGGGACCCACTCCGATCTGGCACCGCCAGCATCCGCGTGACAGTGGTGGATGTGAATGATCACACGCCAGTCTTCTCTCTGCCTCGTATCAAGCGACAGTCCCTGAGAACGTGCCAGTAGGCACAAGACTTCTCACAGTAAATGCCATAGACTTGGATGAGGAATCATGGGGAAGTGACTTATTCTTTCGGAAAATAACTCCAGAACTTCTACAAATTTCCATCCTGAGCTCCTGACAGGAGAGCTGTCGACTTTAAAAGGTCTGGATTATGAAGAATCCAGCTTCTAGAACTGGAAGTTCAGGCTCAAGATGGTGCTGGTAGTCTAACCAAGGCAAAAGTACTGATCACGGTTTTGGATGTGAATGACAATGCCCCAGAAGTGACTGTCACATCTGTGAGCAGCCCAATCCCTGAAGACACGACACTGGGACAGTGATTGCTCTCTCTACCTCCAAGACAAAGATTCGGAGAAGAATGGTGAGGTGACCTGCTCTTTGCCAGAAAACCTGCCTTTTAAGTTAGAGCGATCGATTGATAATTATTACAGGCTAGTCACAGCACAAAACCTGGACCGGGAAAAGATGTCTATGTACAACATCACACTGAAGGCCACAGACGGAGGAATCCCTCCCCTGTCCACAGAAACTCACATTTCCATTCACGTGTCAGACACCAACGACAACCCACCCACCTTTTCCGATTCCTCTTACTCCATCTACGTCCCTGAGAACAATCCCAGAGGAGCCTCCATCTTCTCGGTGACTGCACAAGACCCTGACAGTGACAAGAATGCCCAAATCACTTATGCTTTAGCAGAAGACACCATCCAGGGGGTACCAGTGTCCTCCTATATCTCCATCAACTCTGACACTGGTGTCCTATATGCACTTGGATCCTTCGACTATGAGCAGTTTCGGGATCTACAACTACAAGTGACTGCCCGTGACAGTGGGGACCCACCTCTCAGCAGTAATGTGTCATTGAACCTGTTTGTGCTGGACAAGAATGATAATGCCCCTGAGATCCTGTACCCTGCCCTCCCCACTGATGGCTCCACAGGGGTGGAGCTGGCTCCGCGCTCTGCAGAACCTGGATACCTAGTGACCAAGGTGGTAGCTGTGGACAAAGACTCGGGCCCAAATGCTTGGCTGTCCTATCGCCTGCTTAAAGCCAGTGAGCCAGGGCTCTTCTCAGTAGGGCTACACACAGGTGAGGTGCGCACAGCAAGGGCCCTTCTGGACCGAGACGCGCTTAAACAGAACCTTGTGGTAGCTGTACAAGACATGGCCAACCCCCACTCTCAGCCACCGTGACACTCACGGTGGCTGTGGCCAACAGCATTCCTGATGTCCTAGCAGACCTAGGCAGCATTAGGACCCCCGTGAACCCGATGATTCAGATATCACCCTCTACCTGGTGGTGGCAGTGGCCACTGTTTCCTGTGTTTTCCTTGTCTTTGTCACTGTGTTATTGGCTCTCAGACTGTGGCGTTGGCACAAATCACACATGCTACAGGCTTCAGGTGGTGGGCTGGAAGATGTGCCCGCCTCACACTTTGTAGGTTTGGACGGGTCCAGGCTTTCCTACAAACATATTCCCACGAGGTTTCACTCACTGCAGACTCTCGAAAGAGCCACATTATCTTCCCTCAGCCCAATTACGTGGATACACTTATCAGCCAAGACAGCTGTGAGAAAAGTGATTCTTTGTTAACATCCATAGATTTTCAAGAATGTAAGGGTGAAGCCCCAAGTACCCAGGTGAGTTCATCTCTTTACTTTTTCTGTGTGTCTGTGTGTGCTCAGTGCCCTCATGATGCCAGGTTTCTTCTTCTATTGTTTTGGAAGGGTCTCTTATTTAAACCCAGAGCTGGTCGATTTGACTAACATAGCTAGTGGCTTGCTCCACGATGCGCCGCTGTCTCCATCTCTTGTGCTCTGGTGTCACAGGTGGATCACCACTCATACTTGGTACTTACGCTGGTGTTGGGGATCTAGTGACTCTCACACTTTCAAGTCTATCAATTTATCCATGAATCATCTCCAAAGGCCCCTCTTCCTTTATCTTAATTTTCACAAGAATTATATTTGCATGAAATGTCTCTATCATTTTGCAAAACCAAGAACTTGAAAAATATAGATTTAAAAACTTTTAAATGGTGCTGAAAACTTTACCAGTTTATTTCAGTGGTTGTACTTTAGCAAGAAGCACATGGGTTGTGATAGCTTTTAATTAAACAGTGTTTTAATTAAATTTTATAAGAATGTAAATAGTAGGCTAAGACAATTTTTGTCCCGTCTACTTAATTTCCACTTCATTTTCTTAACTCAAATATTCTCTAAAGGAAAATGAATTGTGAGTCTTTCCCTTCATTAAAAGTGAAGAATTTCTTAGCCACACTCCTGGAGTTCTCCTTAGAATTCAAATCTATAAAAAAGAGTCTTAATGATCTTTTGATCTGAAGCCTTTCTCTGTTTTGCTTCTATGTAACTCAGCTTAGTGGACTGTAAAAGCATGATTTGTTGCTCAACTATGTAAAGCTTAGTCATCTACTAAAGTTGGGTTGCTCATAGAATATTAGATATATACTTCAAGGATGAAATGTGTCCAAAACAAGTGTGAATACCTAAGTTCAGTTCTCACTACTCATGAGAAAAATGCAGGTATGGTAGTACATTTTTAATCCTATGCTGGGAGGCAGAGACACGCAGGTTTCTGGGATGAGTCTGGCCAGCCTAGTTTAACTGGTGAAACCCCAAGTGCCAGTGAGAGACCCTGATTCAAAAAGATAGGTGGATGGCTCTTGCAGAACAGTGCCTGATAGTTACCACTGGCCTAAACACACACAACACACAGAGAGAGAGAAGAGAGAGAGGAGAGAGAGAGAGAGAGAGAGAGAGAGAGAGAGAGAGAGAGAGAGAGAGAAACAATTCAAACAAAAGAATGAAATGTGTCAAGTACCAATAAGATCTATATAAAAACAGTCATGGTATCTAATACCAACTAATTATTGGTCAAAATGAATTCAATATCCAAATAATATGATGTTTCAGTTCCAAGGTAGGTGCAGTGGTTTTGCTTGTTATTGAAACACTCAAGAGACAGAAACAAGAACTTTGGGCCAGCCTTTTCAGTCCAAACCCCAGTATCTTTTCAAGTCGTAACGCTATTTGAGAAATGGACAATTGCATGTCTTCACACACAACTCCAACGTATTCTGTTGGTGCATTCCAGCTGAAACATCTGTATCCTCCAAGGGTGGGGATGGAGGGCGATATTGGAAAGAAGGTTCTATGAAATAACCACTTCATACTCTCAAACCCCAGACCAATATTCACTTTTTTTAATCCATTCTTCTGGGAGGGGGAAAGATTACAAATAAGTAGTTTGGGGAAGGACTAACCATATTCTTTCAGAGTGATCTTGTACTACACTGATCTACAAGAAGAATATGACAAGGTGATAATGGCTACTGGTACTTTCTGAATGCTAATTAAAAGGGTTTGCTACAGTGTAATGTTATAGTTTGTGGTGTTTGCCAATGGACAAGCACTTAGTAGCATGAGAGAATAGTTTACTCCTGTTCCGATGCATAGTCACTTAAAAGAGGGCACTATTAAATTTTGTGGGGAAAGGCACACTGATATAAATAGGGTGTCTAGACATAATGAGAAGAAACTGCCCTAATCAATACTTATTAGATTCTCAAATGCATGTTTAAACAAAGTGGAGAACTCAGCATTAAGCTGAGGGAGCTATTGAAAGCGAGCCTTCCAGGGAGGTTTTCCTCCAGGTTTGAGATTATCATGAAATATAAAGCAAATGCAAAGGAAGCAACCAATCCATGAATTTTAGTTCCTTTGTGTCGCAAGGTCAAATCATATTCCCTTGGTGATTTGAGTGTTGATGTTATAGCTTATAGTGAGAATGGTTGAAATGGTAAATGGGTGGTCTAACTGTTCAGCCTGCATCACTTCTTCACCTGTGATAATGGAAGTGAGAATCAGATAATATTACTGTTAGGCAATTGCTCGGAGTATTTTTGAAATAAATGAACTTGGATGATAAATATGAATTATGGCTTTGAAAAAAACACATTTTCTCCAAGTGATGGGGCACAACTTTAATCCCAGCACTTGAGAGGCAGAAGCAGGTGAATCTCTGTGATTCAAGGCCAGCCTGATCTACATACTTCCAGGATAGCTAAACTGTGTAATAAGTCCTATTTTTTAAAAAAGAGAAAGAGACGAAGAAAGAAAAAGAGAGAAAAGGAAGAAGAAATAGAAGAAGAACCTTAAAATGATATAAAACATTTGCGATAAAACAGAAGGAAAAGTATCCCACTATATTGATGCTCAATAAATATGCAATGTTACTGCTTCTGAAGACTATTGAGGCCAAGAATGTATTACAGTCATATTTGGCTCACTAGTTGTGTACTGAAGATACAAGCGTGTTTATGTCAACAGATACTATGCATTTAGAGACACAATCCTAAAAATTTGTGATAAAAGACATTTCTGATTTTGAACGTTATTAAATATATGGAAATTGCTGGTTAAAAACCTCAAACAGCAGAGGCTGCAGTTTCCTACTGTAGACTCTGGGCGCCGCTGTTGGCCAGACTGGAGATTCTGGAGCACCTCTTCTCGCGCAGCCGCAGAGCGCTTCCAAGGCTTCCTCTCTCAGCCTTCTGTACACAGCTTCTTTCCGAGCAAAGGAAGAATCTTTTCATGAACTAGAACCGGCACCAAAGTCCGTTTAGAGCCCGGAATATCCGCACCACGGAGCTTTCTCGTTACCCGGCGTCTCCAAGCTGGTGAGCAAGCAAAGGGGAGCAAGAAAGATGCGGAAGGGCGCTGCCGAGAGGCGCCGGGGGCAGAGGCGGCCAATGCTCCTTCCCTTCCTGCTGCCTTTGTTCTGCCCCGCGCTCTCTGAGCAGATCCGCTACAAGATCCCCGAGGAAATGCCCACCGGCTCGGTAGTGGGGAACCTCGCCAAGGACCTGGGCTTCAGTGTCCAGGAGTTACCGACGCGAAAACTACGAATCAGTTCTGAGAAACCTTACTTCAGTGTGAGCTCGGAGAGCGGAGAATTGCTAGTAAGCAGCAGGCTGGACAGGGAGCAGATATGCGGGAAGAAGCTGGTGTGTGCTCTGGAATTTGAGGCTGTTGCTGAAAATCCACTGAACTTTTATCACGTGAGTGTGGAGCTGGAGGACATTAATGACCACATGCCAAAATTCGCGCACACATCCTTTGAATTGCAAATAACTGAGTCCTCAAAACCCGGGACACGATTTATCCTAGGACCCGCCCATGATGCAGATATTGGAACTAATTCTTTACAGAATTACCAGCTTAGTCCCAATGATCACTTTTCACTGGTGAATAAAGAGAAATCCGACGGTAGTAAGTACCCTGAAATGGTATTAAAGACAGCTCTAGACCGGGAAAAGCAGAAATTCTACCACTTGACCCTGACTGCTTTGGACTTGGGGCATCCACCCCTCAACAGCACTGCACAGATACAGGTCCTAGTGACCGATGCCAATGATAACCCACCAATGTTCAGCCAAGACTTATACAGGGTGAGCCTTCCAGAAAGCGTGAACCCAGGAACCACTGTGCTTCGGGTGGTGGCCACAGACCAAGACGAGGGTGTCAACTCTGAGATCACGTTCTCTTTCAGTGAAGCTGGCCAGATTACCCAATTTAACCTGGATTCTAATACCGGAGAAATTACTACTCTGGGTACATTAGACTTTGAAGAAGTCAAAGAATATTCCCTTGTTTTGGAAGCAAAGGATGGTGGGGGGATGATTGCGCAATGTACGGTGGAAATAGAAGTCCTAGATGAGAACGACAATGTCCCTGAAGTGTTATTCCAGTCTCTACCTGATCTCATAATGGAGGATACTGAGCCAGGGACGTACATCGCTCTGCTTAAAACCCGTGACAAAGATTCTGGACGCAACGGAGAAGTCTTTGTAAATTAGAAGGCAGTGCTCCGTTTAAATACTCACTTCTTCAAGAAACACATATAAATTAGTGACGGATGGAGTTCTAGATCGTGAGCAGAACCCGGAATACAACATTACTATCAGAGCTACCGACAAGGGTGACCCGCCTCTCTCTTCCAGCTCAAGTGTCACCTTACGTATAGGCGATGTGAACGATAACGCTCCAGTTTTCACGAAGCTTTCATACCTGGTCCACGTCGCGGAAAACAATCCGCCTGGAGCCTCCATCGCTCAAGTCAGCGCCTCTGACACGGATTTAGGATCCAATGGCCAGGTTTCCTATTACATCATAGCCAGCGACCTGGAGCCTGAATCGATGTGGTCCTACGTGACCATAAACGCGCAGAGCGGAGTGGTGTTCGCGCAGCGCGCCTTTGACCACGAGCAGCTGCGCTCCTTCCAGCTGACACTGCAGGCGCGCGACCAGGGATCGCCCGCGCTCAGTGCCAACGTGAGCATGCGCGTGCTGGTGGGTGACCGCAACGACAACGCGCCACGCGTGCTATATCCCACGCTCGAGCCCGACGGCTCTGCGCTCTTCGACATGGTGCCGTCGCGCTGCCGAGCCCGGATATCTGGTCACCAAGGTGGTGGCGGTGGACGCAGACTCGGGACACAATGCCTGGCTGTCCTACCACGTGCTGCAGGCCAGCGATCCCGGGCTCTTCAGCCTGGGGCTGCGCACCGGCGAGGTGCGCACAGCGCGTGCCCTGGCAGACAAGGACTCAGTGCGGCAGCGCCTACTGGTCGCTGTGCGTGATGGTGGACAGCCACCGCTCTCGGCTACAGCCACTCTGCACCTAATCTTCGCTGACAGCTTGCAGGAGGTCCTCCCAGAGCTCAGCGATGACCCTCTGCCCCGGACCCTCAATCCGAGCTGCAGTTCTATTTAGTGGTGGCCTTGGCCTTAATTTCTGTGCTTTTCCTCCTGGCTGTGATTCTAGCCATTGCACTTCGATTGCGACACTCCTCCAGCAGGAAAGCATGGGGCTGCTTTCAGTCAGAAGTGGTGGTTCCCCCCAACTATAGTGAGGGGACTTTGCCATATTCCTACAACCTGTGTGCTGCAGCCACGGGGAAGGTTGACTTTAACTCTCTAACATGTAATGATCAGTTGAAATCAGGACAAGATCTACTATTTGCAGATTCAGCGGGGGCCTTGTTTCCACTTTGTAATTCCAATGAGTCAACCTCCCATCAGGTAAGTTTTCTGCAAGCATAATGTACTCCTTTCTATCAGTTCTTCATATTCTCAGGAAATATATACTTTTCAGATAAAGCCAGTTCTTAAGAAAGTTATAATGAAAAGTTAGTGGCATGGCTAAGTAGCTAAGAGCACCTGCCTGGTATGTTGATTCAGTCCCTAAGAAAAGTTTTAGTGGGTTAAAAAGTGCTCGTGGGGCTGGAGAGAGAGAGACTCAGCGATTAAGAACACTGGCTGCTCTTCCAGAGGACCCAGGTTTGATACCCAGCACCCACTGCTGACAATTGTCTGTAACTCCTGTTCCAAGGGATCTGGTGCCCTCTTCTGGCCTCCAAGGGCATCAGACACCACAGTGCACAGACATGCATATAGACAAAACACCTATACGCATTTAATAAATCTGAATCATGACCATACAATTCTTAAAAGAATAGATAAAGTAAGAGCACTTGCGTGCCTTACAGGTATAACACACCAACCTCAGATTCAAAGCTAGTGCCCTTATCCTACCGTGTGGAAATGTGCAGTGTTGGCTCTCCTTAAAATTTAATGAGATTTCGCATGAATTTTTTTCCTGATACTTAATAAGACAAATGTTTGTTGTAACTTGAACATACTATAAATATAAAAGCAGTCGCTGAGCTGGGTGTGTGGTGTGGTGGCTTACATCTTTAATCCAGCACTCGGGAAACAGAAGCAGGTGGATATCTGACTTTGAGGCCAGCCTTACTTTTTTTTTTTTTTGTTTTCGAGACAGGTTTCTCTGTGTACTCGCTGTCCGAACCATCTGTAGACAGGCTGGCCTCGAACTCAGAAATCCGCCTCCCTGCTCCCAAGTGCTAGATAAGGCGTGCGCCCACGCGCGAGGCAGCTTATTACAGAAAAGTTCCAGATGCTGCTAGGTCAACAGAGAACCTCTGTAAATCAAAACCAAACGTCATTGAAAAAAATCACTAAAGCCAAAAACACACTAAAAATAGATATTTTCTACTCATTTAGCTATTATAAACTTCTGTATTGTTGTTTTGGATTTTTATGATTATTTCCCTTCCCACGAAGACTCCTAGAATAAGATCTCTTAAGCTCAGCTCTATGCCCATGGCCCCTTGTCATTTTATACAATATATTTTGTGTAATCGGTTACTTAAAAGAAGGTTCAGTATTCATCAGAAGATCAAAAATCTTGATAATACATGTGTATAATGTCAGCATTTGAGAGGTAGAGACAAGGCCTGCCCAGTCTATGAGACTCTTTCTAAACAAGCATCCAAGAGCCCAGAAGGTCAGAAGCAGATTGTTGTTGCATAGGTTTTTGAGACTTTATCTATACTGAACTTCATTCAGTAGGCTCCACCATTGAAGAAGAGATGAATAATGCGTTTCCTCTGTTCCTTCCTGACACACTCCAACATATAATTTCTTAAATTAGTAGTAGTAGCGGGAAGTGGTGGCTCACACCGCTAATCCTAGCACTTGGGGGCCAACAGCATACAGATCTCTGAGTTTGAGTGTGGCCTGACTTTGAATGTTTGGGTTTTTCCCTTTCATCTGTTATATGCCTTCCAAGGATATGACTCACATCACCAGGCTTAGGAAGCAAGTATCTCTGTCTGCTGAGCCATCTGGATGAAGCTAGCCCCCATCTTTCCTTTGTGCTCCTAAATTAAAATATGTAGAGGTCTTCTACACATTAGACTATCCCTAAGTAGAAATAGTCTTGAAGTTTTCAAATTTTTAGACAATCTTGCCAATCTTTTGTGCAAGTAAAAATTATTAATACATACAAAGGGTTATGCTGCATTGTGTCACTCTATCTGGGCAGTCTATAGCACCTGCTTCAGTTACTGACTACTTCAAACTATTGATAGCATTTTCATGGTGACCTTAATCTTTGCCTTTTGATAATAATTATATATGTACCTCACTTTTTGTTGTTCTTTGATGAAAGTTATAGTAGTAGGCCTAACCTAATGTAGTGTGTGTGTGTTGTGTGTGTGTGCATGTATGTGTTTCTCCCTTAAACACTCATCTGGTTTAAAGTGCAATTATTATCAGGCTTGGTAGTGCACACCTTCAATCCAGCACCGGAATGTAACAATGTACTAGCCTGATCTACCTAGTGAGTCCCATAACAGTCAGACCTACATAGTCTCTATCTATCTATCTGTCTATCTATCTATCTATCTATCTATCTATCTATGGAAAGAGGGAAATAGAGTATTGCTTTTATTGTGTCTTTATCTGTCCCTTGCAAGTATTTTTCAACTAGGAAGAGATCATGATTTAAAATTAATAATAAGTCAATAGAATCTCTGATTTTAAAAAATGAATTGTAAAAGTATTCATCCTGTTCAAATTTCACAATGTTAGTCTCAAAATTTATTGGTGTGTAATTAAAATAACATTTAAAAAGAAAGCATAAAAGCAACACCTCTGTGGAAAGCTACTACTATGGTTAGTTTAAACTAGACAAAACAACCCTCCAAACAATCATCTCCAATAGATCTTGTCTACTATAAAAATGATTAATTTCCAATAACAACTAGAATTCCTAATTTAGTGGTGTATGTTGAAACCATTCACACAAAGCTAGGAAACAATGGGAAATAAAACTGCCCTGTTTGCTTTTAGTGAATGTGGACCAATCATTCGATGCAATGCTAGCCCACGATCTGATAAATTTATATAATCACATTTTATCCAACACACATTTGTACTTTCTTCTAAAATATGTATTTAGGAGCAAATTTAAACTTAAAAATAATGGGGGAAAAAACCAATTCATTTGCAAGGCTTAAGTAACTGCATCTAAGTGCAGTAACAATTTAAGACTCTAAGCGCCGCTGTTCACCTGCTGGGAGAGAGATGCACTCGGAAAGCCATCGAATTCTCAGGGCTGATGAAATCAGACTGGCAGATTCCGGAGTTCAACTGCGGAACTGCGGAACTGCGGAACACCGGAACAATTCTGTCCCGAAATATGTGGTTCTCTAGCTTTCCGTAAGATTATTATTTTTCCATCGCCACAAGCAAAGGTAATCCAGCCCAGTGAAGACTGAGAGGATTCTTTTGAGAATGAACAATGGCTGCTTCCAAGAATCAACACAGGCATGGCCGGCTGATAATGCTGTGTACGCTAATGGGGACGCTGTGCAAGATCGGGGTAGGACAGATTCGCTACTCGGTGCCTGAAGAGACAGACAAAGGCACTGATTGTAGGCAACATCTCCAAGGACCTGGGGCTGGACCGCGCGAGCTGGCGGAGCGCGGGTCCGCATCGTCTCCAGAGGTAGGTCGCAGCTTTTCTCCCTGAATCCGCGGGGCGGCAGCTTGGTCACCGCGGGCAGGATAGACCGGGAAGAGCTGTGCGCTCAGAGCACGCCCTGTCTTGTAAATATCAACATCCTAGTTGAGGAGAAAGGAAAACTCTTTGGGGTAGAAATTGAAATAACTGATATTAACGATAATAATCCGAAGTTCCATGTTGGAGATCTGGAAGTGAAAATTAATGAAATCGCTGCCCCTGGAGCACGGTATCCGCTCCAAAAGCCATTGACCCAGATGTGGGCATAAACTCTCTTCAGAGTTACCAGCTTAGCTCCAGTCGCCACTTCTCTCTGACATTCAGAGGGGAGACCACGGAACTATAAACCCAGAGCTGGTGCTGGAGCACACCCTGGACCGAGAGCAAGAGCCACTCACCACCTGGTCCTCACCGCCTACGACGGCGGCGACCCGCGCCGCTCCAGCACAGCGCTCATCCAGGTCACAGTGTTGGATACCAACGACAATGCCCCTGTTTTTGACCAACCTGTTTACCGCGTGAAAGTCCTTGAGAACGTGGCCCCGGGCACTCTGCTGCTTACAGTGAGAGCTAGCGACCCGGATGAGGGTGCCAATGGGAAGGTGACATACAAATTCCAGAAAATTAATGACAAACAATCGCTGTTATTCCACCTTCATGAAAACACTGGGGAAATGACAGTAGCGAAAAATCTGGACTATGAAGAATGTTCATTGTATGAAATGGAAATACAGGCTGAAGACGTAGGGTCGCTTCTGGGAAGGAGCAAAGTGATAATTATGGTAGAAGATATAAATGACAATCGGCCGGAAGTGACCATTACATCCTTGTTTAACCCAGTATTGGAAAATTCTCTTCCCGGAACAGTAATTGCCTTCTTGAATGTGCATGACCGAGACTCTGGAAAGAACGGTCAAGTTGTCTGTTACACACATGATAACTTACCTTTTAAACTAGAAAAGTCAATAGATAATTATTATAGATTGGTAACGTGGAAATACTTGGACCGAGAAAAAGTCTCAGCCTACAATATCACAGTGATAGCTTCGGATCTAGGAGTCCCACCTCTGTCTACTGAAACTTATATTGCCCTGACTGTGGCAGACACTAATGACAACCCTCCTCATTTTCCTCACTCCTCCTATACAGCCTATCTCCAGAGAATAACCTGAGAGGAGCCTCCATCTTCTCATTGACTGCACATGATCCTGACAGTCAGGAAAATGCCCAGGTCACTTACTCTGTGTCTGAGGATACCGTACAGGGAGTGCCCCTTTCCTCTTACATCTCCATCAACTCAGACACTGGCGTCCTGTATGCACTGCAGTCTTTTGACTTTGAGAAGATACAAGACTTGCAGCTATTGGTTATTGCCACGGACAGTGGAAGTCCACCTCTCAGCAGCAACGTGTCACTGAGCTTGTTTGTGTTGGACCAGAATGACAATGCACCTGAGATTCTATACCCTAGCTTCCCCACAGACGGTTCCACTGGTGTGGAATTAGCTCCCCGCTCCGCAGAGCCTGGATATCTGGTGACTAAAGTGGTGGCCGTGGACAAAGACTCGGGACAGAATGCTTGGCTGTCCTACCGTCTGCTCAAGGCCAGCGAACCTGGGCTCTTCTCTGTAGGACTTCACACGGGTGAGGTGCGTACAGCGAGGGCCCTGCTGGACAGAGATGCTCTCAAGCAGAATCTGGTGATGACTGTGCAGGACCATGGCCAGCCCCCTCTCTCAGCCACTGTGACTCTCACTGTGGCAGTGGCTAACAGCATCCCTGAAGTGTTGGCTGACTTGAGCAGCATTATGACGCCTGGGTTACCAGAGGATTCTGATCTCACACTCCACCTAGTGGTGGCAGTGGCTGTGGTCTCCTGTGTCTTCCTTGTCTTTGTCATTGTCCTCCTGGCTCTCAGACTTCAGCGCTGGCAGAAGTCTCGCCAGCTCCAGGGCTCCAGAGGTGGATTGGCCCCTGCACCGCCGTCACACTTTTGTGGGCATTGACGGGGTACAAGCTTTTCTACAAACCTATTCTCATGAAGTCTCACTCACTTCAGGCTCCCAGACAAGCCACATTATCTTCCCTCAGCCCAACTATGCAGACATGCTCATTAACCAAGAAAGCTGTGAGAAAAATGATTCCTTATTAACATCCATAGATTTTCATGAGAGAGTAAGGATGAAGATGCTTGCGCTCTGGTAAGTTCTATTCTATGACTTCTCTGAGGAATTTTGAGATATGCCGAACTCTTTTGTATATTTAAGTGATGGTAAAGCAAAAACTGAACACTTAAAAGTCATAGGCCATCGCTTAGTTCATTTTCAAAGGGGTTGAACAAAGCCTGGTGTCTTAGTTAGGGTTTTATGACTGCAAATAGACACCATGACCAAGGCAAGTCTTATAAAGGACAGCATTTTTTTGTTGTTTTTTTGAGACAGGGTTTCTCTGTGTAGCCCTGGCTGTCCTGGAACTCACTCTGTAGACCATGCTGGCCTCGAACTCAGAAATCCGACTGCCTCTGCCTCCCAAGTGCTGGGATTAAAGGCGTGTGCCCCCACTCCCCGGCAGGGACAACATTTAATTGGGGCTGGCTTACAGGTTCAGAGGTTCAGTCCAGTATCATCAAGGTAGGAGTATGGCAGTGTCCAGGCAGGCATGGTGCAGAAGGAACTGAGAGTTCTACATCTTCATCTGAAGGCTGCTAGCAGAATACTGGTTCCAGGCAAATAAGATGAGGGTCTTAAGCCCACATCCACAGTGACACACCTACTCCAACAAGGCCACACCTCCTAATAGTGCCACTCTCTGAGCCAAGCATATACAAACCATCACACCTGGGATTATAGGTTAGTTATTAGAGTCGTTGCCTATTTTGCACAAATCCTGAGTTTGATTCTGTGCAACACATAAACTGGACTCCATGAGACTCTCAAAACACACCAAAAAGGGCTTATTCGAAAAGCTTAGACAAGAACTGATCAACTTTTTAAAAAAATACTATTGTTTTTATCACTCATTCAATTAAGAATTGATTACCAAACACAGGACATTTTTCTACTTGCACACATCTGTATTCTATGTTAGGACTTTAGAAAAGCAATTGAGATTTCCAAATTCTTAGTAATTACCTTAGGAAAATATGTGTCACAATCATATTAGCCTACAAGTAGGCACTGCAAGATTTCTTGATTTAAAACATCTTTTGAGGTCTGCTTCTGCATCACTACTGCTTACTATATAACTGCTGACTCTACTTCAAGCCTCAAGTACATTTTAAAATGTGGATCCTGGTTGAAGGTGAAACTGGTGTGCGAATGTTGAGTGTGTGTGTGGGTGGCCACCCTTCTCAAGGTCTATACCAATGGAACTATTGCATCTAAAGCAGCAGTTAGATTAGTCTCCCCCACAAAAGAAAAACAACAAAATATAAACTTAAATAAACTTCCATAAAATAGTGAAGAATCCATTCCAGTAGACTAACCATGAGCATTTTAGGCTGTACAGACATCTGAAATGGTGAGACCTCATGATTGATAAACAAATTCCAAATAAGTTGGCTGATAGCTCCAGCGCTGCCTGAGGTACCAAGCTCGGGCATAGGCCTGGGGGAATAAAGAAAGACTCAGACTCGGGTCATCCTTATGAGAGAATGCCAAAACTTTTACTGGGCAGGTTCAATATATATTCACCAAGCCAGGGAAGGAAAAATACAACCTCAGGAAAAAACAGGAACTCAACTGGGGGGCAATAGGATGTCAAGGGTAAATTCCTTCCTGGGGCACCGTGCCTTAGTCAGGATGTTTTGATCCTAGAGAAACTGCAGAATGTTACTTAGTAGACAGCAGCATATGGAAAGGCTCAGCCAGGGCATAGCAGCCCTTCGGGGTCTACAGATGCACAATCATTGGAGGAGACAACTGTATCATCAGCATTTGACATTTTGGGGGTGGGTAAGGAAAGATTTTTCTTGCCTTGTAAATGTGGAGCCCTGGTTTGATTTCCAGCACTTCAAAAACTAATTGAGTATACATTTGGACCAAATATCACTATATTCAGTGACCTTGTGTAGTGGGCTTACGATAAGCTCAATCTCTCGATTCCAACGTCATTACACTATAATAGTGTAGTGCCTGGGTAAAGAATTGGTGTGGTCTATTTGTGTTGCACATGGCTAATCATTTTCCCAGTGAGTTTTAAGAATTGATATAATATGAAGAGTAGGATAGAAACTATACAGCTTGGAAATAAGAAAGAGGAGAGATCTTGCAGGCTGCATTCTATCCGTGCTACATCACTGAGCCAGTCTTCTCAAATGAGTATCTTCTAAGGAAGCAATAAAGATTCTCCTTGTTTTGCTAAAGGGGAATGTTAACATTACCAGGAAGAAAGAAACAACATTGATTACCTAGAAATATTGACAAATTATAGACATAAATAAAAGGGGAGTAACAGTAGTTCCAACATACCATAGCCAACAAAGACATGATTTGTGAACTTGATAATCTAGTAGACTCCGAGGGCAAGACTAATGGCACGTTAGTTGCTAAATTCTCACTCAAAAGGCTAACTAACACTTTGCTTTAAGAAAAAGTGCACTGCATGTAGGGTGATCCAAGAATGGATCATTATAATGTAGGTTTGCATAAAAAAAATCAAAGCGATGTTTCAAACATTTTGAAAGAGTAAAAAGACATATAAAAGAGGTATTGAAACTTTGTTGCTAAATATGCGAATATTATGACTTGTTTACTTGAGCACAAGTAAACTTGTAGTATTGGGGTTGGGGTGAGGGGGGGAACCAAACAACAGAGGCTGCAGTTTCGTAGTGCGGACTCTGGGCGCCGCTGTTGGCCTGACTGAAGAGGCTGAAGCTCCACGTCTCGCGCAGCCGCAGAGCGCTTTCCAAGGCTTCCTCTCTCAGCCTTTTTTACACAGCTTCTTTCCGAGCAAAGAAGAATCCTTTCATGCACTAGAACCGGTACCAAAGTTCGTTTAGAGCCCGGAATATCCGCACCACGGAGCTTTCTCGTTACCCGGCGTCTCCAAGCTGGTGAGCAAGCAAAGGGGAGGAAGAAAAATGCGGGAGGGCGCTGCCGAGAGGCGCCGGGGGCAGAGGCGGCCAATGCTCCTTCCCTTCCTGCTGCCTTTGTTCTGCCCCGCGCTCTCTGAGCAGATCCGCTACAAGATCCCCGAGGAAATGCCCACCGGCTCGGTAGTGGGGAACCTCGCCAAGGACCTGGGCTTCAGTGTCCAGGAGTTACCGACGCGAAAGCTACGAATCAGTTCTGAGAAACCTTACTTCAGTGTGAGCTCGGAGAGCGGAGAATTGCTAGTAAGCAGCAGGCTGGACAGGGAGCAGATATGCGGGAAGAAGCTGGTGTGTGCTCTGGAATTTGAGGCTGTTGCTGAAATCCACTGAACTTTTATCACGTGAGTGTGGAGCTGGAGGACATTAATGACCACATGCCAAAATTCGCGCACACATCCTCGGAGCTGCAAATAAGTGAGTCTGCTCAACCGGGTACTCGGTTCATTTTAGAAGTAGCAGAAGATGCGGATATTGCCTTAAATTCGCTACAGAATTATAAACTCTCTCTTAGTCCCAGTTTCTCACTGGTGAATAAAGAAAAACAAGATGGTCGTAAATACCCGGAATTGGTATTGGAGAAAACTTTAGACCGCGAGCAACAGAATTACTACCGATTACTCCTGACAGCCTTAGACGGCGGGGATCCTCCCCTAAGTGGCACCACTGAGCTTCGAATCCAAGTCACTGATGCCAACGATAATCCCCCTGTGTTCAACCAGGAAGTATACAGAGTCCGCCTTCCGGAGAACGTGCCTCCAGGCACAACCGTGCTACGTGTGACAGCTACAGACAAGGATGAGGGCGTGAATTCGGAGATTTCTTATTCTTTCCACAGAGCTGGGCAAGTATTTAGTCTAAATTCAAAGAGTGGAGAAATCACAACACAGAGAACATTGGATTTCGAAGAAATCAAAGAATATTCTATAGTCGTGGAAGCGCGGGATGGCGGGGGCCTGGTTTCACAATGTACAGTTGAAATTAACATTCAAGATGAAAATGACAACAGACCAGAAATTACAGTCCGTTCCCTGCTAGAAACGATTCCAGAAAACGCACCGCCGGGAACACTAATATCTTTGATCAAAATACAAGACAGAGATTCTGGGGAAAATGGGGAGGTTAATTGTCGACTAGAAGATGAAGTGCCCTTTAAAATTATCTCTTCTTCCAAAGACTCGTATAAATTGGTTACAGATAAAACCCTAGACCGCGAGCTGACTCCAGAATACAATGTCACCATCACGGCTACTGACAGGGGCAAGCCGCCCCTTTCCTCCAGCACAAAAGTCACTCTACACATTGGTGATGTCAATGACAACGCTCCGCTTTTCCACCAGGCCTCCTACGTGGTGTACATCGCCGAGAACAATCCGCCTGGAGCCTCCATCGCTCAAGTCAGCGCCTCCGACCCGGATTTGGGATCCAATGGCCACATTTCTTACTCCATCATAGCCAGCGACCTGGAGCCTAAATCGCTGTGGTCCTACGTGACCGTGAATGCGCAGAGCGGAGTGGTGTTCGCGCAGCGCGCCTTTGACCACGAGCAGCTGCGCTCCTTCCAGCTGACACTGCAGGCGCGCGACCAGGGATCGCCCGCGCTCAGTGCTAACGTGAGCATGCGCGTGCTGGTGGGCGACCGCAACGACAACGCGCCACGCGTGCTATATCCCACGCTCGAGCCCGACGGTTCTGCGCTCTTCGACATGGTGCCTCGCGCTGCCGAGCCCGGATATCTGGTCACCAAGGTGGTGGCGGTGGACGCAGACTCGGGACACAATGCCTGGCTGTCCTACCACGTGCTGCAGGCCAGCGATCCCGGGCTCTTCAGCCTGGGGCTGCGCACAGGCGAAGTGCGCACAGCGCGTGCCTTGGGCGAAAAGGACGCGGCGCGGCAGCGCCTGTTGGTTGGTGTTCGCGATGGTGGACAGCCGCCCCTCTCGGCCACTGCCACGCTGCTTCTAGTATTCGCTGATAGCTTGCAGGAGGCCCTGCCAGACCTCAGTGACCGCTCACTGCCCCCTGACCCGCAAACCGAGCTACAGTTCTACTTGGTGGTGGCCTTGGCCTTGATTTCTGTGCTTTTCCTCCTGGCTGTGATTCTAGCCATTGCACTTCGACTGCGACACTCCTCCAGCCCCTCTGTCTGGAATTGCTTTCAGCCTGGATTTTGTTCTGAATCTAAACCTGTGGTATTCCCTAACTATAGTGAAGGTACTTTGCCGTATTCCTATAATCTATATGGTGCACATGCCGGAAAGATCGAGGGTAATTTCCTAAAATGTAGTGAGCCATTGAGTTCAGGACAAGGCCTTCTTTGCCCTGAGTCATCCGGGGTCTTGTTTCCACTTTGTGATTCCAGTGAGCTGACTTCCCACCCGGAACCTCTAACACCGGTGAGTTCCATTCAAACCTTTGCGTCTTTCTCTCTTCCTGAACTACACAACTGTCTATATTTACATAGCAATACAGCACATTTTCAGGTCTTGTGAGTCCTCTTCAAAAAGCTAATGTGGCTCAGAAAGTTCTGTTTCCTTTCGTCAATAGAGTTGGGTATATGATATAAAATAAGTTCCAGGAAAGAAATTAAAGGTTACAGATTTACAGCGTAGTACATTATCCAAACAGTAGAGAGTGTGTGCTGTTAGCTTCACAACAAAACAAATGCACAATTTTTTCAATGTGATTGAAATTTATCTGTTGATTTTCACTTTTTTGAGACAGAGTCTTGCTATGTAGTATACAGGGTGTCCTTGATACATGACTCACAGGGGTATCCCAGGCTGCCCTGGAAATTTATACTATGTGGCAGAGGCCAGCCTAGAACAGGAGATCCCCCTGTCTCAGCCTCCTGGATGCTGGATTACAGGTCTGGGATACATAGGCAAGCATTAAATTTAGAGTACATAATCTGCCAAGTCATAGTGGCACATGCCTTTAATTCCAGCACTCAGGAGACAGAGGCAGGCCTGGTATGTAGAAAGTTCCAGGATACCCAGGGCTGCACAGAGAAACCCTGTGTGAAACTACTCATTGGCCTCTTCGTTGATTTCATTAATGGATTCCTTTCTTGTGTTTATTCCTCGTGGTTAGCTTCTTATAGTTACCTAACAGATTCATGACTTTGATTCTCCTAAAAATACATGAAAACTACCTTATGTATTTATGGAATGAAAGAGACTTGCTGAGTTCTTCAGACTCAGCTAAGTCCTCTCTGCTTTCAGGACTGTGAAATCCTGAAGGAAAGGAAAAACTGGGGCTGGGATAACAGTGGTAGAGCCCTACTCACATGATGCTCTAGGCCCTGGGTTTGATGCCCAGCACAGAAGGGGAAGCTGAGGGAAAGAAAAGAAGAGAAGGTCCTATCACATCCATTTTATTTGTTCTGGTTTCTTTTTTATTTTTGTTTGTGCATGAATGTTTTGTTCAAATGTGTGTCTGGACACCACTTGCGTGCCCAGTGCCCGAAGAGGCCAGAAAAGGAAGAGTATTGGATCCCCTGGGGCTGGAGTTATAGATTGATGTGACAACCCCATCATGTAGGTCGTGGAAATTGAACCTAGGTCCTCTGGAAGATCAATTTCTTCAGCACCTCCTCTGGTTCTTGACATATAATCTTTGAAGAAGAAGGGATGAGGGGAAACCACTGGATTCATCTTATAATTTGAAGCCACAAAGGTTTCCCAACCATCCTTGTAGTGGGGAATTCTGAGTTATTGCCTCATGTGGCAAAAGCTACTAGTCAGGTTTGCACACAAAACTACCATTTTATACTATGTCTTTGTTTCCTCTGACAGTAAAACATAGTAAATGGCATCTTTACAAACAGGTTTCTTCTTTACACAACACCACTTGATGCTTACCTCTTAGTAGTAAACATTTTTTCTATATTTTGTGTTCTTTTCTGTAAATTATTACTTAAGTTTAAATGACCTATAGAATACGAAGTGCATGACTATTTTAAAAATCACATGATTTCTTGCCTCTTTTCTTCTTGTCCTGGAAATTGGGCTCATAGTCTCATGCTTGCTAGGCAAGTTCTTTTCTACTGAGCCACATCCCTGCCCTTGAATGTATGAGGGTGATGATGTAGTTCAGTGGTAGAACTCTTGCCTAGAATTCTGAGATTCTAGGTTCCATCTCCAGTATCTCTCCTCTCCTCTCTCTCTCTCTCTCTCTCTCTCTCTCTCTCTCTCTCTCTCTTTCTCTCTCTCCCCTTCTCTTTCCTCTCTCAGTGAAGGATTGAAATGAAATTTTTTCTGAATATTAACTTTTATTTTCCCAATACTTGTACATGCGCCATGTATTCCCATCAAAAGCTAACCCCTTTGTGAATTCATGGAAAAGTTTACAGAGTTGCATGAATATGAAATTTGAAACCAGAATCCTGTCTGACATGGTAGCTGCTTACTTCTGTCCCAACACTTGAGAGAGAGAGACACACACACTGTTGAGATTTTAACATTAGTAGGTAAGGTGAGAAAATGTATAAAAACTGTCCAAGTAGAATTATGTATATAACACAAAAGTTTTAAAGAAATCATGAACTTTATCATTAAAATGGATAAATCTTATGTCTTATGTGGATAATCCATCTATATATTCATTTGGTTTAATTATGAGCCATGCTTGGCAGTATATCTTTAATTCCAGCACTCTGGAGGCATCGACAGGAGGATCTCTGTGAATTTGAGACCAGTCTGGTCTATTTAGCAGTTCCAGGCCAGCCAGAGCTACATAATGAGGCCCTTCCAGAAAAAATGAAATCAACATAATTATGAAATGAACACATATAAAGTATAATGAAAATATGAATGTTATATAACCTTCACACCAAAGTTATTTTTAAAAGTTGTAAAGATAAATGCAAAACAAAGCACCATAAAAATGAAATTATAACAATTTGTGTATATCTAGAGAGAGTGTGTATAAAAGCCCAAATTTATAGTGAGTTGGGCTAAGATTAAGCCAAAACTGTTTGGAGAGTTAATACAGAAATATCATTTACAACTCAGATATCAGAAGATTGTTTTTGAAGTACGAATGCAAGAAAATACTTAGAAAATTTAAAATCACAATAAGCAGAGAGTACTAGTTTCTTTATCAATCATCTATAATCAAATATTTCAGGGGAGCACACGAATAGAACCAAGTGCTCTAGAGGCTGAGGCGGGAGGGTTGCTTGAATACAAGTCTTCAAGGCGAGCCTGAAGGACTCCATTTTTGTAAGACACTTTCTCAAAAGGATAAAAGGTGAAAGGGGAGGAAACGGGGGTGAAAAAAAAAGAAACAAACAAAGGAAGGAAAGGGAGAGGAGATAGGAAGGGAGAGAGAAGAGGGTAAAGAAAGGAAGAGAAACCGATAGAGGGAAGGAAGGGAGTGTGATGTCTCAGATGATGTAGTAACGATTTAGGACTCTGAGCGCCGCTGTTCACCAACTGTAAGAAAAACTCCCCGCTCCATCCGTATTTTCCTGTCAGCACCTACACAAAGCCCTGCACAATTCAACAAACTGGCTCCCGGACTATAGCAAAACTCAACCTTCTAACTTGGACCGCTCTGACTTTCTCCTGAGGAGTAAGTATCATCTGACAGTTGGAGGAAGAAAAGAAGAGCCTAAGGAGTTAGCGAGCAGAGAAAGCATTCTGAGAAAATTCCGTAGCAAAAGCGATAATGGCTGCCCCGACCAGATGCCTGCACTGCAGAAGACTGGTCCTCTTGTGTGCGCTGCTGGGGATGCTGTGTGAGGCCAGGGCCGGGCAGATCCGCTATTCAGTGCCAGAAGAGACAGAAAAGGGCTATATAGTGGGAAATATCTCTAAGGACCTGGGACTGGAGACTCGCGAGCTGGCGGAACGCGGAATCCGCATCATCATCAAAGGTAAGACCCAGCTTTTCTCTCTGAGCCCGCGGAGCGGTTGCTTGGTCACCGCAGGCAGGATAGACCGGGAGGAGCTGTGCGCCCAGAGCGCGCCTTGTCTCCTAAGCTTTAAAGTCTTAGTTGAAGACAGAGTGAAACTTTATGGGGTGGAAGTAGAAGTGATTGATATCAATGACAATGCACCAAAATTTGAGGACCAAAATTTGATTGTAAAGATCAGTGAAATCGCTGTCACTGGAGCACGGTATCCACTCCCAGAAGCGGTTGACCCAGATGTGGGCATAAACTCCCTCCAGAGTTACCAACTCAGCCCTAACCGGCACTTCTCTCTCCACTTGCAAACCGGAGACGACGGAACTATAAACCCAGAGCTGGTGCTGGAGCACACTCTGGACCGAGAGGAAGAGTCCTCTCACCACCTGGTCCTCACCGCCTACGATGGGGCGACCCGCGCCGCTCCAGCACAGCGCTCATCCAGGTCACAGTGTTGGATACCAACGACAATGCCCCTGTTTTTGACCAACCTGTTTACCGCGTGAAAGTCCTTGAGAACGTGGCCCCGGGCACCCTGCTGCTTACAGTGAGAGCTAGCGACCCGGATGAGGGTGCCAATGGGAAGGTGACATATAAATTCCGGAAAATTAATGACAAACAATCGCTGTTATTCCATCTTCATGAAAACACTGGGGAAATGACAGTAGCGAAAAATCTGGACTATGAAGAATATTCATTGTATGAAATGGAAATACAGGCTGAAGATGGTGGGGGACTGAAAGGGCGAACCAAAGTGGTAGTTATGGTAGAAGATGTAAATGACAATCGGCCGGAAGTGACCATTACATCTCTGTTTAGCCCAGTAAGGGAAGATGCTCCCCCAGGGACAGTAATCGTCCTTTTCAACGCTCATGACCAAGATTCTGGGAGGAATGGACAAGTTGTCTGTTCCATCCAGGAGAACCCATCTTTTAAGTTAGAAAACTCAGTAGACGATTACTATAGGTTGTTGACAGCTCAGATTTTAGATCGAGAAAAGGCTTCTGAGTATAACATTACAGTGACAGCAACAGACAGGGGAACTCCATCCATGTCCACAGAAGTCCACATCACCCTGAATGTGGCTGACATCAATGACAATCCGCCTGCCTTCTCTCAAGCTTCCTACTCAGTCTATCTCCCCGAAAACAACCCCAGAGGCACCTCCATCTTCTCAGTTAGTGCCCACGACCCTGACGAAAATGAGAATGCTAAGGTTACTTACTCCTTGGTGGAAAATACCATCCAGGGGCACCACTCTCCTCCTACGTCTCCATTAATTCTGACACTGGTGTGCTCTATGCTCTGCAATCCTTTGACTATGAGCAATTTCGAAACCTGCAAATGCAGGTGAAGGCAAGTGACAATGGGCAGCCGCCACTCAGCAGCAATGTGTCCCTGTCTGTGTTTCTATTGGATCAGAATGACAATGCTCCCAAGATCCTGTATCCCTCCCTCCCGACTGATGGATCCACTGGTGTGGAGCTGGCTCCCCGCTCAGCAGAGGCTGGGTATCTGGTGACCAAGGTGGTAGCAGTGGATAAAGACTCTGGACAGAATGCTTGGTTGTCTTACCGTCTGCTGAAGGCTAGTGAGCCAGGACTTTTCACAGTGGGGCTACGTTCAGGCGAAGTACGCACAGCTCGGGCTCTGCTAGAGAGAGATGCACTCAAGCAAAGCCTTGTGGTAGCTGTACAGGACCATGGCCAGCCCCCTCTTTCAGCTACCATCACTCTCACGGTGGCTGTGGCAGACAGCATCCCCGACATCCTGGCTGACTTGGGCAATATCAACACTCCTGCAGACCCTGATTCTGACATTACTCTCTACCTGGTGGTGGCAGTTGCTGTGGTCTCCTGTGTTTTCCTACTCTTTGTACTGGTACTGCTGGCACTTAGGCTACGGCGCTGGCATGCCTCTCACCTGCTGCAGGATGCAATGGGTGGATCCACTGCAGTGCCAACATCACAGATTGTGGGTGTGCATGGGGTTCAGACTTTCCTACAAACCTATTCTCAAGAGTTTTCTCTGACACCCGACTCTGGGAAGAGCCACCTAATCTTCCCCCAGCCCAACTATGCAGACACACTCATCAGCCAGGAGAGCTGTGTGAAAAGTGAACCTCTGTGCAGTTCAGTTGAGTCCAAGTTTCCTATTGATGACACTCCTTTGGTTCCTGTGAGTTCTGGGTTTTTTTCTTTACTAAGTATGATAATTCTCTCTTAGTCTTGTTAAGTTGATATTTACATATTTGTAACCACTCAAGTTTTCATTGAGTCTACGCTTCACCCACAACATCTAGAAGGTTTATTGAATAGCCAGAAAGCTCAGTGTAGTAAGCTAGACATCACTGAGATGACTTTCACTTTCTTATTATGAAACTCCCGTGGATGGGGGCAATCTTCATTGTCCTGCAGGGAGATCGCTGTTCGGATAGAATGCCTTGGTTGGTTACAGTGGTTCTCTACAATCTCTACAGCTGCAGTTCTTTTCCTGACATGAGCTGATCATTATTCTCAATGCCCACATTGTAGCTCTTGCTCCTAAAACAGTTTCTAGAGTGATACTTTTGTAGGGGAGAACCAAAAATTCCCCTTTCTTAGGGAAACACCTGGAAACCCACAGTCTCTGCCTCCATATTTCTGTTTCTATGAACTATTGCTTTCCCAGACCCTAAGTGTGTAGAAACTTAACTTTAGGTTTGTAGATCTTTTCTGAGGAGGAGTCGAGCGTCAGCTATCATTCCCAAACCCCAGCAAAGCTTTCTGGTTTTCTTTTAATGGTGAAAATTGTGACATCCATTATGGTGATAGCATTAAAGGCTTGGGTTTCCTAATGCTGTAGAATCAAGCTATGAAAATTAGTTTGACACTCCTTTTTCAAGTGTAAGCTTGCTCAAGAGAAGTTGCTAATATGGGGAATCAAAATTTTGGCTCCAGCTCAATTATCCAATTTATGGGAGTGGAGATGAACCTGAACATGGGGTGTAAGTCAGAAATTATTCTCAGGACATGCGGGAAGAAATTCCAAGATTTTCCTGGATTTTAGCTATTAGGAAAAATAATTTATTACTTAGATTTTGAACATAATGTCAGCATTCAAGTAACAGATGGCATGTGGAACACTTGAAAATACACCCTGGAGATGGGAGAGGTACGCAGTGAGAGTCATGTGTTCAGCCTGTGTCTGGAAAAAAATAAAAGGAAAGAGCTGGCCAGCGGTGTCGCACCGCTGCAACACCACTGCAGTCACTCTGGAGTTCAAGGCGGCCGTCTGTCTGTCTCTTCGGAGTTCGAATCCTGCCTGTGCTTGCTCACCGGGGAAAAAAAACAAAACAAAATGAAACTAAACTAAAAAGCCAGGCAGCGATGGTGCACGCCTTTAATCCCAGCACTTGGGAGGCAGAGGAAGGCGGATTTCTGAGTTCGAGGCCAGCCTGGTCTACAGAGTGAGTTCCAGGACAGCCAGGACTATACAGAGAAACCCTGTCTCGAAAAATAAAAAAATAAATAAAAACTAAAAAATTTAAAAAAAAAGAGAGAGAGAGATGAAACTTGCAAATTTTCTATTTACAGCCTGGTGTGGTGGTACACGCCTTTAATCCCAGCACTCAGGAGGCAGAGGCAGGCAGATCTCAGAGTTTGAGGCCAGCCTGTTCTACAAAGTGAGTCCAGGACAGACAGGGCTATGTAGAGAGACCCTGTCTAAAAATTTTCCCTATTTAAACTTATGTTGCATAGATACATTGATGACTGCTGGTGCTTATATGGATGTAGAGAATTGTGTGCTTAATATGGAGTTTAAAATATCTACATGTTGATATTAAGGTATATTCTGGATATATAACATGATATGTAGACATTTTAATCTCTTCAAGCATTCTTCCAGCACTACAGGTATAACTCATGGGTAGAGGAGTTGTGCATAGCTCCTGGTTCAATCTGCAGCACCTTAGAAAAGAGGCAAAGGAAATTATTATTTCTTACTTAAGCTGATAGGAGAAAATAAGAATTCTTTGAGGATCTTATTATTTTAATAATGACATATGGATTTTAAAATTTTTCTCTTCTGAAGAGTCATATCTATATTCAACTCATGAGTTTAAAGTGCATGTTAATTTGGGGGAAAGAATAATAACATAGATACTCATGATGTATGTATCTATGACATGGTAAGTAGATAACTACACAAAACATCACTTCTCTTTTCAATGATTATTAACATATGTTAATTATGACATTTCCACACTTGTGTATGATGTGTTTCAATCACACTCACTCTCACATAGTCACCTCCTACCTCCACCCCTCCCCACTCTTCCCAACTAGCCCCCCTCCTACTTGCATGTCTTCTGTGTGTTTCTTGTTATCGGGATTGTTTACAGAAACACAGTGAAGATATTTTTGTTTGGTTTAGTTTGGTTGGCTTTATGACTCAAGGTCTCATTGTGTCTCCCAGGCTAGTCTCATGCTTGTGGAAAAATGATTTCACACCCAACTGCTCTTTAGTTTAAAAACACCACATAGGTAAGTACACAGATGATGGAGAAGAGTGTGGAAATGGTCAGTTCTACTGCTCTTAAACTATGTGTGTAGATAACAGATCCTAGAATATAAATAGGCTGAAAATGAAATTACTGGTATTTTTGTCTCGTTTCTTTTAAAAATGTTAAATTACCCTATATGTTTTTTATTTTCTCCTGAATAGCCAGAAAACTCAATATACACTAAACAAAGATTGGCCTTATGTTTATCACTGTTGAAGTTAGTTGGTGTGATCTGTTTGTGAAGATTCACAACATAATACATAATGTTCCATAGTGTAGTGTAAGTATCTTTAAAACGTTACATGCATAAGTATCCACTGTAATCCCACTGTGAGACTAAAATGTTTGGCTATTTCATAACCCCATGTTCCGAGCTATACTTATATTTTGGGAAGGGATTTCTAAACAAGATAGACTGCAATTCCACTCAGGGCCTCTGGGCGCCGCTGTCGGCCAGTGCAGAGCAAGCTCCAATGCCCAGGATCCCTCAGTCTCTAAGCTGCAATTTCCTGCGCAGAAACGAATACACTCCAAGGGGAACTCTCACTCACACAGACTAAGACACCGATTCCCAGCCCCAAACTGGGGTCCCGCTGTCCCGGACCAAACGGACCTCCACCCCAGTAGACTGCACTCTCTCCTACTGTGAAGATCCGAAGACCTACAGAGAACTCGAGCCAGCAATGGGAGGGAGCAGCGCACAGAGGCAGCGCCCCGGCCGCCCGCAGGTACTGTTTACCCTGCTGCTGCCTTTGTTCTGTCCCGCGCTGGGCCAGCCGGTTCGCTACTCCATCCCGGAGGAGCTGGACCGCGGGTCGGTGGTGGGGAACCTCGCCAAGGATCTGGGGCTCAGTGTCCTAGAAGTGTCGGCTAGGAAGCTGCGGGTTAGCGCTGAGAAGCTGCACTTCAGCGTGGATTCGGAGAGCGGGGACTTACTGGTGAAGGACCGCATAGACCGCGAGCAGATATGCAAAGGGAGGAGGAGGTGTGAGCTGCAGTTGGAAGCCGTGCTGGCAAACCCTTTAAATATTTTTCATGTCCTTGTGGAGATTGAGGATGTTAATGATCACGCTCCTCAATTCGAGAAGAAAGAAACGCGTTTAGAAATCTTAGAATCTGTGTCGATTGGTACACGAATACCCCTTGAGCCTGCCACTGACCCCGACATAAATTTGAATTCAATTAAAGATTACCAGATTAGCCCCAACCCTTATTTCTCATTAATGGTTAAAGTTAATCCTGATGGTGGCAAAACCCCAGAGCTGTCTCTGGAGAAACTCCTAGATAGGGAAGAACAAAGCTCTCATCGCTTGATACTGACTGCCTTGGATGGAGGGGACCCGCCCCGCAGTGCTACCACTCAGATAGAAATATCTGTAAAGGACATCAATGACAACCCTCCAGTGTTTAGCAAAGAGGAATATAGGATCAGTGTTAGTGAAAATCTGTCCCCAGGATCGTCATTACTGCAAGTGACAGCCACCGATGAGGATGAGGGTGTCAATGCTGAGATACATTACTACTTTCGGAGCACTGCCCAGAGCACAAGACACGTGTTCTCACTAGATGAGAAAACAGGCGTGATCAGAAATAACCAGTCGTTGGATTTTGAAGACATAGAGAGATACACCATGGAAGTGGAAGCGAAGGATGGCGGTGGTCTCTCCACACGGTGTAAAATCATCATAGAAGTTCTAGATGAAAATGACAACAGTCCAGAAATAATCATCACCTCCCTTTCTGATCATATCTTGGAGAATTCTCCTCCGGGAGTGGTGGTTGCCCTCTTCAAAACGCGAGATCGGGATTTCGGAGGAAACGGAGAAGTCAAATGTGATCTAAGCAAAGACCTGCCTTTCAAGCTCCAGGCTTCTTCTAGTAACTACTACAAGTTAGTAACCGATGGAGCCCTAGACAGAGAGCAGAACCCACAGTACAATGTCACCATCACCGCCACGGACAAAGGCAAGCCAGCCCTTTCTTCCAGTACAACCATTGCTCTGCACATCACTGACGTTAACGACAACGCCCCGGCTTTCCAGAGGTCTTCCTACGTAGTCCACGTGGCAGAGAACAATCCGCCTGGAGCCTCCATCGCTCAAGTCAGCGCCTCCGACCCGGATTTGGGATCCAACGGTCACGTCTCCTACTCCATCATAGCCAGCGACCTGGAGCCTAAATCGCTGTGGTCCTACGTGACCATAAACGCGCAGAGCGGAGTGGTGTTCGCGCAGCGCGCCTTCGACCACGAGCAGCTGCGCTCCTTCCAGCTGACACTGCAGGCGCGCGACCAGGGATCGCCCGCGCTCAGTGCCAACGTGAGCATGCGCGTGCTGGTGGGCGACCGCAACGACAACGCGCCACGCGTGCTGTATCCCACGCTCGAGCCCGACGGCTCTGCGCTCTTCGACATGGTGCCGCGCGCTGCCGAGCCTGGATATCTGGTCACCAAGGTGGTGGCGGTGGACGCAGACTCGGGACACAATGCCTGGCTGTCCTACCACGTGCTGCAGGCCAGCGATCCCGGGCTCTTCAGCCTGGGGCTGCGCACAGGCGAAGTGCGCACAGCGCGTGCCTTGGGCGAAAAGGACGCGGCGGGCAGCGCCTGTTGGTTGGTGTTCGCGATGGTGGACAGCCGCCCTCTCGGCCACTGCCACGCTGCTTCTAGTATTCGCTGATAGCTTGCAGGAGGCCCTGCCAGACCTCAGTGACCGCTCACTGCCCCTGACCCGCAAGCCGAGCTACAGTTCTACTTGGTGGTGGCCTTGGCCTTGATTTCTGTGCTTTTCCTCCTGGCTGTGATTCTAGCCATTGCACTTCGACTGCGACACTCCTCCAGCCCCTCTGTCTGGAATTGCTTTCAGTCTGGTCTTTGTTCTAATACTAGACCAGGGGTTTCTCTCAACTACAGCGAGGGCACTCTACCCTATTCCTATAATCTGTGCGTTGGGCAAACGGGAAAGGCAGAGTTAAATTTTCTGAAATGTAGTGCACCTTTGCCTTCTTCTCAAGAAATCGTTTGTGGTAGTTCTCCTGGGGCCTTAATTCCGCTTCACCTTGGGGATGATTTGACGACACATCCTGAAACTCTGGTAAGTTTCATTTTATTCTTTAACAATCCTAGTTTCTCTTATTTCAGGTATAATACATTCATTTTCTTGTCTAGGTTGACATTTGAAAAATCAGTTGCTAACTACCTACCACCTTGTCTTCTCAATGGTGGAATGATAACATTTCATTCATAAGTTCATCTTTCCTTCGGTAGAATAAAATTTAACAAATTGGAGGTATCTAGTAAGGCTCTGGTTGGCAAACAATAGCAGTAAAAGTCTTGTGGCTGCAGAGTTGAGTCAAGGGAGGGTGAAGAGCACTTGCTGCTCTTGCAGGGAAATGGATTCGGTTCCCAGCACCCACACAATGGCTCGTAAACATCAATCACTATGGGTTCCAAGGGATAGAGAGACCTGACACCTCCTTCTCTCTTCCCTGGGCCCCAGGCACCCACGTGGTGCATACACATAGATGAGGTCCAAAGGCTCATACACATAAAACAATTTTAAAAGCAGTAATCTTGGTGTCTAATCAAATAAATGAATAACCTATCCAAGCTTCCTACTTAAATGAATGTATGCACCTAAGTTGTATGTTTCAACGTCTAAAATGCTGGAGCATGCTGTGATCAGGTGCTCCTTTCCAGAAAACCATTGGCTAAATTATTCTGCTGCCTTTTGGAGTCTCATTTACTTTCACTTGGGGAGGTGACTGGGACATCAGCGAACAAATCTCCCAGCTTCTGCTCAGTTACAGATGCTTTTCTTGAGAGGTGACTTGAACTTTTGTTCATATTTCCATGGTTTTGTGGTCCCCAAAAGTCAATATAACTACCCTCGAGGGCTTTCTCCTCTAATTCTGGTTCTACTTTTTTTTCATCCTATTATCCTTCCTTTTTCTTTAGAAGTGCTTTTTGTGCCTTTCCTCAGTATCTCCCTCTACATCGAAAGAAACGATTTCCAAGAAAATTGCAAGATCCCCTTGCCTTTTTGCTTTCAGTATGTTTGTGATTTAAAGAAAAAATAATTATGGTTGGGTCTGGCCAGTACCTGCCTAGAATTCCAATGCTCAGGGGGCAAGACTCTGCCTTTCGAAACTATAACAATATATTTGAAGAGTGACACACTGACTGAAACGCTTACAAACGAGTTGTCTTCAATATGAAGAAAGCAATCGTGTGGCCCCTTCTGGGGTGCATGAGCTAAACTCCAAGTACATACAAAACGTCCACCTTCTGCACACTTCCTGGTAAAGTGCCTAGGAGAAGACATTGTTAATATTTGTATCAATGATTTGATGAAATAGGAAACTTGGCATAAAAATGTGCTTATTCAAAGCTCTACACCAGGGTTGAGGTTTCGCTCAAGTGTAGACACTTGCCTCACATCGTTTGATTTCCTACACTGAAAAAAAAAAAATCACATCACTGGATCTTTGGTTTTGTTTTAGGTTTGTGTCTAAAAAGCTTGTACACCCTTGTCTTCCATTTACAACCCAGCTGTAGGATTCGCTCCTTTTACTTCCTAATTATTTGATGAGTTCATTTCTAAATAGCCTAATTAAATTTTCAAAAACAATCCTATATAAGAAAAGGTACATCTTTCAAGAATGTTAAGGATTAGTAGACTATCTCGCCAGCCTCTTACAGGATTCTAAACAAAACAACAATCAAATAAAAGAAAGCTAAAATAACCTTTCAAAGTGAATTTTATCAAAAGAAATACACCTGTCTCCGTGTTAATGAATACCAAAGTTGTAAGATTTTCAACACAAAATAAACATTACTATGTTTTAAGTGGATGTGCTTCTGTTGGAAATAAGATGCAAATATTATCAATTTAGTTTATTATACTCCCCAATAAGAAATTTTGAGAAGGGCTCTGACGCAGCTCACTGCTGGAGCTCTTGTCTGCGTATACGTGAAACACTGCTTTCAAACTCACGCCCTCTCAAAGGAAATTAAAGTAATTAAAATAATTCAACAAAAAAAAATGCACTTTCTGAAATTGTAGTGGGTGCAGTAACTTCTTCCGACTCTGAGCGCCGCTGTTCACCTACGAGGAGCAAAAAGCCACCGGAGCTCATTTGGGATTCTCAGGGTCCAAAAGCTTAAAGCTTCACAGTTCCGGTAAACCGGCTCCCGGGCTGCAACGAAAATCACCCCGGAATTTAAGGTGCTCCAGCTACCGGAGATTCCAGAGGTCACAAAAAGAAGAAAAGAACCAGGTGAAACACACTGAGCGCCTGGCGAATCGGGAAGAGCTTTGAGAAAATTCCGTAGTTAGAAGACAATGGCCGCTCAAAGGAATCTCTCAGAGTGCACCAAACTGGTCCTCCTTTTCCTATGGATGCCCTGGGAGTCCGCAGCTCGGCAGATCCGCTACTCGGTTCCTGAGGAACTAGAGAAAGGCTCTTTCGTGGGCAACATCTCCAAGGACCTGGGGCTGGAGCCCCGCGAGCTGGCGGAGCGCCGAGTCCGCATCATCTCCAGAGGTAGGTCGCAGCTTTTCTCTCTGAACCCGCGAAGTGGCAGCTTGGTCACCGCAGGCAGGATAGACAGGGAGGAGCTGTGCGCTCAGAGCGTGCCTTGTGCCGTGAGCTTTAACATCCTTGTGGAAGATAGGGTGAAACTTTTCGGGATAGAGATAGAGGTAACGGATGTCAATGACAATGCGCCAAAATTCCGAGCAGAAACTCTAGATATAAAAATTAATGAAAATGTCGCCCCAGGAATGCGGTTTCCTCTCCCGCAAGCTATTGACCCGGATGTGGGTGTGAACTCTCTGCAGAGCTACCAGCTCAGCCACAATAAGCACTTCTCCCTAATCGTTCAGGGCGGTGCTAAGGGCGTCAAGTACCCTGAGCTAGTGCTGGAGCACGCCCTAGATCGTGAGGAAGAGGCGATTCACCACCTGGTCCTCGTGGCCTCTGACGGAGGAAACCCTCCCAGATCAGGCTCTGTCCTCATCACTGTGACTGTCTTTGATACAAATGACAATGCTCCAGTCTTCACCTCGGCTGAATACCGCGTGACCATTCCGGAGAATCTGCCTGTGGGCACTCAGCTGCTAAAGGTAACCGCCACCGACAAAGACGAAGGCGCCAATGGAGAAGTGACATACGCATTCCAAAAATCACTGGATACAGAATTGTCCAAATTCCAACTAGACAAAAATACCGGGGAAATAAAAATATCTGAAAATCTAGATTATGAAGAAGTGAGTTTCTATGAAATAGAAATCCAAGCTGAAGATGGAGGGGCCTATCTAGCAACTGCGAAGGTGCTGGTTTCAGTAGAAGATGTAAATGACAACAGTCCGGAGGTGACCATCACATCGCTCTTCAGTCCAGTGACAGAAGATTCACCGGTGGGAACTGTCATAGCCCTTTTAAACGTCCATGATTTAGACTCTGGACAGAATGGAGAAGTAAGCTGTTCCATCTCTGGGGATCTACCCTTTAAGTTAGAAAAGTCCATTGACGGTTACTATAGGTTAGTGACACAACGAGCTCTTGATAGGGAACAGGTACCCTCTTACAACATCACAGTAACAGCCACTGATGGGGGAAACCCACCTTTGTCAACCAAAGCTCACTTCACTCTGGAAGTGGCAGATATCAACGACAACCCACCTACCTTCTCTCGTACATCCTACTTCACCTACATCCCAGAGAACAACCCCAGAGGCGTCTCCATCTTCTCAGTGACTGCCCTCGATCCAGACAGCAAAGAGAATGCCCAGATCGTTTACTCTCTGGCTGAAGACACCATTGAGGGGGCACCACTGTCTTCCTACATATCCATCAACTCAGACACTGGCATCCTGTATGCGCTCTGGTCCTTTGACTATGAGCAGTTTCGTGAACTGCAGGTGCAGGTGACTGCTAGCGACAGCGGAAAGCCTCCCCTCCACAGTAATGTGTCATTGACCCTGTTCGTGCTAGATCAGAATGACAACTCTCCAGAAATCCTGTACCCCACCATGCCCACTGACAGCTCCACTGGAGTAGAGCTTGCTCCCCGCTCAGCAGAGCTAGGCTATCTTGTGACGAAGGTGGTGGCAGTGGACAGAGACTCAGGACAGAACGCCTGGCTGTCCTATCGCCTACTCAAGGCCAGCGAACCAGGGCTCTTCACGGTAGGGCTGCACACGGGTGAGGTGCGCACAGCACGGGCCCTGATGGAGAGAGATGCTCTCAAGCAGAGTCTAGTGGTGGCTGTGCAGGACCACGGTCAGCCTCCTCTTTCCGCAACGGTCACTTTGACTGTTGCAGTAGCTGACAGCATCCCTGATGTTCTGGCAGACTTGGGCAACCTGGAACCACCACAGGACTCTGAGGCTTCAAGCCTCACACTCTACCTAGTAGTGGCAGTGGCAGCGGTCTCCTGTGTTTTTCTCGCCTTTGTCATTGTGTTGTTGGCACTCAAACTTCGGCGCTGGCACAAGTCTCACGTGCTGCAGTCTTCGAGAGATGAATTGGCTGGCCTGCCTACCTCTCACTATGTGGGCGTGGACGGGGTGCGTGCTTTCTTGCAGACCTATTCGCACGAGGTTTCCCTCACTGCTGACTCGCGGAAGAGTCATCTGATCTTCCCGCAGCCTAACTACGCAGACACGCTCATCAGCCAGGAGAGCTGTGAGAAAAAAGATCCTTTATCTTTGTTAGATGATTCCAAGTGTCCTGTAGAAGATGCTCCTTTGGTGCCAGTGAGTTCTGATTTTACTTTTTCTTTAAACAATTGCGATCAGATTTACTTTTGGGCTTGAGCCCAAATGCTGGAAATAGTAGATCTCTATTTTAAAACCACTTCTCTCCGTTCCAGGTTCCAGCGACGCTTGCCTCTTGCTAAAACATTAGAGAGTAGAATCTTGTAGTTAAGACTGTATTGGAGACTGGTGAAAATTACCTAGGTTGCCCTAAGGTTGTACGAGTAGCTTTTGCAGAACCTTGTGTTTTATTGCGCTGCTGAGTGCGACCTGGACGGTCCCTGAAAGGGACCTTCATGTGGAAGTGTCTGTTGATTATGTGTCCTCACTGACCACATGCTGCTACTTGGCAAGTCTGTTAAAATTAGGTAAATGTCAGAAACAAATGCATTGGCCTCACCAGACACACAAGCTACGTCCGAGGCTGTTCAAGGGGTTGTTCCTTATGGACAAAGCAGTATGTCTTTGCGGTTACATTTTTCCAAGAATAACTGAATATACTCTTTAGATATTTGAAATTTTTCATTAATATTCAACCAACAATTCATAGCTATGTGCTTAGAATCTTTATAACTATAATCATGCCCATTAGCCCAGCGTTATTCCTTCTGCATATAATTATGTAGCATTTTACTATATGAAAGATAGAGCCTTTTAATTTCACTTTTCTTGCCCGATGATTATTCCAGAATTAGCAAGGTAATGAGAATTTTCACTCTCTTTTCTGTTTTTTTTTCTTCAAAATTATACATGACATCAACTAAGGTAAAATGTAAAATGGGTAGGGTGGTAATATGTTTCTCACATTCCCAGGAACAAAGCTAACCAGTGATGAGGACATTCCTCTTTAATGTAGAAGAAAACTCAGCCAGCAGAATCTTGGAGTGCTGGGACAGGCTTTAAAATAAACCAAGAGCTAAGAGCAAAGAAAGGATTGCCTGATCATCTAGGAATCCAAAGTTAAGCAAAGATGTACATGAAACTCTTCTAAGCAAATGATTGGTGAAGGTTTTGATGAGCACATTTAGTTAAGAAAAATATTGATACATTTGATTCGATCTCTGGATTATTACTCTACAGAAGTTACTAGAATAAAGAGTGCTCGACAGAATCTCAAAATACACCTGAGACCTTGACACTTTTGTGCCAACATTTGGCTAGCCATACATCCGTGGAAGGTAAGTAGAGACTCTGGAGTTATCATACTATTTATTCATTGAAGCCATTGTCCCACATCTTTGTTCCGTGAGAGTAATCATTATTATGTGCATATTTCAGTTCTGTTATTTGGAAAAGTGCAAGTTTCAGTAGCACTATTTTGACATTGCAAATGTTCTATTAAAAATTCGAGGGCAATGCTGAACATCCTGGATGTTTGGATACAGTCAGGGTTGCATTCCACTGTCTAAATATGACTGGAAGGGTATTTACTTTTTAACTAACAAGAGCTAGAGTTGATGGCAAAAGATAATTATCCTCAAAAAGAGAAGTAGTCATATCGTGTCGATGACGGACTTGGGTAACAGTGGGCCACTGGTCCTGTAGGCCTTCGCTTTCTTTCATGTTTTTTAACTTGAAGAAAATACACTTTCAATCTACCCAAAATGAGTATAATTTTTTACATATGAAACAATATTTATTAATAAAAATTTTCACCAGGGAAACAAAATCAATGAGAAAGAAAATTCAAATATTTTGGCTATCAACTTGCGCTTATAGAAAATAAAAGATTCTCCCAAAATTTAAAATGCCAAACTGCAATTCCACTCAGAGCCTCTGGGCGCCGCTGTCGGCCAGTGCAGAGCAAGCTCCAATGCCCGGATCCCTCAGTCTCTAAGCTGCATTTTCCTGCGCTTGAAACAAATACACATCAAGGGGAACTCTCACTCACACAGACTAACACACCGATTCCCAGCCCCAAACTGGGGTCCCGCTGTCCCGGACCAAACGGACCTCAACCCCGGTAGACTGCACTCTCTCCTACTGTGAAGATCCGAAGACCTACAGAGAACTCGAGCCAGCAATGGGAAGGGAGCAGCGCACAGAGGCAGCGCCCCGGCCGCCCGCAGGTACTGTTTACCCTGCTGCTGCCTTTGTTCTGTCCCGCGCTGGGCCAGCCGGTTCGCTACTCCATCCCCGAGGAGCTGGACCGCGGGTCGGTGGTGGGGAACCTCGCCAAGGATCTGGGGCTCAGTGTCCTAGAAGTGTCGGCTAGGAAGCTGCGGGTTAACGCTGAGAAGCTGCACTTCAGCGTGGATTCGGAGAGCGGGGACTTACTGGTGAAGGACCGCATAGACCGCGAGCAGATATGCAAAGGGAGGAGGAGGTGTGAGCTGCAGTTGGAAGCCGTGCTGGCAAACCCTTTAAATATTTTTCATGTCCTTGTGGAGATTGAGGATGTTAATGATCACGCTCCTCAATTTCCAAAAGACGAAATAAACCTAGAGATAAGTGAATCCGTCAGCCCAGGCGTGAGAACAATTCTGGAGTCAGCAAAAGATCCTGATATTGGTATGAATTCTCTAAGTAAATACCAGTTAAGTCCTAACGACTACTTCTTATTGTTGGTGAAAGACAATCCGGATGGTAGCAAATACCCAGAATTAGAATTGAAAAAGATGCTGGACCGAGAAGCAGGAGCACACACCACCTGGTGCTGACAGCTGTAGACGGTGGGGACCCGCCCCGAAGTGGCACCGCTCAGCTTCAAATCCGAGTGATGGACGCCAATGATAACCCCCCAGTGTTCAGCCAAGAAGTGTACAGAGTCCGCCTTCGAGAAGACTTGCCTCCAGGGACGACCGTCCTAAGGCTGAAGGCCACGGATCAAGACGAGGGCATCAATGCAGAGTTCACATATTCCTTCCTGGGTGTGACTAACAAAGCCCAGCAAGAGTTCTCTCTGGATCCCATAACAGGAGATATTATAACTCTACAGTCACTGGATTTTGAAGAGGTAGAACAATATACGATTGATGTGGAGGCAAAGGACCGAGGATCTCTTTCTTCACAGTGTAAAGTAATTATAGAGGTTCTAGATGAGAACGACAACCGCCCAGAAATAATGGTCACTTCTCTCTCCGATCAGATTTTGGAGGATTCCCCTTCTGGAACGGTTGTGGCCCTCTTCAAGGTACGGGATCGAGATTCTGGGGAAAATGCAGAAGTCACTTGCAGTTTAAGCGGAAACAATCCTTTTAAGATTCATTCTTCTTCCAATAATTACTACAAGTTAGTAACAGATAGCATCCTAGACCGGGAACAGACTCCAAGGTACAACGTCACTATCACAGCCACAGATAAGGGCAAGCCGCCCCTTTCCTCCAGCACAACCATCACTCTGAACGTCGCTGACGTCAACGACAATGCACCTGTCTTCCAACAACAGGCCTACCTGATAAACATACCAGAAAACAACCAGCCCGGTACCTCCATAACCCAAGTCAGAGCATGGGATCCAGATGTGGGATCCAATGGCCTCATCTCCTACTCCATCATAGCCAGCGACCTAGAACCAAAAGTGCTGTCGTCCTTCGTGTCTGTGAACCAGGACAGTGGCGTGGTGTATGCGCAGCGCGCCTTCGACCACGAGCAGCTGCGCTCCTTCCAGCTGACACTGCAAGCTCGCGACCAGGGATCACCCGCGCTCAGTGCCAACGTGAGCATGCGCGTGCTGGTGGGCGACCGCAACGACAACGCGCCACGCGTGCTGTATCCCCTCTCGAGCCCGATGGCTCTGCGCTCTTCGACATGGTGCCTCGCGCTGCTGAGCCCGGATATTTGGTCACCAAAGTGGTGGCTGTGGATGCAGACTCAGGATACAATGCCTGGCTGTCTTACCATGTGCTGCAGGCCAGCGATCCCGGGCTCTTCAGCCTGGGGCTGCGCACAGGCGAAGTGCGCACAGCGCGTGCTTTGGGCGACAAAGATGCAGCTCGTCAGCGCCTTCTGGTCGCTGTGCGTGATGGTGGACAGCCACCCCTGTCTGCTACTGCTACACTGCTCCTAGTTTTTGCTGACAGCCTACAAGAAGCGTTGCCAGACTTCGTCGATCATCCCATCCCCTCCGACCCTCAGAGTGAGCTTCAGTTTTACCTGGTGGTGGCCTTGGCCCTGATATCAGTGCTTTTCCTTCTCGCAGTAATTTTTGCCATCGCTTTGCGCCTGCGACAGTCTTCTAGTCCTTCATCCACTGGTTGCTTTGGGTCGGTTCTTGGTTCCAAGTCTAGACCAGTACTTCCACCTAACTACAGCGAGGGAACATTGCCCTATGCCTATAATCTCTGCGTGCCGGGAGATCAACTTAAGCCAGAATTTAATTTTCTCACATCTGTTGGAGATTGTCCAGCAGCACAAGATATTCTCAACAAAGATAGCTCCTCAGCACTGTTGGCTAGCATTTTAACTCCTAGTGTTGAAGCAGATGAGAAGACCTTTAACCAGGTATTTAATATTATGCTTTTTATACTTCGGTACGCCAATGTACCCCTATATAGAGCTGCTATTTTAATAGATGGTTTCGTTTTGCTTTGCTTTGCTTTGCTTTGTTTGAGACAGGGTCTCTCTATGTAGTCCTGGTTGTTCTGGAATTAGCCATGTAGACCAGGAGGGCCTACAATTCACAGAGATCCCCCTGTCTCTGCTTCACAAGCACTGGGATTAAAGGGGTGGGCCACCATTTTAGGAGCTTTAAGTGCCTAAGAGAAATGTAGGTCAAACTTGTGGGTATCACTGTTTTTGGAAGGGTGTGGGAGTGTGCTGTAGTGACAAAACATGTACTTCGTGCAAACCAAAACCAGTTCTATCTAGCGTACACGAAAGGTTTGTGGTGCTGAAATACTCTACTATGCAATCATATTTAATTCTTTAAAAAGTTTTTTTTTTTTTTTTTTGGTGTTTGAGCATGTAGTGTGCTCTAGGTCCTGCTTCAAATACCAATTCCCTCCTCTTCCTTCTCCTCCTCCTTCTTCTCCTCCTCTTCCTGCCTCTAACACCCACAAGTATATGAAAATCTCACCCCAACTTTTCATTAAAATGCCTTCCAGTTATGGATATGAAATATAGATATATTTTATTATCTTTTAAACGATAACCATAATACTATTCAAATTTCGAATGAAACATTCCGTCGTTATTATACTCATTAAAAAAGTAACTCATTAAAAATAAAAGCAACATTGGTGGAACCAAAGGGATGGTTTAGTGGTTAAGAGCACCATTACTCTTTGAGAGGACCCAGGTTAGGTTCCCAGCACCCATGATGGCATCTTACTACTGCGATAACTCCAGCTCCACCTTCTCTGAATTTCACATGAACCCATACTCGCCTGTGCGCATACTCACAAAGACACATACACATCATTAAAATAATAAAATAAAAACTTGAATAAAAGGTAGTAAGAATAATAGTCATAAATCCTACCTGGGGATTTCATCTGGACCGTGCTGGCTTCACATTCCCAAATGCCGCGTCTCTACAGTTAGTAAAACCAGCTGGAATCCCAACTAACATTTTAAGTTCCAGTGTTATTTTCAAACGCTTTTAATTAAACAAGTCCATTTAAAAAACTACCCTTTTCATAAGCGCTCTTGGTAAATTTTACATCACATCACATAGCTATTGTTTGCGGTTGTCGGCTTCACAAATGTTATGATCCACAGAAAAGGTGAGTGTGACCGTTTTTTCTCGGCAATAGACACCAGGTTTTTATTAGTGTTGCAATAATAAGATTGGGCTCTAGGCGCCGCTGTTGACCAATCGGGAATGGGAGGACAAAGCTATTGAGTACTTCTCCGGAACCTCTACCACACAAAGCCGAAAGGGATGGATACTCACGCATCTTAATTCTGGAAGTAAAAACATCTCCGTTCGCTTTGGAATATGTTTTGGATGCGGGATACCTGGAACCTCGTAGACACAAAGCTGACTCAGTAAAAATAAATTAAAAATAAACCGGCGCAAGACCCTCACGGAACAACGTTCACACCCAGCCATGGCGAATCAGCCTCAGCTCCTGGACCGCCGCGCGCTGGTCCCGCTGTGCATTTTCCTGGGGACCTTACTGACCTTTGGGACAGGACAGATCCGATACTCGGTTCCAGAAGAGACAGATAAAGGCTTCTTCGTAGGCAACATCTCCAAAGACCTGGGCCTGGAGCCCTGGGAGGTCGCTGAACGCGGAGTTCGCATCATCTCCAGAGGAAAATCTCAGCTTTTCTCTCTGAATCCGCGAGGCGGCACCTTGGTCACTGCGGGTAGGATCGACCGCGAGGAGCTGTGTGATACGCTGCCCTCCTGCTTGCTGAATTTGGAAATTCTCGTGGAGGAAACCCTGAAGATTTACGGAGTGGAGGTGAAGTAATGGACATTAATGATAACGCCCCCAGCTTCCGGGAAGAAGAGGTAGAGATCAAAGTCAGCGAGCATACTAGCCCTGGGTCGCGATTTCCGCTTCCTAATGCTAGGGATCCAGATGCAGGGATGAACTCCCTCCAGAGCTACCAGCTCAGCCCAAGCAGTTATTTCTCCTTGCAGGTGAGAGGCGGGACTGATGGGGACAAGAATCCAGAGTTAGTGCTGGAGGAAGGTCTGGACCGCGAGAAAGTGGCATCTCACCACCTCCTCCTCACAGCCTTAGAGGGGGAGATCCCATCCGCAAGGGCACGGTTCCTATTCGCGTGATGGTCCTTGATGTAAATGACCACATCCCAAAATTTTCACAGTCTGTGTATAGAGTGAGTATTCCTGAAAATCTCAGCTCCGGAACGCGGGTGCTCGTGGTAAATGCCACAGACCCAGACGAGGGTATCAACGGGGAAGTGATGTACTCTTTCCGGAAAATGAAAAGCAAAGCTTCTGAGATATTTCAACTGAATGCTCAAACTGGAGAAGTTCTAGTTGAAAGCCTCTGGATTTTGAAAAATATAGATTTTATGAGATGGAAATTCAAGGCCAAGATGGTGGAGGGCTGTTTAGCACCACCATGTTGTTGATCACGGTTGAAGATGTGAATGAAACGCTCCAGAGATAACTGTCACCTCTTCCAGTAACTCAGTGCTGGAAAATTCTCCTTCGGGCACAGTAATTGCTCTTCTAAACGTTCAAGATCAAGATTCTGGAGAAAATGGTCAGGTGTCCTGCTTCATTCCTAGTGGTCTTCCTTTTAAGTTAGAAAAGACGTATGGAAATTATTATAAATTGATAACAAATAGTGAACTGGACCGCGAGCAGATAGAAAGCTACAAAATTACATTGATCGCCAAAGATCAGGGACGTCCACCCTTGTCTGCAGAAACCCACCTCCTACTGAACGTGGCAGATGCCAACGACAACCCTCCAGTCTTCACTCACTCCTCTTACTCGGCCTATATTCCTGAAAACAACCCCAGAGGCTCTTCCATCTTCTCAGTGACCGCCATTGATAGGGATAGCAGAGAGAATGCCCAGGTCACTTACTCTCTGGCTGAGTACACCATCCAGGGGACACCTCTGTCCTCTTACGTTTCTATCAACTCAGACACCGGTGTGCTGTATGCCCTGCAATCCTTCGACTATGAGCAATTCCAGACCCTACAACTGGGAGTGACTGCTAGTGACAATGGGGACCCACCATTAAGCAGCAATATTTCGCTGACCCTTTTCGTGTTGGACCAGAATGACAACTACTCCAGAGATTTTATACCCCTCTCTCCCTACTGATGGCTCCACTGGTGTGGAATTAGCACCTCGCTCCGCAGAGCCGGGTTATTTAGTGACCAAGGTGGTGGCTGTGGATAGAGACTCCGGGCAAAACGCCTGGCTGTCCTACCGCCTGCTCAAAGCCAGCGAACCAGGACTCTTCTCTGTGGGGCTGCACACTGGGGAGGTGCGCACGGCCCGAGCCATGATGGACAAAGATGTTCTCAAACAGAGCCTCGTGGTAACTGTGCAGGATCACGGCCAGCCTCCTCTCTCCGCCACTGTCAGACTTACCGTGGCAGTGGCTGACAGCATTCCAGAGATTCTGGAGGACTTGGTTAGTCTGGAGTCTCCCGCCAGCTCGGACGAGTCAGGCCTCACCCTCTACCTCGTGGTTGCCATCACTGCAGTCTCCTGCATCTTCCTCATCTTTGTCATGATACTGCTGGCCCTCAGGCTTAGGCGCTGGCACTCATCACGCCTGCTCCAAGCTGCCAGCGGATTGGCTGGCGTACCTCCTTCACACTTTGTGGGTGTGGACGGGATGCGAGCTTTCCTCCAGACCTATTCCCATGAAGTTTCCCTCACTGCTGACTCAAGGAAGAGTCACCTGATCTTCCCGCAGCCCAACTACGCAGACACGCTCATCAGTCAAGAGAGCTGTGGGAAAAGCGAGCCTCTCCTGATAACTGAAGACTCAGCTACAGTTTTAGGCAAATGTGAGCCGACAGATATTCAGGTGAGATATATATTTCTTTGCCTCCCAATTGTTCCTGATTTGGCACAAATCTTGAAGGGACTTTTGTTGAGCTGGGTATGAAAATTAGGCTTGGGTGTGTGTAATTAGTCCATACATATTAGAACACTACTCGATCGTTTATGAAACTTACAACATCAACAGATTAACAGTTCTTTTCAGAAGAACTTTGTCAAAGTCAATTTTTGTACTTGCATCTTTTTATTTTGAAGGGCTATATCGATTATCTTTGCTTGCTTTGGAATGAGTTAGCCTCACTATTGTTTGTCTATCATCGTGATTGGTGGCTATCAATGCAAACTAATTATGATTCAATTTGATGATGGACAAACAGAATTTAATTTCAGTTTCACAGTGTCTCCATAGTCTACCACGATTTGCTTCTAATGTTGAGATTGAACTCAACTCTGTAGCGTGCTGTCTGCAGCTTTTCCTCATTTATCTACACATGCTTGTAATGAGCTTTTCTTCGAAGCTTGGGTCAGTTCTGTTTTGCTTTTTGATGGCTGATGGAATATTTGGATCCTGTTGACTATTTAGATTTTTATCATTGCTTCATCCTATCAAAACAGACTTGGCAAGGTTTTTAGTTACAAGGCTTTGTTGGGAGAGGAAATCCAGAACCATTTTTTTCTTATGCTTTCTATCCATCCCTACTGTGAATTCACTATATTGTTCTGAAGGATAACCAGACTGTTCAGTTGTTGTTGCTTCCTTTTCTTCTTTTACTGTAGGGTCATGTAGAATGCTTTTATTTTTTTTTTCCTGTTTTTCTTTTTCTTTTTTTCTTGATCTTTCTTATTTTTCCTTTCCTTTTTGAATGCTTTTCAATGTAACAAATTCATATTTGGAAATGATTTTTATCCTGTGCTTCTCAAAAAGTTTCAAATTCAAATTTGTAAAGAATAGAGATTGGAATGGGTATTTGAGTTCTATAAGTGACTAATTTAGGGGCTTGGATATGTTCAGTGGTTGATCATATGCTTAGCATGTGCAAGACCCTTGGTGCAATCACTAGTGTTCTTCTTGGGGGCAAAGACTGACTTAGCTTGTATTCATCTGTTCGTGTAATCTTCTTTTTTTCTTCTTCTTCTCCTCCTTCTCCAGCAATTTAGTGGCTTAGATACTTTTTCCTTAAGTTAATTTTGCGCTGTATTTATTTAAGCATATTCAGTTGTTGTAATCAGAAGGAAAAAGCTCGCTATTGAACCTCAGTACATATCCAATCGCGTGCGTATTATCTGAAGCAAGACACACAAGGAAAAGAGACCTATGAAGATTTGATCACAGGAATCACCTTCGTAATCAAACTCCACATCCTCGTGTCACTTCTAGAGATTTGATTCAAGTTACTTGCACATTAATATTTCCTTTCACGTTTATGTTTCTCACTTAGGAATTTGATCTTAATATAATTCATAGTGTATTTGGTGATTTGAAACATTTTTTTCAACTGTTGGAAAGAGATATTCTTCCTAACAGATGCCTAAATTTTTCCTGAAGCAAGAAAAGTGTTTTGTGGCACTACACTTTAAGGCACTACACTTGAACTAGAATTAGATTATTCAAAAGGCTATGAGGCATTTGATTGGTAAAGAGAGGGTAGTCCGTATTTTTAAGTACAATCTAAACTAGTTGGGGCTTTCAGCCGAGCTCTTGAAGAAGAAAAAGAAAAGGTTGACTCTAAAAGTTGATTCGCAAGTCATTGGTGATTCAGTTAGGATGCAACATATAGTTTAAATAAAAGGATAAAAAAAAATTTCCTCCCATCTCATGTCATGAGATTCTTAACGGTGATTGAACACTTAATAATTCTTATGATGTGTCTATATTACAACTGAAAATAATTTTTGGCATTGACCATCTTTATTCCAAATGTGACCTAAATAGTTTTGAGTGCCTCTCCTTTGCTAATTACACATGCGTCAGACTGAAGATGACGTGTGGTGTCATTTCGCCACTGTCAAGTTTTCCCATACCGCTTGGTGGGGCTATTTTCCCACGTGATCTTGAGAAAAGACTTTCCTGGTTCTTTAAATGTATGTGTTTCCTTTTAAAAGACAAGCCTTTTAATCTGTCGTCACTGGATTAATAGTTATGCTACCATTCCCACATCTGAGGAGCTTTGTTTGGTAGTATCACTGAAAAACAGACAAATTCTAGACTCATAAATTCTTTCGTTCCCCATCTCTCAACATAGCTCGATAAACGTAATCCCATTGAGTCTGCCAAGGGTTCTGATTGCAATTTTATAAGTGGACTCTGGGCGCCGCTGCTGTCCAATTTGCTGCAATAGCTGACTCCAGAATCTACGGGTTGAAATTGTGTACATTCACTGGAGGCTTAAAGAGTGGGGGGGGACTTGAATTGTCTGCTTGGAAAATCAGATTAGAGACTGTGATATCTTCAAACTTGAAGCGTTTGGGTTTTCTTCCTGGTAGAAGAATTCGTGAAGCCTCTTTTCACACTCGGTGTGGGAGGATGGAGCGCAGCGTGAAACTAGGAAGCAAGACCCTGTGGAGGCAAGTACTCTTTCCCTTCTTGCTGCCTTTGTTCTGCACGGGGCTCTCAGAGCAAATCCGGTACTCTATTCCAGAAGAAATGGCCATGGGTTCTGTCGTGGGAAACCTCGCTGAGGACCTGGGACTGCCTGTTCAGGACTTACTGACTCGAAACCTTAGAGTTATTGCAGAGAAACCGTATCTTGCTGTGAACCCAGAGAACGGGAACATAGTTGTGAGCGACAGAATAGATCGAGAGTTACTCTGCTTCCAAAGCCCTCTATGTGTCCTGCCCTTAGAGATTGTGGCAGAAAATCCCCTAAACGTTTTTCACATCAGCGTAGTCATAGAAGATATAAATGATAACCCTCCCCGTTTTCTCCAAAATAGTATTGTTTTGCAAATCAACGAACTTGCAATTCCAGGCACTAGGTTTGGCCTGGAATCTGCTATAGATGCAGATGTAGGACCGAACTCTCTCCAGAGTTACCAGCTCAGTTTGAATGAGCACTTCTCTCTGGTGGTGAAGGACAAGACTGAAGGAAAGGATGCCCCAGAATTAGTGCTGGAGAAGCCTCTGGACAGGGAAAAGCAGAGCTCCCAGCTCTTGGTCCTAACAGCAGTAGATGGGGGAGAACCAGTCCTAACTGGCACTGCTCAGATTCAAATCGAAGTCACTGATGCTAATGATAACCCCCCAATGTTCAGCCAAAGTATGTACAAAGTCAGTCTTAGAGAGAACATGCCCGCAGGCACCTCTGTGCTAACAGTGATGGCCACCGACCAGGATGAGGGTGTCAATGCAGAAATCACCTACTCCTTCAAATCACTAGGAGAAGATATTAGAAATAAGTTTATCCTAGATCATCAAAATGGAGAAATTAAATCCAAAGGCCCTATTGACTTTGAAACCAAGAGGACTTACACCATGAACATAGAGGCCAAGGATGGTGGAGGCATGGCCACGGAATGTAAAGTTGTAATAGAAATTCTCGATGAGAACGACAATGCCCCAGAAGTGGTTTTTACTTCGGTATCCAATTCTATAACCGAAGATGCAGAACCGGGGACAGTGGTGGCTCTGTTCAAAACATATGATAAAGATTCAGAAGAAAATGGAAGAGTGAGTTGCTTCGTAAAGGAAACGGTTCCTTTTAGAATTGAATCTTCTGCGAGCAATTACTATAAGCTGGTAACAGATGGGATCCTGGACCGGGAGCAGGTTCCAGAGTACAATGTCACCATCATCGCCACTGATAAAGGCAAGCCCCCTTTGTCTTCCAGCACAAGCGTCACCCTGCATGTTGGGGATATCAACGACAATGCCCCAGTTTTCCATCAGGCCTCCTATTTGATCCAGGTGGATGAAAATAATCCTCCTGGTGCTTCCATTGCTCAAGTCAGCGCCTCCGACACGGATTTGGGACCCAATGGCCTCATCACCTACTCCATCATAGCCAGCGACCTAGAACCTAAATCACTGTGGTCCTACGTGTCAGTGAACCAGGACAGTGGAGTGGTGTTCGCGCAGCGCGCCTTCGACCACGAGCAGCTGCGCTCCTTCCAGCTGACACTGCAGGCGCGCGATCATGGATCACCCGCGCTCAGTGCCAACGTGAGCGTGCGCGTGCTGGTGGGCGACCGCAACGACAACGCGCCACGCGTGCTGTATCCCACGCTCGAGCCCGACGGCTCTGCGCTCTTCGACATGGTGCCACGTGCTGCTGAGCCCGGATACCTGGTCACCAAGGTGGTGGCGGTGGATGCAGACTCAGGACACAATGCCTGGCTGTCTTACCATGTGCTGCAGGCCAGCGATCCCGGGCTCTTCAGCCTGGGGCTGCGCACAGGAGAGGTGCGCACAGCGCGTGCCCTGGCAGACAGGGACTCAGCGCGGCAGCGCCTTCTGGTTCTTGTGCGAGATGGTGGACAGCCACCGCTCTCGGCTACAGCCACGCTACACCTGATCTTCGCTGACAGCCTACAGGAGGTCCTGCCAGACCTCAGAGATGACCCTTTGCCCTCTGACCCCCAGACTGAGCTGCAGTTTTACCTCGTGGTGGCCTTGGCCTTGGTCTCGGTGCTCTTTCTTTTCGTTGTGATTCTAGCCATCGCCCTTCGCCTTCGACAGTCCCACGGACCTTCTGCCTCGGGCTGTTTTCAGTCGGGCCTCTTTTGTAAGACGAGACCAGGGGTTTCTCTCAACCACAGCGAGGGGACTCTTCCTTATTCCTACAATCTCTATGTTGCCTCCAATTGTCAAAAAACGTCTCAGTTTCTTACCTTGACTCCAGAAATGATCCCTCCGCGAGATCTTTGTATGGAAGCTTCTGTGGCAGCCAGTGTCACTGAGGAGAATAACAAGATACTCTCTGATTCTATTGCTTCTAACCACGTGAGTTTCAATTAGCCTTTCATTCGCACGTTGTTTCGTTTTCAAAATCTTTTGGAAAGATTTTATTTTATATTTGTCTGTTTGTTTACTTATTTTTTAATAATGTATTTAGAGGCAGAGTCTTTCAACATAGCACTAGTTGTCCTGGAACTAACTATGTAGACCGGGCTGACCTTGAACTCTTAGAGATCTTCCTGCCTCTGCCTCTACCACGAAGGGCTTTAAAAAGAATATCTTAAAGCACATTATACCAACAGTCTCAGTTCTTACCTGTCTTTACTCTATATGCCAGTAACTGCACCATTAGGGTTCAAGTACTTTGAAATATTTTATCTATGCACACCAAAGCTCAGAACTTAGAAGTATTGTGATGCACTGCCATTCAATTAATTTAATTTTAATTATGCTTTAAGTGTGTGTGTGTGTGTGCGCGCGTGTGTGTGTGTGTGTACCACGTGGAGGTCAGAGGACAACTTTTGGGGGTCAGGTTTCTGTTTCTACCATGTGGGACTCAGAAATGGAGCTCAGATTCATTTAGACTTGCCAGCAGGCACCTTTACTGGCTGAGCCATCTCTCGGTGGTCCTACTCAAATATTGCAGCTGAGCTATACTTTTCTGTGGTAGTTTCTTGGAGAGATCAATATCTTGATCTTTTTCTTTATTAATTATAAACTGAGAAATATTATATCCAAAAGTTTTCAAAATTATGTGATAATAATGTGGTAATAGTATTCAGATATAGCAGAGGTTCTTTTAATCTCACTTTTATGTCTTACAAGTTTTCTTCTAATCTTATTTTATGGCTACCAGAGACTGGAGGGTAGCTCAATTAGAGTTTATACCTAAGCATTGGAGATAGGTAAGGTCCACTGTCCAGTAGCCATCACCAAAAAGTGCTTGTTCTCAAATACAGTTTCTAGTTACATGAAATATGTACAGGCGATTGTCTCCTAGAATCTTTTCTACATTTTGATGTGCTTCTGAATGTATGGTCAGTAGTTCTCAGTTATTAAAATTATCCAGGAGAAGGAAAGTTTATAGTACTCTTCAGATTACTAATTTTCTTTCACTAAGTCTTTCTCAATACCAAATGTCTTTTTGCAATACAATACATCTGCATAATTGTGTGGTACTATCTCCAGTTCAAGTTAATGCAGGTTGGAATCTTTCCACTTACTCTAAAGGTGTTAATAATCTAATTGCTTGATTAACTGCCACATATGAGTCTAATAATGTGCACTACAACAGTTCTCATGTTTGGTTTCCATATGATTGTGAAATTTTGTTTTTTCAGTATTAAATTCCAACTTGTTACTGCAGTTCTTCCCTTAATTTTCAAGAAATCTATTAAAATTTTTGTCTTACTGGAAAATATAGGAAAACACAAACAGCTACTGGAAATAATTCAAGGAAATGGATTTGTGGGGGGAAAAATAGGGAACCAAAATGCTCACTGAACTGCCCAATACTGTTGAGTCTTCTGTTTCCATCTCCATTTGAAGAACAGTAGGTGGAGCTATTTAAGGTTCACAGCCCAAAAATCCTCTCCCGGAGTTCACAACTGTGCAGTAATTGGTTCGGACTCTGAGCGCCGCTGTTCATCCACGGGAAGAAAAAGCAGCGAAGCCACGCTCGCTTTGCATGCGCCTAAAGCACAATGCGGATAGATTGAGACAAAACACCTCTAGGAACAAACTGGCCTGTCGTGCTCCAGGGCTTCAAAAGCAGGTTTTGGTTTAAGTGGTCAGGGCAGAATTGGGAATAATCCTCAGTTGGCAATGATCCCCATACAAGGGCGCGAGGACTGCAAAGGGTTGGTCTTCCTGGGAGTCTTCCTCGGGATGCTGTGGGAAGCTGGATCCACCCAGATACGCTATTCAGTTCCTGAGGAGCTGGAGAAAGGATCTAGCGTGGGCAACATCTCCAAGGACCTGAGGGTGGAGCCCCGCGAGCTGGCCGAGCGAGGGGTCCGCATCGTCTCCAGAGGTAGGGCTCAACTTTTCGCTCTAAACCCTCGAAGCGGCAGTTTGGTCACCGCGGGCAGGATAGACCGGGAGGAGCTGTGTATGGGGTCCATCAAGTGTCAGTTAAATCTAGAGATTCTGATGGAAGATGTAGGGAAAATATACGGAGTAGAGGTAGAAGTGAGGGACATTAACGACAACGCTCCCTACTTCCGTGAAAGTGAATTAGAAATAAAAATGAGTGAAAACGCCGCCGCTGGGATGCGGTTCCCTCTTCCCCACGCTTGGGATCCAGATATCGGAAGAACTCTCTTCAGAGCTACCAGCTCAGCCCGAATGCTCACTTCTCGCTTGAGGTGCAGAACGGAGCTGATGGTAACAAGTACCCAGAATTGGTGCTGGAGAGCCCGCTGGACCGGGAGGAAAAGGCCGCTCACCTCCTGGTCCTCACCGCTTCCGACGCGGGAGACCGGTTCGCACTGGCACGGCGCGAATCCGAGTAACAGTCCTAGATGCCAATGACAACGCGCCTGCGTTTGCTCGGTCCGAGTACCGCGTGAATGTGCGGGAGAACGTGGCTGTGGGCACTCAGCTGCTGGTGGTCAACGCCACCGACCGCGACGAAGGCACCAATGCAGAAGTGATCTATTCCTTCCGGTATGTGGACGACAAGGCAGCGAAAGTTTTCAAGCTAGACAATAATTTGGGGACAATATCAACAATAGGGAAGCTGAATCACGAAGAATCGGGGTTCTATGAGATGGAAGTGCAAGCAACAGATAGCGCGGGATACTCTGCACGGGCCAAGGTCCTGGTCACAGTTCTGGACGTGAATGACAATGCCCCTGAAGTAACCATCACGTCCCTCACCAGCTCTGTCCCAGAAAACTCTCCCCAAGGGACATTAATAGCCCTTTTAAATGTAAATGACCAAGATTCTGGGGAAAATGGACAGGTAATCTGTTCCATCCAAGAGAATCTGCCCTTTAAGTTAGAAAAATCTTATGGAAACTACTATAGTTTAGTCACAGATGCAGTCCTAGACAGAGAACAGGTTCCTAGTTACAATATCACGGTGACCGCCACTGACAGGGGAAATCCGCCCCTGACAACTGAAACTCACCTCTCACTGGACGTAGCAGACGCGAACGATAACCCGCCTGTTTTCCTTAAGGCTTCATATTGGGCCTACGTCCCGGAGAATAACCCTAGAGGGGCCTCTATCGCGTCCGTGACCGCCCACGACCCCGACAGTGACAAAAATGCCCAAATCACTTACTCCCTAGCTGAGGACACCTACCAGGGCGTGCCCCTTTCCTCTTACGTCTCCATCAACTCGGACACTGGTGTCCTGTACGCACTGCACTCCTTTGACTATGAGCAGTTCACAGACCTACAGCTCCAAGTGATGGCTCATGACAGCGGAGACCCACCGCTCAGCAGCAACGTGTCACTGAGCCTGTTCGTGCTGGATCAGAATGACAACGCCCCCGAAATCTTGTACCCCACTCTCCCTACCGACGGTTCTACTGGAGTGGAACTAGCACCCCGCTCGGCAGAGCCTGGCTATCTGGTGACCAAAGTGGTGGCAGTGGACAGAGACTCAGGACAGAACGCCTGGCTGTCCTACCGTCTGCTAAAGGCCAGCGAGCCAGGACTCTTCTCAGTGGGGCTGCACACGGGCGAGATAAGCACGGCTCGGGCCCTGATGGACAGAGATGCTCTCAAGCAGAACCTCGTAGTGGCTGTGCAGGACCACGGCCAGCCTCCTCTTTCTGCCACTGTCACGCTCACTGTGGCAATCGCCGACAGCATCCCCGACGTCCTGGCGGATCTGGACAATCTAGAATCTCCTTCCACCTCCGAAACCTCAGATCTCACGCTCTATCTGGTGGTGGCCGTGGCGGCGGTCTCCACCGTCTTCCTGGTCTTTGTTCTGGTGCTGCTGGCGCTCAGGCTGCGGCGCTGGCACTCACTGCGCCTGCTCCAGGCTGCAGGACCCGGATTGGCTGACGTTGCAGCCTCTCACTTTGTGGGCGTAGATGGAGTGCAAGCTTTCTTGCAGACCTATTCGCACGAGGTCTCTCTCACTGCAGGCTCCCGAAAGAGTCACTTGATTTTCCCGCAGCCCAACTATGCAGACACGCTAATCAGCCAGGAGAGCTGCGAGAAAACCGAGCCTCTTTTACCATCGGGTGATTCGGTATTTTCTAAAGACAATCATGGATTAATTCAGGTGAGTCTATTCCGAGCTTGGAGCAAACTATCATCATAGCATAGATGATTCATGGGTATTTGGAACTGATAAAGCAGTTGTGAACACATCTGTATATACACGGCAGCCACCAACAACAACCTAGTCACCTTGTTTGGCTTAAAAGATACATACACGTGTTGTCATATGCAACTATTGCATGATATAGAAACAATTTCTACTTTATACTACTCTGTACCCTATAATAACGTAGCTTAGTTCATCAACGATAATGCTTGTTCCACTTTTAATTCTTTTTGGCCATGAAGCGTCTTTGTGTCGATCATGATTCTCTCAAGCCACTGTATCTGTTAAGAATACTGGAGTTGTGGGTATAACTCGGAGCTCAGGGGTAGAGCGCTTGCCTAGCATGTATGGAAGAGACCCTGGATTCAACCTCCAGTGCAGCCTGAGGGAACACAAATTCTGCTAGAGTGAAGAAACAGAATTGAATGGAAAGTACAGTGGCTGTTGGTTTTTAACCCATCCCCTTCCTGGGCATTGAACCAAGATCTGTGCATGCTGAGCTAAGCACTTTACTCCTGAGCTACATTCCCAGACCCAATAGAGCGGCCTTTCATTGCATTTGAGTCTACTAGTAAATCCATACAATGCATTTAGTGTCTTTTAAATAATACTATTACTGGTCACTAGGGAGATATACATATATTTTTTTCTAAGTTATTTGTACATGTGTCTGTTGTGTGTGCGCCTGTATCAGTGTATGTTTACATTCACAGGATGAGGGACCTTGGTATTCTCTATCACTTTCTGCTTATTCCTTTGTGGCAAAGTTTTTCCCTGATCAGGAGGTCAGCAAGCCCCGAAGTGCTCCTGTCCCTGATCTCTGTGGAGGGGGTTCAGTCCTTTGTGGGACCCCTAGCCAGATTCAGGGTAGCTGAGATCCAAACTCACAGCAGGCGGTTGTAAACTCCTCTGCACCTCTTCAGCTCTGTGCTTATGCTTTCTTGGTGTAAGAAATTTCATGTTTTTAAACTGTTTGACTTCTAAGTACAATGAATTTTATTTCTTACACACTTGAAAATTTTCCCAGATATACAATCTGTGTTGCAATGAGGAAGGACTATAACAATATTTTATCAGTTACATGTTTCAGTAGTATAATATATATATATATATATATTTATATATATAATGAAGCCAAACATTTCTTCTACCTAATTTTAACTTGCACCTATGATGTATAAAATATTCAGAATGAGTTACTTTTTCCATTTACATAGTGAAGAATTCCTTCAGGAAATATCTTTAAAATTCAAATGTTTTGAGTATGTTTTCTGTTCTGAAGAAACTTTTCAGTAGTATATTCTTCCTTCACTACAACTTTCTTTTTACAAACAGAATTTTTTTTCTGGAAAGTGCAGGTCCTAAGTGTTTGTTTAGAACTTGCTTTTTCTATTTATATGCTGCCTATATATTTAAAAACATAATAATTGGAATCTAATTTTTTAAAAGAGATCAGTGATACTTGGAGAATGAAAGGTAATCAAAAAAATTAAACAAAATGGACCCCAGAATAAAACAAGATTCAAATGTTACCTTGTGCATCTTGACAACCAAATCCAGAAGAACAAGAAAAACAAGAACAAGAAAAAGAATAGAAGAACAAGAAGAAGGAGGAGGAGGAGGAAGAAGAAGAAGACGAAGAAGAAGAAAAAAGAAGAAGAAGAAGAAGAAGAAGAAGAAGAAGAAGAAGAAGAAGAAGAAGAAGAAATAATTAAGTGGTTCTACTTGTGTGATTTTTTTAAAAAGAAATATCTGAGCCTGTATAAAAATACTAATTTTAGCCAGGGCTTGTAGTAGAGGCCTATAATCCTAATTGCAGGTACCCAGGAGGCTCAGGTAGGCTGATAGCAAGTTCAAGTCAGTCAGTCTTAGTGAGACCCCCAACTCAAAACAAAAAATCCAAAGAGGGCTGAGGGTGTATCTCAGTGTTTTTATCTTTTGTCTTCTACATTCAAGGCCCTCGTTAGCTAGCTTCAATCCATGCTACTGAATAGATAGATAGATAGATAGATAGATAGATAGATAGATAGATAACACATACTTTTTATTTATATCAAGCTGTAAATAGAATGTACTAAGTGCAATGTTCTGTAATTAATACCAAGAAAAGCAGGGCAGTGCATCCTCATTAGTGACAATGTCACACAATACATCAGGTTGGTGATAAGAACTGCAGCCTGTTTTCTTACTTGGCCTGCCTGGCTGAGGTTAGCCCTTTGCTCAAGTCAGAGCCTCTTATCCCAGTTTGGGTCCCAACGGCAATGTCTCCTACTGACCATCCACCAGGAGACCATAGTGCTGCAGTCCTATGCATTGTTGAGAACACAGAGAGTTCAGGTTCCTGAGCCTGGCTACCCAGTCTCCAAGGTGACAGTGGTGGATGCTGTCCCCAAGCCTGCCTAACCTTCTATTGATCAGGTGAAATTCAGTCTATAGCTGCCAACAAGCCCAAGATATGCAGAGAATGTGCCTTTCTCACAAGGAGTTGCCAGCAGGCCTCTTTGAGAGACTTTGTTGATGATGGAGAGCTGTCTCCCTTAACCACTTCTGTGACATTCCATCTTGGCTAACATCCTTGTTGAACATTGCTATATCTCAGTGACCACTAGGTAAAATTGCACTCCAATTCTATCTTAATTTCCATCCGGTGATTGTCTCGGTTTGCATCTCTGTGTCACCTTTCCTGGCTGCACTGTTGGTGCTGGTTCTGAAGTGTTCTGAAGTGTTAAGGATGCCTTCCATTCCCCTGTTTTGGCCCCAGGTTTTAACTTCAGGTGACTCTTGGTCTAAAATACCACAATCCTATCAACTATGTGTGGCCCCTGTGAACTCAGGGACAAGAGAAATTTCTTCTTGGAAGCTCTGCTCCTCAGGACTCAATCGAAATCTCCCTGAAGGACCCTGGATGGGAAGAGGGGGCAAGTGACCCTTCTGATTGCTGGGACGCAGAATTCACCCTTCTGGGCAAGAGCTCCTCAGTGAAGCTTAAATTCAGTCAAATGCAGATTGTTCTCAGCATGGATTCTTTCCAGCAATCTCAGGGAAGAACAATTCTGGCAAAATGATTGAAAGCTTGTGGTGAGAAGCTTGACGTGGCGAGCATGAGTGGCCACGGTCAGGCATGATAGGAACACATGGTCCACAGTATTTTGGTTACATATTTTACACTTTATATTTAGCAACTTTGCCTTGATATTCAGATTGTATTGGTGTATATATGGGGGCAAATCTTAGTGAACCATGAAAGATCCATACTCAAAACCCATTTGTCATGATGCATGGCCTTTTCCATCTGAGAAAACTCTCACTGCACAAAGACAGCCTGGGGCTGGAGAGATGATGGCTCAGTGGTTAAGAACAGATATTGCACTTGAAGAGGATGGGAGATCATTTCCCTGTTCTCACATCTGTTGACTCACAGCTCTAGGGAATCTGGCGCCCTCTTTTGGCCTCCAAGAGTTCCTGCATTCACTAGCAGTTACACAAACAAATGTGCATAACTAAAGAAAAAAATCAGGCTGATAAAATTTGTCAATCATTTAAATAAATTTAAGAATAAGCCTCATGGAAGTTGGTAGGCCCAAACTTTAAAAATTATCAACCCCTTGGCAAATATCTCCTAACAAGTACCCCAGGTTGCTTGTCACACTGAATCTTGTTATCCAAACTGGATGATAAGTCTGGCTGCCTTATGCGTTCCTATTCATGCCTGTTCCATCGTCCTCTGGTAAGAAGATCTTCTCTTCCTGTTACCTGTTTGAGGCTTGGGGAACTAGAATAATCCAAATTATTTAAGTAAAGTTGAGCCAACACTTTAGTGTTGGCTGTAGACTGTTCCTTGAAATCGGGTGGTTGTACAAATGGATCCTGATGTGAGCTTGGTATTTCACTGAACTGGTGCTTTACAAACTCTTAAAAATTACAAACTTAACACTTGCAAATAAACTTTCCTGTTATATAAGTATGTTACTACTTGTAAGTTGGAAAGATGTAAAGATATAACCTAAAATGTAATAGAAAGGGAGGGGCAAGAAGTAGTTACCTTCATAAGTAGTTACCTTCATAGAACTAACCTAGGTGAAGTACATAAAATGAAAACTTTGGTTTTGGGGGGCTTGGGTTATTTGTTTGTTTAAGTTTCGAGACAGGGTCTCTCTACATAGCCCTGGCTGTCCTGGAACTCACTATATAGAGCAGACTGGCTTCAAACTCACAGCTCCTGAGTGCTGGAAAAAATGCAAACTCTGGAAAGTGTGAATGGAGAATTCTGGTAAATCAAATGTAAAATAATATTAGTAGTGAGATGTATGAAATATCTTCTGATTACTAATCACAGGCTTCCTTACTGTCATGGATTCTAGGGTAGGTCCATGTTGTGGTGATTCCATTATAAACTGTATCTTGGGTTTTGATCTCTAAAGAGTTAAACAAATTGAATAATTTAGCATCTTTAACCTAAATGCTAATTCCTACCTGTGGGATCTACTAAAGAACAAACATATCAACAAGTATGCATGGCCTGAATGTGCCCAACTTCGCTTCTGTGACACTGTGTTCTGGTGTGTGTTAGTAAAGAGATGGAGTACGTCCAGTGAAAAGAAGTGTTAATTTAACAATTACTGCTCCATTTTTATTTACTCATTTTAAACAGATTTTACTTTTTACCATGCCTGGAATTCCAACATTCGGTAGGCCGAGACAGGAGGATTATCATTAGTTTGACGTTCTGGTAGTGAATTCCAGGTCATCCTGGGCTACAGTGTGAAGCTTGATCTCAACAAACAAAAACCAAAGCAAATTAGTAAAATGGACTTTTCCTTGTTGTAAGATGGCTATTCACTGAAGGAGGGATCAGGGAGCCTTCCTATATTTTCCAGCAACATATATTGGTAATGCTCTTCTATTTCTGGTGAGTTGTTTTGGCACCATTTGTTGAAAATTATTTCACTGATAAGCGTGACTATTTCCATACATTGATCTATTTTTTCTCTTACCTTACCAATACTATATTTTCTGAATTATCATAGCTTTATAGTTAAGTGTTAAAGTCAAGTAGGTAAGGTCTGTTGACATTTTCATTCCTTGAAAATATTATTTTAACTGTTCTTGGTCTTATATTTCCAAATAATTAAAGCCATCTTATGAGCTCCAAGTGCAAAAGGCCTGCAGGGCTTTCTAATGGAATCGTATTGAATCTATAGCTCTTCTGTGATGGTAGGAGACTCACCTTTATCAATACTGAGATTTGCTAATCCATGAACATTGTATATATTTCTGTTTAATTAAAGCTTGTAAAATTATTTCAGCTTTATTTTATAACTTTTACTGATGAGGGCTTCTTAACTTTTTAAAATGATTTTTTCATTAAACTCATAAAATTTATTTTAAAATATACAACTCAGCATTGACATTATTAAGTCATCAAAACAATTTATAATAGTTAAATGCCTCTTAAATATACATGATAGCTTCTGAAGCTAAAAGTAATATTCACCCAACTAGTGTTTAAAATCTATTTGGAATATTAAACATGATAGAAGTAGAAAAAAATATCTTATGAAGTCCTCTATGAAGGAAATTGTAACAAGTTCCTGATTAGACAGAAACTGTTCCATCTCCAAGGGAGAATATGCAGTGTAACTTGGCTTCATAGAATGAATGCTGTAGTGTCCCTTCTGTTTCTATTTGTGGAATAGTTTGAAGAGAATTGGTATTAGATCTTCTTGAAGGTCTGATAGAATTCTGCACTAAACCCATCTGGTCCTGGGCTTTTTTGGTGGGAGACTTTTAATGACTGCTACTATTTCTTTAGGGGTTATGGGACTGTTTAGATTGTTTATCTGATCCTGATTTAACTTTGGTATTTAGTATCTGTCTAGAAAATTGTCCATTTCACCAGGTTTTCCAGTTTTGTTGAATATAGGCTTTTGTAGTAGGATCTGATGACTTTTAAATTTCCTCAGTTTCTGTTGTTATATCTCCCTTTTCATTTTTGATTTTGTTAATTTGGATGATTTATATTTTTTATGTGTGTATGTAAGAGCTTGCATGTATTTATGTACACCATGTGGGTGCCTGCTACCCATGGAGGCCAGAAAAGGACATTAGATACCCTGTGTTTGGACTTACAGGTGGTTGTAAGTCACTGTGTGGATGCTGGGAACCAAATCTCAGTCCCCTGAAAAGCAGCCAGTGCTCTTAACTACTAAGCCATTTCTCCAGCCAGTTTAACTTACATTTTTAAATAATATAGTAAAACATAAAATTTGAACACAATATTGAGGGAGTTGTGTGACTTTCAATATATTCGCATTGTAAGATATTCAAATCAAGTCAAATATATCTATCTCCTCAAATATCATTTCTCTTGGTAATTTCTCAATAATCATTTCTCTCTTGGCATTTCACTGAACTTTACAAACTCTTAAAAATTACAGACTTAACACTTGCAAATAAACTTCCCTGTTATATAAGTATGTTACTACTTGTAAGTTGGAAAGATGTAAAGATATAACCTAAAATGTGATAGAAAGGGAGGGGCAAGAAGTAGTTACCGTCATAGAACTAACCTAGGTGAACTACATAAAGTGAAAACTCAGTCTTTTCTTCTAGTTCTTTTTATACATTACACTGTTAGCTGTTGTTTTCCTACTGAGGAATAGTACCATGAAACTTCTGGCTGCTATCTCGCTACAATTTAGCTATCATTGATCGCCTTTCTCTGTCTTACCCGCTCTTCCAAGTCTCTAGTAAATATAACCCCCACATCTTTTTTGAAGCAAGATTTCACTGTGTATCTCTGACTAGTCTGGAACTTGCTACACAGACCAGGCTGGCCTTGAATTCACTGAGATCTCCTTTCCTCTGTCTCTCATAGTGCCTGGCACAATTCTATTATTAACCCATGTGATATTGACTACTTTAGATACAAAAATGAGTAAGATGATGTGACGCTTGTCTTTTTGTCTGTAGCTTATTTCACTTCACACAGTTATTTCCAATTCCATCCATGTTGCTACAAATGGCAAAATATCAAAATATCAAAATGACAAACACAATCCTTTGTGTTTGAATAGCATATGTACCATATTTTTGTTATCCTTCAGGTGATGAATACTTACATTATATCCATTTCTTTACTAAGATGAAAGGTTTTGTGTCTTATATATCTTCCATTAAACTGTCTAAAAATGTGATTTTTATTACCATAATTACTACTGTTTTTTAATTTATATTCTTTTTTCTTGTTCCTAGTTTATGGAAAATTACCATTTTGTTGTTATGGATGTTTTAAGGCAGGTCTCACTAGGTAGCCCAGGTTGCTCTTGAATTTGCTATATAGCCCAACCAAGCTGGCTTTAAAATGAGGAAGTTAGAATTCTTCTGCATCATCCTCTCGAGCTGAGGAGTTAAAGGCAGGAATCCTGCAATGCCTGGGAATGCTGTACATACAATTTATATGCTTTGACAGACACTTGTGCAGCGTGCTGTATCCTCATGCTATATTACATAAGCCTAGACTCTCCCCTCACAAAGTTAAGCTTTGTTCCCTAAAGTGTACAGGTTGAAAGACCCCACCCAGAAGCAGTAAACATGAGTGTCTGTCAAGTCTAGCTGTGGAGAGTTTATTAATTCATTTATATTATAAATATTTATTGACTACCAAACACTTGTCCCAAGGATGCAAGAAGGTAGACAACATGGTTCCTGACTCAGTAGATGCCATTCTTTTACAAGGACTTTACAGGTGTGATAAATGCCATCAAGTAGAAATACACAAGCATTGATCTCGTCATGAAGCCAGGCCTATTCTCAAGGTCAGGAGGGATTCTGGAGTCGTTTAGAGTGAGTCTGAGGGCTTCGTAGGACTTATTGAGGTAACAAGGAGAATGAAAAAAAAAAAAGAAATATCCAAGCAGAAGGACTAGCTGTGTCAGGGTCCTACTACCAGAAGAGGTGTGAGGCTCGCTCATGAGAAGAGTTAGGGATACTAGACATGGAGCAGGAGGTGAGACTGACAAGATGGACAGAGCCTTGTAAATCTTATTGAAGATTCTCAATTTTGTATTAAGTTCTTTTGTATTTGGATGTTGTTAAATGGTTTTAAAATAAGACAGTGACAAATATGATTCAAATATAAAGATTATTCTGTTTCTTGGGTGGAGATGTGATCTATGAGGGTCATAAGTAGACTCTGGGAGGCTCATAGGGAATGATGGTCATGTTACTTGTAAGAGATAGTGTTGGAGGGTAAGGGAGGTGACTCAGGGGTAAAAACTGTAGTCAAACAAATGTGATGACCCAAGTTCAAACCCTGAAACTAACATAAAAGGCCGGACTCAGTAGTGTGCACCTGTAATCACTCCTGCAGTGAGACTGGAGGCAGAGAGGGAATGGCCTGAAAGACTGAGGGTCAGCTAGCCTGGAGTACACAGTACAGTGTACAAAAGGGATACCTGCCTAAACAAGATAGGTGAGAAGAGACTTCCATAAGTTGTCTTCTGATCTTTACATGTGCAACATACATGCCTACACATGCACACACTTACACACACACACATACATGTGCACCCCACACATGAAGTGATATGATAAGGAATGAGAAGAAAATATAAAATTAAATGAGTGAGCTGTGCATGGTGGTTCACACCTTTATCCCAGCACTTGGGAGGTTGAGGCAGGAGGATCTCTGAGTTACAAGTGACCCTGGTCTACAGAGTGAGTTCCAGAATAGTCAGGACTGCACAGAGAAACCCTGTCTCAGATAAAGAATATTAAAAAGGGAGTGGATTAGGAAAGTATTTAGAAAGTAGTGTTTAGAAAGTAGATTCAATGAGGCAATGTTGGAATATCAACTCCACAAGGGCAGGGATTGTTTTATGCATTGCTGTTTTGTGCAGTACTTTGGTGTCTGAAATATTGTTGGCTGGCTAATGTAGATCCTCAATAAAATATTTTTGGTTCAATACACACAATGAATGAAAGGGAATTAGAGTGATTCTCACATATCTTAGTCACTGTTCTGTAGCTGTGAGGAGACACCATGTCCAAAATAACTTATAAGAAAAAATATTTAATTTGGGCTTGCTTACAATTTCAGAGAGTCAATACATGATCACCATGGCAGGGATCATGGTGGCAGGTGGGCATGGAGAAGTAGCTGAAAGCTTACATCCATTATGATCTACCAAGGGCAGCAGGCAGAAGAACACACTGGTCCCAGTGTGGGCTTTTAAAATCTCAAAGCCCAGCCCCCAATGACACAACTTCCTTCAACAAGGCCACACCTCCTACAATGAGGCCACACTCCCAATCCTTCCCAAACAATTCTACTAACTAGGGACCAAGCATTCAAATATATGAGCCTATGGGGGCCACTCTCATTCAAACATCTCATCAGGTTTTCAAATTGAGCAATTAGATGGATAAGGTAGCATATAGTCAGATGTAAAAGTCTAGAGAATGGATTTAAGAGCAATCAAGAGTATGTCCAGGCTGAAATTCTGAGAAATAGCCAAGTGTAGATATTAAATGTATACATGGTTGGACATTTGGTCACCATTTCCTTAAATCAATGGTTTCTTCCACTGTGGTAATCTGTACAGGTAGGTGGGTCCTCACAAGGCTGAGTAAGATAGGCTTTCTCATAGCCCTATGCTGGTATGTTTTGAGGGTTTCTGACCTATCCCAAATTTTGTTTATAAGACCTAAGATGTACCCTGTACCCCTCTATACTCAACTGTGTCTAAGTCATAATGTCCACTTTTCAGTCTAGTCCTGGTGTTCAGGGTTTTTTTTCTGCCTCTGCTATTCTGCTTAGACTATAACTTACTTGACAGATATAATATGGGTTAAAGAAGAACAACAGATAAAGGAACTTGCTATGTAATCCATGCTGGCCTTAAATTTACCATCCCTGACTTCACTTTCTAGGTGCTGAGATTACAAAGGGGCACCACTGTGTCCAGACCTTTGACTTTTTTAAAATGTTGTTGTGTATCACAACACAAACACACACACACACACTCACTACTGTATGTTCAGTTAGGTGCTGAACTCAAATTCAAGGTTTTACATACTTCAGGAAAATACTACTGAACTACAGCTCTTTGTGGAAAATTGTAATCTGTTTTTCTTTATCATCTATTTTTGTCTTACAAATGTTAAAATTTAGGAGGAATGCATAGACTAAAAGATGCTTATCAATCACACAAAAATCATTGAACTTTAGTATTAAATATGCATAGAATACTCAGCATTTTAAAGTTGATAACAATGATACTAATAATATAAGGCCAGGTGTGGTAGTGCATGCCCTTAGTCCCAGCACTCAGAAAGCAGAAGCAGGAGGATTTCTGGGAGTTCAAACCCAGCCTGGTCTACATAATGAGATCTGGGACAGCAAGGGGTATGTAGAGACCCTGTGTCAAGAAATAATTAATGACATAACTTTTCTTCTCCAAAAGACAGAAATGTTGCATATCTTGATAGAGAAGTGAATGAAAGAAAGGCATTTTCTAAAACTCATTGAATCCAAGATTCTTGCATTTTGATAGTATATATCTTACAGCTCAATTTTTAAAATGGATTAATGAAAATAAAACGTCAGATTCTACTTCCAAGTCTCAGAGTCCCCTCAAGAGAGTATTACTGTTAACATCTCTTACATACATCTAGAAACATGTCCTATGTGTATGCAAGTATATATGTTTATTTTTCAAAAGATCATTTTATAGCATACATTATATACTGTCATACAACTTGATATATTTATTTACTAATGCTAGGAATAAAATCCAGGGCCTTGTAATGTTACATTAGTCCTTTTTCATTGAGCAGTATACACTGTTCCTATCCCTAGTAATTTAAAAAAAATGTTATATTGTGTGTGTATGCATGCATGTGTATGGCACAATACATGTATGGAGGTCAGAGGAGATCTTTCAGGAGTCAGTTCTTTCCTTCCAATATGTGTAGGTTCTGGGAATCAAACTCAGGTCATCAGATTGGATGGCAAGCCCTTTTAACCACTGAGCTATTTTGCTCACCCATATAATTTTATTCGTTTGTTTGTGAGTCAGGGTCCCATGCACCACAGCCTGGCCTCAAACTCTTAAGTATAAATAAGGCTGGCCTTCAATTCCTCATCTGCTGCCTTTACCTCCCAAGTGCTGGGATCGAAGAGGTGTAAACTCTATGCCCAGCTAATAACTTTTCTAGTTTCATTATTTGACAGGAACACATCTATTGAGTCCCCACCACATAAACCCCATGTGGGTGGGTCATGCTTGTAATTTCAGCATTCAGGGAGTAGAGGCAGGACGATCAGATCTCAAGCCCATCCTGGCTACACAGAGATTTCAAGGTCAGCCTGGGCTAAATGGAGCCCTATCTCAAACAAAAATAAAATAAATAAATAATAAATAAATAAGTAGGAGAGGATGCTCCTGGTCCTACAGTGACTTGAGATACCAGCATAGGTTGGTACCCAGGGGAGATATCCCCCTTCTCAAAGAAGGGGAGAGGGGATGGGAGAGGGTGTGTGAGGAGGGACTGGGAGGAGGCAGGGCTGTGATTCGGATGTAAAGTGAATATATAAGTTAATTAATGGAAAAAATAAAACAAAAACAAATGGAAAGGGAGAAATAACTGAGTAAAAATGAAAGTCTGTATGTTACACGCATGTGCTTGCATGTGTGTGTGTGTATGCATGTGTGTGAGGGGGGGTGTGTGTGTGTGTTGTGCTGGGAACTGAACCCAAGGCCTCAAATGTGCAAAACAAGTCCTATACTACTGAGTTGTTATACCCCTATAATTCATATATTCTCCCCCTTCCTCCTCCTCCCTCCATCCCTCCCTCCCTCTCTCCCCTTCCCCCTCTCCCCTCTCTCCCCCGTTTCTCCCTCTCCCCTCTTCCCCGTTCTCCCTCTCCCCTCTTCCTCTCCTATAGATATGGGGGAGGGCAGTATATGTATATATGCACATGCATATACATATGTATGTTCATCATTTTATGAGCCTTTTGAGAGTAGGTTGTGGATACTGTGCTTTATTAGCCATAAGTATTTCCTAAGAACAAAAACATCCTTTGAACTAATCTCATTTCAGTCATAAGTCAGAAAATGACATTGATACAATATGATTGCCTCATCTACAATCTATGTTGAAATTTTACCATTATTTATTTATTCATTCATTTTTACTTCTTTAGATTTATTTTATTTTATGAGTTTTGCCTGAATATATGTATGTGTGTCACATGCATGCCTGGTGCCCAAGGAGGTCAGACAAAGGTATTGGATCCTCTGGAACTGAAGTCAGACAGTTGTGAGTGGCCATGTGGGTGCTGGGAACTGAATGGGTCCTCTGCAAGAACAACAAATGCTCTTAACTGCTGTGCCATCTCTCCAGCCCAATATTTATGTGTTTTTAGTATGTGTGTGGCATATTTGTGTGTGGGGTGTGCTTACATGTGTCAGGGGAATGAGTTCCTTAGTCACTTTCCACCTTATTTTTTGAGAGTCTCTCACTATACCTGGAGCTCACCATTTTTTGACAAGACTGGATGCCCAGCAAGCCCCCAGTATTTCCTATCTCTGCCCACAAAGGGTAGGGTTTATACGCCTCCTGGTGATGGGTATCCAGATGCACAGAGAATAGTTAGCCTGGGTGTGGGTGCATGGCACAGCAGGTAAAAGCACTGTGGCACAAGCCTGATGAACTGAATCCAAACCTCAACATCCACATTAAAATCAAGATATGGAGACCACATCTGGAATACATTATGCACTGGTAGGAACAAAAGACTGTCTCATTGTGGAAGAGTTATCTTCTGACCACCCTCCCCCACATTCACCCCACCCACACACACACCCCACACACAAGAGAGTAGGGCAGATAAATTAAATTAAAATTTCAAAAATTATTTTCAAAAGAAAGCACTTTAACCACCAAACCATCTTCCCAGCCCCTTTCTGTCATTTTTGTACTGGTAGTTTTGTTTTGTTTTGTTTTTTGAGTCCAGGATTATGTGTTACATTTAGTCATTGTGTGTCTTTAGTCTGAAACAGTTTCTCAGACTTCCTTTAGTTATATGAAACCAAGTTTCTAAAGACTCTAAGGCATTTGTTTTACAAGATGTCTTTGCATTTGTCAAATGCTTTCTTGTGGTTATATTTAAACTAGGTATTGAGATAGTATATTTATTGTCTATTGTCTTATCACAATTATGTAAACTTAGCTGTCTTAGAGTTTTGTTGCTGTCAAGAGACACCATAACCATGGCAACTCTTATAAAGGAAAGCCTTTAATTGGGGATGGATTACAGTTTCAGAGCTTCAGTCCATTGTTATGGTGGGAAACATGACAACATGCAGGCAGACATGGTGCTGGAGAAGGAGCTGAAAATTCTATATCTTGATATACAAGCAGCAAAAGGAGACCATATGCCACACTGGTCATAGCTTGAGCACAGGAGACCTCAAAGCCCACTCCCATGTGACACACTTCCTCCAACAAGGCCATGCCTCCTAATAGTGCCACTCCCTATGGGCCAAGCATTCAAATGCATAAGTCCGTGGGGGCCATCCCTATTCAAACCACCACATTAGCATATTAAAACATTTATTGTTTCATCAGTTTTGTGAGTCAGGGACCTAGGTTTGCTTTGCTGGGTGCCTCTGCCTCAAGTTTTAACAAGGCTGAAATCAAGGCATCACTTTGGGCAATTTTCTTACATAGTTATGGGCAAACTTCAGTTCCTACCAGTTTGTTTGAATGAGGCCCCAATTTTTCTGCCCATTAGCTGGAGATCTGACTTAGATTTTTGTTATGTGGGCTCTCTGTTATGTAGACTGCCCATTATGTGTACTGTCCATTATGTGGACTCTATGCTATGTGAACTGTCTGTTATGTGGGCTGTCCATTGTGTGGACTTTCTGTTATGTGGACTGTTATGTTATGTGGACTGTCTGTTATGTGGACTTTCTGTATGTGATGTATGGACTATCTGTTATGTGGACTGTCATTGTGACTTTCTGTTATGTGGACTCTTATGTGGACTGTCCATTTGTGGACTTTCTTTATTGTGTGGACTGTTACTGTTATGTGGACTTTCTGTTATGTGGACTGTCTTGTGTGGACTCTTATTGACTGTATGTGGGATGTTATGTGGACTTTCTGTTATGTGGACTTTCTGTTATGTGGACTGTCTGAGAAACAGCTCCATCGTGACAGCTAGCTTCCATCAGAACAAGTCAAGGAGGGAGCCAGAGAGAGGAAAATGTGATAGATGCCACAGTGCTTATGTGAACCCCAATTTGAAGCAACACATGTTACTATAAATATATTTAGATCATTAAAAACAAAATCATTCGGTCCTGCCCACACTCAGGAGAGATGATTTTCAGTCCACTTACAATGGTTTCTGTGTTCTAAGAGGGAACGTCCCTTCTCTGTTGTCTATTCATGTATAGTCATGTATCTATTCAGTAAGATTATTATTCCATTACTGCTGTATTTTATTTTGATCTCAAATTGTTCTAGATTTTTGTTTTGTTTTATTTGGGAGTTTTGTTTGTTGTTGTTGCTGCTGCTGCTGTTCTTCTTGTTGCTTGTTTTTTGTTTTGTTTTGTTTTGTGTTTGTTTTGTTTGTTTTGAGACAGGGTTTCTCTGTGTATCCCTAGCTGCTGTGGAGTTCACTCTGTAAATCAGCTGATGTTGAACTTGGAGATCCACCTCTCTGCCTCCAGAGTGCTGGGATTAACATCATGTGCCACCACAGCCCAGCATAATTTCTCTAGGTTTTGCCCATAAGCACCTCTTGAAGCTGATCCCTGTGTGATCCATGCTGGCATTTTTCTTGAGCCATTCCTTATATTCAGATATAGAAGATATCCCAGACTCATGCTGTATTTAGCCTCCTCCAGTCCTGAAATAGACCATCTTACCTGTATCTGAACTTCCTGCCTTTTTTTTTTTTAATGAGGGAATAGAACTTAGGACCTAAGGTCTAGGAGCTGTGTGCTCATTCCTGGTGCCTATCACTGTTTCTAGGCCTTTTCAGCCGGACAGAGGCAGGAAACACAAAAGCAGGACCATCCTTCCAGGTCCACACGCCCTTGAGATTATGGCGCCACATGATGCATTTCAGGTTCTTCTTGCCCTTCTCCCTTTCCTCCAAATTTTCTTCCCAGGCAGTGAGAGCATGACTGCCAAGGTCATGCACTTAATCACTCTTTGCTCAGTCTTATAGATACAGAAAGTAGTTTCCGAGTTGCCCCACCCATATCAATGAGAAAAATCATCTTGTAAGATTCCAAGTTTGCTTGTAATCGAGGGAATATGTGCAGAATCCTTTGTTAAAAGATTTCTTGTAGTATTGTTTTGTGATTCATTTGAAGTAAGTTAAGCTTACCCGGTTTATGTGCAATTTTAGAATTTTTCCACTTCCTTATTGATTTGTTTTTGTTGTTCTTGTTGCAGCTGCTGTTTGAGGTTTTTGAGAGTTTTGATTTTTGTGAGGTTTTTGAAGTCATTTAAATTTTTTATTTTTATTTTATGTGAAAGATGTTCTGTCTACATGTGTGCCTGTACATCGTGTGTATGTTAGTGCCATGTGTATGCTGGGAATTGAGCCCAAGTCCTCCAGAAGAGCAACCAGTGTTCTTAACCGCTGAGCCATCTCTCCATCCCCCTTGTCTTTTGGTTTTGTTGAGCAAGGTCTCTTGTGGCCTAGACTGTCCTGAGATTTGGTTCATAATTAAAGATAACCTTGAACTTCTGGTCCTCCTGCCTCTGCCTGAGTGCTGGGATCACAGGCATTTGCTGCTACATTGGGCAGTATGTGATTCTGGAGAGAAACCAGGGCTTCCTGTGTGCTAGACAAGCACTCTACAACTGGACCGAATCCACTTGTGAATATGTAAAAGACAAATGTGGGTAAAGTCAAAGCATCAAAATAAGAATACAACTGGGAAATGGCTGCTCAGCTGTTAAGAACATTGGCTGCTCCTCAGGACAGGAGTTCAAGTCTCAGTACCCACAAAGTATTCACAAGGCTCCCAGGGCATCTGATGCCCTCTTCTGGCCTCCATGGGCAATGAACACATGCAATGTACAGAAATACATTCAAACACTTAAAATAAATATAAAAAAGAGTCCTCAAGAAATTTAACTCCTGACTTGTCCCTTCTGCCTCATATTACTACACGCTTTAGATGACACCGTTCATGCTTGATTTACCTTCCTGTATTTCTCTTCTTAAACACCTATGTTTACATTTTTTTGCTTCCTCTCATCAAACCTCTCATGATAAAAAAAATTCCTCTCATAATATAAATAAATAACCTTATTACAGTTTAAATAACACCAACCTCCTAAAAACAGTTCAGAGAGGGTTAGCCCTGAGAGACTGCATAATGCACTAACTTTGTTGATAGCCCTTCACTGCACACACCGCTTTGTAGATAACAGATGAGCTAAGTGATAGTGACCAGTCATGTGGTTTCTTCCAGCATCTGTCAGTGATTGGTTACTGTGTCTGTTAATTAGCCTGTGCACCGGCAACACAGCATCTGACTGTGGTGCCCCTTTGTCTTCTGATGACAAACCCATACAGTGTCAAATTTTTGGAGGATTTTATTTATTTTTATGTGTATGAGTGTGTGCCTGAGTGTGTGTCTGTGCACCATATGCATGCAGTGCCCACAGTACCCAGAAAAGGGAGTTGGACCCCCCTGGAACTGGAGTTACCTGCCATGTGGTTGCCAGAAATCAAACTGTTGTCCTCTGGAAAAGCAGCCGGTGCTCTTAAAGCACTGAGCCATCCCTCCAGCCCCAGGACCCCACATGGCATTTTTACAATACTATACAAAGGGAGTTAGTCAACAAAGAAAGGTGATATTGTTCTCAGTGAAATTGGAGCTGAATGTGAATGGAATTACAGAGGACAGGCTGGTGTGGGAATGTCACCATGCTGGCTCTGGGTCTCTCTAGACACAATGTTGGTTAGGAATACTGCTGGTATAACAACTGGACCTGGGACATTACTGTTTGTTATGCAGAGGACACACGGGATAAAGCAGATGACCCATCGAGTTTTTAAATCTCTGTAGCTAAGAGCTTGCTAGGCAATTGTGAGGTCCTGAGTTCAGATCCCAGCACCTATGTAACTGGCATGCTCCACCAGTGCAGGGGATAAAGCCATGCAGGAGGATCACTGGGACTTGCTGGCCACCAGCATAAGGCTAGCTAGGTTCAGTGAGAAAGTCTACTCAAAGGAAGAAGACAGAGGGTTATAGAACAAGACACCACACATTCTCTAGCTTCCAAGACTTGTGCATACTCAGATGTACATACACACAGATACACACAGACACACAGACACAACACACATACAGCCAAAGCTTAGTAAAGCTGAATATATACACACAAATGGAGGAAGCAACTGTGATAGGAAGGATGAAGCTACTCCCAGAGAAGTCCTGCCAGCAGAACCCTTCATGTTAAAGGAATTCTCAGAGAAACCTCACAACGTTGACAGCTATGTGAATAAATTTGGAAATTAATCCAAATGCAGAAAGAATGTGGCAGTTTGCTTTATAAAATATTTTCATTCTTTATTACAAATAGCCCTTTAATTTTCAGTAGTCTTAATTTTAAAATATTGTACCATATTAAATATCCATTTTACTGTTTGTACAATAAGAATTTTTAATATTTTAACAAAAAATATTACAAGGTCACGGAATGATGATATATTTTCCGTTCATTATTAAGATTAATTTCTACAGTTTCAGCCCACACAGATAGATTTAAAGTCCTGTGGTGTGTGTAAAGTAAGGCCAGCCGGTATGAGCTGCCGTGTACTTCGCCTTTAAAATTCACTGGCTTTATTGAAGCATAACTTATGTACATTAAAAGTTAACCTCTTAAAATTGTGCAGCTCACTGAGCTGTGTAATTTTATACATCTGTGTAACCACTGCCCCAGTAAACACATAGTATATCTCTGCAACCTTCAGAAGTCCCCTCCCAGCCCTCTGCAGTGAATTTCCTTCATCCCCCGCTCCTGGCAAAGACTGATGGGCCATGATAATGCAGCAGCTCGGCCTCTGCTGGGATTTCCTCTACGTAGAGTTTCATAACATGTGCTTCTTTTGCGTGCACAATCCTTTGCTCAGTGATTTTGAAATTCGTCTGTGGTGGGGGTGTGTGTGTGTGTGTGTGTGTGTGTGTACATATATATGTATGTATCAGCAGCTTGCTTCTTTGCATTCCTCTGCAGTATTGTGTTGTGTGGAAACACAGCAACTCGTGTATCCATTCCACTGCTAATAACATCTGAGTTCTTCTCAGGTTGGTGTTATTGTACATTAAAATAACTTGTGTGCAGATACCCCCATGCATATGTTATAGTTATATATATGCATGTATTAGTCATATTTATTTATTGATTTATTTATGATAACTCAAAAGCAGGATTTAAGCTGAGCGTGACGGTTCACGCTGGTCATCCCAGCCCCTGGGAAGTGAAGGCAGGAGAACCTGAGGTTGAAGCTTATTCTCAGTTACATAGCAAGTTCCAGGCCATCCTGTGCCACCTGAACTTCTCTTTAAAATAATAGTAGCAGTGACAAAAGCAGGATTGCCTGCCGACATGAGAAGTGTGCACTTCACTCTATAAGAAACTAAAACTATTTTCAAAGCTGTGGAGTGGCTTTACATTCCTTCTGAGAATGTACTCATTATTCTGTGTCATGTCATCACCAGTCTGTCCTGCTGCCAAACTTGCATCTTACACGTTCTAGTAAATTACTGTCTCACTGTGTCTCTAATTCAAGTCTCCTTATTGACTACAGTTACTAAGTGTGTTTTCCTGCTATATTTTCTTGAGCTAACAGCTCAGATCTTTCACTCCCCTTTAGCTTAGTTGATTATCTTCTTAAAATTGAATTATGAAAGCTTTTAGAAATGTATCCTGTGTGTGACTTCATTTGCTCACAGGTGTCTTGTGGACCTCTTGTCCCAGATGTAGACCTGTATTTTTAGTCCCTCAATAGTACTTGGAAGACACATTATAAATCAGGATAAAGCCCCAACGTATTCGAACGTTCATTTATGAATGAAGTGAGAGGTGGGATCACCCCAAGGCCTCATTCATGACAGAGCTGTGTCCCACTCGTGAGCTACACTCCCAGCCCCTTTGGCTTTGGATTGTTTTGCTTAAGAAGTCTGTGCCTGCTGAAAACATGGCTTTCATCTATACCCTCTTCTAGGGGCTTTGACGTTTTATTGTTTATAATGTGGTCTTGGGTCAGTTTTGAGTTGATGTTTATGTTAGGTATGGGACAAAAATAAAAGTTCATTTTTCTGAAGGAAAAAAAACCCACACAACTAAAAAGGGAAAAGAAAGAAAGGAAGAAAGAAAGAGAGAAAGAGAAAAAAAGAAAAACAGAGGGAAAAAGCCAGGAAGTGGTGGTACATGCCTTTAATCCCAGCACTTGGGATGCAGAGGCAGGTAGATCTCTAAGTTCAAAGCCAGCCTGGTCTACAAAACAAGTTCCAGGATAGCCTGGGCTACACAGAGAAAACAAACCCCAGAGAGAGAGAGAGAGAGAGAGAGAGAGAGAGAGAGAGAGAGAGAGAGAGAGAGAGAGAAAGAAGGAGAGAGAGAGAAAGAGAGAGAGAGAGAGAGAGAGAGAGAGAGAGAGAGAGAGAGAGAGAGAACATGACTTTTGGATGTGGGGAACAGCAAGCAAGTATGGGAGGAGTTAGAGGGGAGTGGGGATAAATATGATAAAAAGCATTATATGTACGTATTAAATTCTAAAAGAATTAATAAAAATATACATTTTGTTTTGCTAAATCAATGATCAAAACCATCTTGAGGAGGAAAGGGTTTATTTCAGCTTATAGGTTACAGTTCATCATGGGGGGGGGGGCGCAAGACAGAGACTGAAGCAGAGGCTGTCGAGAGATGCTGCTTACTGATTTGATCATCATGCCTTGCTCAGCCTGCTGTGTTTAAACCCAGGGACCAGCCCAGGGGTGGCACCACCCATAGAGAGCTGGGCCCTCCAATATCAATCATTAATAAAGAAAATGCCCCTATACTTACCTATAGGCTGACCTGATGGGGGAAAGTTCTCCATTAAAGTTCTCTCTTCCCAGATGACTATAGGTTTGTGACAAGTTGACACTTGGAACCTGGGCCCTTAATTACTCTAGTGGCATTTTTGGTAGATGTGGTAGTTTGAGTGACAGTGGCCCCTATAGGATCATTTATTTGTATGTTTGGTCCCCAGGTAGTGGAACTGTTTGAGAAGGATTAGGAGGTGTGGTCTCATCAGAGTAGGTGTGTCGCTGGGGTTAGGCTTTGAGGTTTTAAAAGCACATACCAGGCCAGGTCTCTCTCTGCCTGTGGATCAGGATATAAAGCTCTCAGCAACTGCTGCAGTAACATGCCTGTCTGCTTCCTTTCCTAATGAAAATGGACTTCCTTCTCAAACTGTAAGCAAGCCCCCGATTAAATGCTTTCTTTTATAAGAGTTGTCCTGGACTTGGTAACTCTTCACAGCAATAGAACAGTGATAAGACTTTAGATTTCTTGGGATTTCTAAACACCCAAACACTTCTCTTGTGAACAAATAGATGTTTTATTTATTCCTTTTTTTCTCTTACCCCTTTCTTTTTCTTGTCCTACTGCATTAGCTAGGAATTCTACGACAGAAGTAGGTAGAAATGGTGTGAGTAGGCATGCTTCCTTTGTTTCTGATCTTTTCTAAGAGAAAGCATTTGGTTTTTGACCATTGAAGTTTCATTAACACTTTTTACCTGATTTGAGAAGTTATACTGGTTTATTGAGGGTTTTTGTTATGAATAAGTTAGTATTAACTTTTGGTAAATGCTTTTCTACATGTGTTAGATGCTCATATCACTTCTATATTTACTTTGTTATACACTGTGTAGGTATTGTGACCCTCCTATAAATACAGCTTCAAAGTTGACATAGGAGATTCTCAGAGTCATATCTGTGAACTTTGGGTTCAACTGAGAGATCCTGCCTGAATAAGATGAAAGAGCAGGCCGGGCAGTGGTGGCACACACCTTTAATCCCAGCACTTGGGAGGCAGAGGCAGGCGGATTTCTGAGTTCAAGGCCAGCCTGGTCTACAGAGTGAGTTCCAGGACAGCCAGGGCTATACATAGAAACCCTGTCTCGAAAAAAAAAAAACAAAAACAAAACATAAAAGATGAAAAAACAGCTAAGGGCAATCTCTATACCACCCCTGGACCTACACATGCACACACACATACACATGCACACATAAACATACATGCACATACACACATATGCAAAACATACATACACATGCACATTACACACACGTGAAACATAGGAAAAAAATTAAGACATTTCCAATGGGGGCTGGAGAGCTGGTTCAGTGGTTAAGAGCGTTTATTGCTCTTGCAAGTACCTGAATTCAGTTCCCAGAACCCACATGGTGGCTCACAGCCATTTATAATTCCAATCCCAGGGAGTCTGATGCTGCCCTCTGACCTCTGTAGGCACCAGGAAAGCACACATGCAGGAAAAGTACTCATACACATAGAATAAAAATAAACCTTTATTTAATTTGAAAACTTTTCAAAACATTTATCTGACAACTCATATCTAGCATATCCGAAAGACCTCTAAAATTTTAAAATTCATAATAATTCCTAAGATTCAGTTATAAGTAGACAGGGCAGATATGATGACAGAGCACTGTGTGCATGGAAAGTTGTAATGAAACCATTTACTTTGGCTTTCTAGTAAAAAAATAAAACTAAATTTAAAAATGGTCAAAAGACAAACTTCTCTGAAGAAAACACGTGGATGACAAACCATATAGATACTCAGTGTCCGTCACCTATTGTAGATATGCAAATTACAACTACAGTAAGAATACACAGGGCTATTTAAAACTGGTATACAAGTCCAAGTGTGGATGAGAATACCAAAAACTGCTGGTGGGAATGCAAAATGGTACAGCTCTCTGGAAAAGTCTGATGGTTTCTACAAAACTAACCATTTGTGTGTGCCCATGTGCCTGTGTGCATGGCGTGTGTGTGTGTGTGTGTGTGTGTGTGTGTGTGTGTGTGTAAGTGTGTAATCTATGGCTTTTATCCTTTTAACCAGGACTTTTGCAGACTAATCTTTAATTTGAACGTAGTCCAATTTATGATGTTTCTCTTATGAATCTAATTCCCTATAGCTCATGCTTTGCTGAGAACTATTTAAATGTCTCAAGTCCTAAAGATTTTTTTTTCTTCTATATGTCCTTCTAAACTAAAAGTTTCATCTTCTTAATGGCTTTCTTAATTTGATTGTCGTCTGTGGTAATGACTTTCTTTTCATCCCTGATTTTAATAATTTGAGTGATCACTCTCTTTTGGTTAATTTGGCTAAAGATTTGTTTATCTCATTTATCTTTTCAAAGAACCAACTCTTTGTTTCATTGATTCTTTGTGTTTTATTCATCTCATTTTCATCATTTCTGCCCTGATTATTAATTATTTCTTTCTGTCTAGTAACTTGAGGTTTCAGTTGTTCTTGGCTTTCCAAGGCCCCTAAGGTGTATCATTAAATTATTTATTTGAGGCTCCTCTGGTATTTTCTTAAAGATCTATTTTTAAATTATTACTTTTAATTATGCATGGGTAGGTATGTGTGCTTCTGCATGTGGGCATGTACTTATGAATGCACATACATGAAGAAGCCTGATGCTCCAGACCCCCTAGAGCTTGAATTTAAAGATGGTTGTGAGCTGCCTCACGTGGAGGCTGGTCCCCCAAAAGGGCAGCAATTGCTCTTAACTACTGAGCCTTCTCTCCAGCCTCTTTGATTGTTTTTAATGCAAGTGTTTATAGCTATAAACTTTCTCCTTAGGACTGCTTTCATTATAGTCCATAGGTTTTGATATGTTGTGTTTTCTTTTCAATCAATTCTAGGATTATCTGTTCTTTGTTTAAGACAATATCTAACATAGCCCAGGGTAACTCTAGAAAATGTTTCTTTCTTGGTTTCTTCAATGGCCCATTTGTTGTTGAATAGGGTGTTGTTTGATCTCTGAGTTTGTGTGTGTTCTATGGTTCCTTTTAGTGATGATTTGGGGGGTAGGTTTTTATTATATTATTATTAATGTGTATATGATGTGTATGCACATATGTTTGCAGTTGCCTGTAGATGCCAGAAGATAGAGTTGAATCCCCTAAAGCTTGGGTAACAGGTGCTTATGAGCCCCGTGTGGGTGCTTATGAGCCCCGTGTGGGTGCTGAGAATCAAACTCAGGTTCTCTGCAAGAGTAAAAAATGCTCTCAATTGCTGAGCCGTCTCTGTAGTCCCCTGATTTTTAGTTTTATACTGTGGTCAGATAGAATACAAAATGTATTTCAATTTCCCTATATTTGTTAAAATCTGCTTTAAATCCTCTATATGATTTATTTTAGAGAAAATTCCATAGGTGCTTGAGAAGAAGGTTCATTGTGCAGTGTGTGGGTGGAACTTATGTGGATGGGTATGGGGTCCAGTTGATCTAATGTCACCTATGTCATCTAACTCAGATGCTTCTCTGTTTCTGTCAGGGCGACCTGTCTATTTATTGGTGAGAGCAGAGTACTAAGGTCACCCACTGTTGCGCTGGGGTTAATCTGTGACTTTATATTTAGTAGAATTTGTTATATGAAATTGGGAATATTTGTATTCCATGTGTATGTCCAGAGCTGTAATGTCCTCTTTATTGGTTGTTTGCTTGACCTGTGTGAAGTTTATTTCTCCTGACTAGCTTTGGTTTGAAATCTATTTGATCAGATATAAGAACAGCAACATCTGCTTATTTCCTGGTGCCATTTGCTTGGGAGATCTTTTTCCATTCTTTCACCCCATGACAGTACCCGTCTTTGATGATGAGGTGTGTTTCTTAGGGGCAACACACAGATCAATCCTGCTTGTTAATTGAGTGTGTTAGCCAGTGCCTTTTCCTTGGTCACTTGAGACCATTATACATCAAACTTACTGACAGGTATGTACCAACTCCTGTTGTCTTATAGATTTCTGTAATGTTTGATGTTTTTACATTCTTCCTTTGCTTAACTAATGGTCTAGAGTAGTTTATTCTTTTCTGTGGCCTCATGATGTGGTTAGCTCTTCCCCTTAGTTCAAAGGGTTCCTTCAAGAATCTTCTGTAGGGCTGGCTAAATGGTCAATAATTTCTTTAGCTTTTTGAAAATGGAAATGTTTTTCTTTCTCTTTCAATTATAACAGTTTTGCTTGGCATGATAGTCTGTGTTGGCTGTTGTTGACTTTTAGGACTTAAAACACATTTCAAGCCTTCCTAGCTTTTTCAAGTTTCTGTTGAGAAGTCTGCTGTTATTTTTTGGGCCTGTCTTTATGTGTGACTTGGTGTTCCTCTCTCACGGCTTCCCATATGCTTTCTTTGCTCTGTAGATTTAGCATCTTAACTATATTGTGATGTAGGGTTTCAATATAATGTCTGTTTCATGTTTTAAATGCCTCCTGGATCGGAATGATCATCTTTCCCCCTAGATTTGGGAAATGTTTCTGCTATGATTTTATTTAAAATGATTTTCCATGTCTTTGGTATGAAATCCTTCTCCTCCTGCTTTGCCTATAATCCACAGATTTGACCATTTTACTCTATCGCACAACTCAGTGCCCATATACACTTTCTACCATTTTATCTCTGTTCATGTTGGAATGTCCAAACCTTGCACCTTGTCTTCAAGCCCCCACATCCTCCCTTCCTTTCATCCTTTCTGTTGGCGAGGCTTTCCATGGAGCCTTTCAACTTACTGAATTGTTCATTTCCAGTATTTCAATTTAGTTTTTATTCCATATTTTTCATTATGAAATTTCAGCTCCATGCCCTGTAATGATTTCCTCATTTCGTTCAGCTCATAGTCTGTGTTCTCTTGTCATTCATGCAGGAGTTTATTTTTGTTCTCTTTGTGCATACTTACAATCAGCCCTTTGAATGCCTTGTCTGAGAGTTCATTTAATTGACTATCACTGGAAGCCATTACTGTGGGGTTAGTACCCTTTGGAGAGGTCATGTTGCCTTGTCTTTAATGTTTCTTGTACTTTTTTAGGTTTACTTATTTATGTACTTTTATGTAGATGAGTGATCTATTTGTACATATGCCTGCATGACAGAAGAGGCACCAGACAGAAGAGGGTATCAGATCCCGTGGTTGTGAGCCACCATGTAGTTGCTGGGGATTGAGCTCAGGTCCCCAAATATTACTACTATTCTTATTCTTTTACTGTGTTTCAGTGTTTAAGAGGGACTAGGTTGTAATGGGTTCAGGTACCATTTTTTTTTTTCAGCTAGAACTGGTGTTCAGAGAACCAGTCTTGATTCCCAGAATTCTCCTAAGAGTAGAATACCATATGAAAAAAAAAAAAAAACAGTCACTCTCAAAGGACCTGCCCCCTATGAGCACACAGCAATAGTCAATTTAAAATATCACTTGTGAGCCAGGAGGATCAGTGGGTAAATGAAGCTGCCACCAAGCCTGATGACCTAAGTTCAATCCCTGCCACCCACATGCAAGTTGTCCTCTGAACTCAATTTGTACACTGTGGCACACACACTCAGGAATGTATACTTGCATATCAATGTATATATGTGTATCAATAAGTGTAAAAAAATCCCACCAATTTTCTTAAGGGCCAGTTAGTTAAGGGCCAGAGGTAAAATGATGTATTTATCAGTGGAAAGGGGTAAAATGGAAAGAAAGAGGTAAATAAATGCAATCAGGTAACCTAAAATAGTACTAGCCCTTAGGACAGTGCTTCTCAACCTGTGGATCATGGCCTCTTTGGAGTCACATATCAGATTTCCTTGATATATTGCAATTCATAAGAGTAGCAAGATTATTGTCATGACATAGCATCAAAATAATTGTATGGTTGGGACTCACTACAACATGAGGAACTGTATTAAAGGGTCATGACTAAAAAGGTTGAAAAGCACTGCCTTAGAAGGATGAGACAGAAGAGGCCCTATAAACGCACCAGCCTGTTAGACACTGAGTGTGGCGATGCACACCTTTAGTCCAGCATTTGGGAGGCAGAAGCAGGCTGATCTCTGTGAGTTCCAGGCCTGCCAAGGCTGCATAGTGAGCCCGTGCCTCGAAAGAGAGGCAGAAACGGGGTGGGAGCAAGAACAGAGCAGGAAGGAAACGGCCTGCTAAATCAGCACTGGGTATGAAATGAAGGAGGAATAAATATGAAGAGACAGGGACTAGCTGGGAGAGTGCAGAGAGCAGGAACACGACCTGGCTCTTGCTAGGTCCAGTCTCTAACCCCTCAGCATCCTTCCCTGGCTCCCAGATGCTTTTCACACCCCAGGCATTCCTTTCAAAGATCAGTGTCCTTGCTGGCCACAGTTCTGGGTGAGCTCAGGCTGAGTTGGCAGTGCTGTTCTCACCTCCAGTCTACCCTTAAGGACGGGGACTGGGGATGGCCTACTGTGTGACAGATGCTGGTCTGTCGGTGAATGACATGTACTGTAAATGTTACACTGTTCAGTTTGGGACTTACTATCTTCCTTTAAGGAGTAAAGTTTGCTTTGAGAAGCACTTTTCTTTTCAGATCAGGTTCATACCTATAAGGTTTCCTAGGTCTATAGTAGCTTTTGCTTTGAGCTGACTTAACCCTGCTATGAAATCTTGACCTTTTTTATTGATGTGAGTGTTGAAAAGGAATTCTGTTCTACCTGAATGGAAGCTATACATTCATTCCAAGGCCTTCAAGGTCTCTAAGAATTCTTCAGTTTATATCTCCATGGTGTTCACTCATGTCCAGCTCTAGTAGAATATCAATTTCTGCATGTTCAAAGACTCAAGGCAATCCTCAGCTAGATTCTTTTTTAAACAATTTTAAATTTATGTTCATTAATGCATTCATGTGTGTTTATGTGTGTGTGCATGTGTGCATGTACATGCCTCTGTGTGTGCTCTCTGTGTGTGTGTGTGTGTGTGTGTGTGCATTTGTGAAGTTCAGATGATAGCTTACATGAGTTGACTCTTTCCTTCCACCATGTGGTCCTGGATTATTTAATTCCGATCATCAGGCAGGGGCAACACCATGGCCAGTCATTTTTCCATTTCCTTTTATTGGTTTTGTTGTTGTTGCTGCTGCTGCTGCCGCTGCTACTGTTGTTATAATGATATAGTTTGTTCCACATGATTGAAAGCAAAAATTATATATCCTGAAAGTCATGTTAACTCTATAGGGATCTTCATTTTTAAAATACTTTCACAAATCCCATTGTATATGCACATACTTCAGTTTGTTCAACCATCCATAATTTGTCATTTACATAGTTTCCAATATTCTGCAATTAAAAATGATTCTAAAATGAATAATCTGATACACTTATATGCATATACTTTTAAAGATTTTTTTTTTGTTGTTTCATTTACTTTTGTCTTTTGAGACAAGGTTTCTCTGTGTAGCCCTGGCTGTCCTGGAACTTGCTCTGTAGACCAGGCTGGCCTCAAATTCACAGAGTTCTGCTAGCTTCTACCTCTTGAGTGCTGGAATTAAAGGTGTGAGCCACCACTGCCCAGCTAAGATTTATTTTGTAAAATATTTTAAATGTTTATTTATTTTGAGACAGGATCTCAGTATGTAGCCTTGACTGTACTGGAACTCACTCTGTAGACCAGACTGGCCTCAAACTCACAGAGATCTGCCTGACTCTGCCTCCAGAGTTTGGGGCTAAAGGTGTGTATCTGCAACCCTTATTTTAATTTTTGAGATGTATATTCAGGTTAAATTAATATTAGCATAATTCCTGGGTTAAGGAGCAAAGGTCTGTGAAACTTTGTAGAAAGTAGAATAATTTTGATCCATTCAGGCCACACTATATCCCTTCACTAAATTAAACAGCCTGGTATCCCTAAGTCTCAGCTACACAGTGCATTGTCCAATTGTAAATTTCAGGCAGTCTGATTTACACATCTCAAAATGGCTTTAATTGGTATAATTCATCATATGAATATAATTAGCTTTTCATATGTTTAAGTCTATTTATATATTTTTTCTTGCCAGATAATGATGATACATACCTCTGATAGCACTTAGATAGAGGAGAAGCAAGAAGATCAGGAGTTCAAGACACAACACACACACAAAACCGTGCATAAATGATTGTAAAATAAAATTGCTTAATACTACATAATACAAGATAGCAATTTTCAGCCAGACAGTGGTGGCACACTCCTTTAATCCCAGCACTTGGGAAGCAGAGGGATATCTGAGGTTGAGGCCAACCTGGTCTACAGAGCAAGATCCAGGACAGCCAGGACTACACAGAGAAGCCGTCTTGAACAACAAAACAATACAAAACAACTCAAGGTTATCTGCAACTATATAGTGAGTTCCAGAGCAAACTTGGCCACATGAAACCCGCTTCAAAACAGGAAAGCAAACACAAACCCTTTGACTTCTAAAACCATTATTGTTGTTCCAAAATATTTTCAGATTTCTAGTTAGGTGTGTGCGTGGGAGTGGGCGCGCGGGCGTGGGCGTGTGTGCGCGTGTGTGCGCGTGTGTGCGTGTCATGTATGAGCCGTACAACATGAATGCAGGTGCTCATGGAGGCCGGAGGCCATGGATCACCAGGAGCTTATTGCAGGTGGCTATGGCCACCACGAGGGGAGGGGTGATGGGGGGAGGGCAATGACGGGGGGGGGGGGGGGGGGGGGGGCGGCTAGGATCCAAGCCCTTGTCCTCACGCTCCTGACCTCTGACCCATCTCTCCTGCCACCACAATATTTATGAAATCTCTTTTTGTTCTGAGAGTCGACAGAATGAGATATTACAAAATTTACTTAAATTTGCTGATTAACTTTTCAAATCAAAGCCTCTAAAATATTCAGGTAAACTTGAGATAAATATCAAAGCTAAATCATTCAAATTTTCTACCAAATCCTTGAACTTCCCACCTGTATAAATTGGGATACATATTTGTTTGGTAATAAGGTTATCTATTTTTATTGTGATTCTCCTCAAATCATCTTCTCATTTGACCTTAGCATGCTGCTCAGGCAGAGGCACTGTCACGTGCAGCCTGTTGAGTCACACAGAGCTCTACTTTAGGAAGGGATCCATACTTGAAAGGCCCTGCCCAGGGTTAACTCCCTGCTGTCATAATAATCCCACAAGCTCTTTTATTTTACATTAGCACAGACAATTACATAGTCAGTTTTAGTATCAAGCGTTGTCCAGCAAGGAGGGTGCATATTTAATGCACATATTTGGAGGAAGTCTCAGGTTCTTGTATGTGAAATGAAAGATAAAGATATCAGAAAGGACACTATTCTAGTATCTAAAGGGGCTTTGAGTGAGATGGTTGCAGTTGACAGAGGAAGTGGTTGGTATTTTTAAAATATACTTTGGGGGCCTGGAGAGATAGCTCAGTGGTTGCTCTTCTATAGGTCCTGGGTTCAATTCCCAACTCACACAGTGGTTAGCAATTGTCTGTAATGGCAGTTTCAGGGAATCCAATACCTTTTTCTTGCCTCCTTGGGTACACAGATATACATACAGACAAATATCTATACACATAAAATAAAAATAAATGTCAAAATTACATAGATATAGATGTATACACTTTGAAAGCCAAATGTGGTAGTATATATTTTATTTTTTAACCACACACACATACCCTTTGGGACTGGTATTAGTGATAGAATACTTGCTTAGCATGCACAAGGCCTTGGATTCAATTTCTAGGACTGTGAAACAAAGCACATACACACAGGCACAAACACATGGGCACACACACACACACACACACACACACACACACACACACAGATGCACCACACTGGAGGTAGCAACCTTGGTATGGATTGGCAATAAACTAGATGTGGTGGTGCAGAAGATGCTAAAATGTGGCTTCTGAATTTCCAACCCCATTAGAAGTATCACTTACTAGGTGAGAACATTTAGAGGAACAAGAGAATCAAGGATGAAATCAACACTAGAGCTGACATTATGCTGAAGAAGCTGGATACAAAAGAGTACATGTTTGGTTTTTTTGGGTTTTTTTGTTTGTTGGTTGGTTTTTTTTTTTTTTTTTTTTTTTTTTTTTTTTTTTTGGTTTTTCAAGGCAGGGTTTCTCTGTGTAACCCTGGCTGTCCTGGAACTCATTCTGTAGACCAGGCTGGCCTCAAACTCAGAAAGCCGCCTGCCTCTGCCTCCCAAGTGCTGGGATTAAAGGCGAGCGCCACCACCGCCCGGCGGAGAAGTGTACATGTTTTCATTCTTCCTTTCCTTCCAATAAAAATATATATTTGCCTGGAAACATTCAGAATATCAACAAAATAGCTGATGCTGAAATTGGTTTTTTCCAGTTATAAAGTGGTATCACCTAGCAGAACAATTACTTTATGTGAGCATCATCAGGGAACACTGCAAAGTACCATCCCCATGGAATTTTGGCAGTTTTAAATTCTTACGTCAATTAGCAACCCCAATAGCAGGCAGAGTACGTGGTTACTGTGAAGGCTAGGATAGAGCTACTGGACACACACACACATACACACACACACTGCAGGCCTGGTGCAGTGGCTCATGCCTTTTCAGTCTCTGTGACTTTGAGGCCAACCTGGTCTACATAGTGAGTTCCAGGCCAGTGAGAGCTGCACAGCGAGACCTTGACTCGAGAGGAGGTGGGGAGATTGCAGGTTAGAAGCAAATCTGACACAGTTTCCTACTTCAGATTCTTTTCTTTTAAAAGACTGCATTAGCTAGGCAGTGGTGCCCCACACCTTTAATCCCAGCAGTGGGAAGACGGATCTGTGAGTTGGAGGCCAGCCTGGTCTATAATGTGAGTTCCAAGACAGCCAGAAATACACAGCGAAATCATGTATCAATAATAATAATAATAATTAATAATAATAATAATAATAAATAAGTAAATAAATAAAAGTGGTGTTGTAGTCAGCAGAAGGGGGGGGGTAGCTAAATGCTTTGTACACAAGAAACAAAACAACTGAGCTGGAACCACATCTAATCACATCCATCTCCCTTTCCTTCATCTCCCTTGTCCTCCTTTTCTTGCTATTTTTTGTCTGGGACGGCTCCCCTTTTCTCTCTATGGAGTCTTCATCTTCCGTGTGGCACATTTCCCTTCAGCTAAACAGCCGCCTTTCATAAAGCCGCGGCGCTCTGCCCCACCTCTCCTCGGTTCTTTGTGACGTCACCAATGCCCTAGACGCTCCACTTCTATTTATCTGTTCTCAGTGAAGCTCAATTTTCCAGGGCTCTCTCTATGGAGGTCAATGCACTGCAATGGCTGTCTGCTATTCCTTTTTAACAGAAATTCTATAAAATCAAAACCATGGAACTAAAGGTGTAGTTCAGTAACAGAGCATTACCTTAGCAGACTCCTCGGTTTAATCTCCTATTTCTTAAAAAAGCAAAAACCACAAAGACAGAAAGTGGATATGGGATTTCTGGAGGTTAAAATTAGGACAAAAACTGTACAAGTACGAGGGAAATTTGGTGGTAAGGGTAGTAAGGTGTTGGCTGAATGAATTCATTAAAAATCCTTGAGCTGTGTGTGAGTTGTAAAATACCATGTAAGTAACCAAGTATGGTTTCTGAAAAGATTTGAAGTTGATTCAGGTCCCTGTAGCTATACAATGGGCACTATTATTATTTCTAGTTCACAAAGAAAGAGAATAGAAGTTAAAAATGAAAATGTCATGCCTTTATAGCTCAGAGGTACAGTGCTTGTCTAGTATGTTCAAAGCCCTATAGTCAATCCCCAGCTCCATAAGAATAAAATATATTAAAAATAAAAATAATACAATTTTCATAGTTAAGTAACTATAAAGGTAACATCCAAAATTGGAAGCTGATTCTTTTTTGATGTCAAAGCCTTGCTATCCACTGTATAACACCTGTACTTCCTGTTATTAATTTATTTTTGGTATATCTCATAGGTCATAAGATGTCTTGAAATTATAAAACAGAAATGATAAAGATAGAGGCAAGAAAATTCTGATGCTGTGTCCGTCTCCAGCACTGGGGGACAGGGGGGCTCCCTAGAGAGAATGACTGTACTCAAATGAGTGTGTGTATAGGTGTATACTCCTTGGTTTGGTTACAGTTAGTCACTATGATGATTATTATAATTCCTATAATGCATCTGATTTTATATGAAAGCTATTACATTTTAAAGTATCTGGGGGGGTCTCTAGCGATGGCTCAGAAGTTAAGAGCACCCACTGTTCTTGCAGAGAACCCTAGCACTTACATGGCAGTTCATACCCACCTGTAATTCTAGTTCAGAGGAACCAGCGTCTTCTTCAGGCCTCTAAAGGCAATAGGTGCGCACACAGTGTACATACATGCAGCCAAAAGCATTCATGCATATAAAATAAAAATAAATCTTTTTTAAAGTATTTAGGGCCTGGTATTGTGGACTCAGAAGCAGAGCATTTGGGCAGCTCCTGTGGAGATGTTGTTACCAGTAGTTAAGGTCTGGGCTGGGGTTTCCAGGTTTTTCGCCTCTTATGCAAGAATAAAATTAAAAAAAAAAAAAAATCCCACACAGGCTGCAAAGCAGCCAGGAAACTTTATTCAAAAGCAAAGGAATAGCACAGATGAGAAAAATACTATATTATGCAGATTGAGAGCCGGCTATCACAATGGAGGTACTCAAGGGCATCTGGTTATTGCCTGGGGCTTCTTTGTATGGGGAGCCGAAGAGGAGGAGCTGGTTGCTAAGGGGCATAGTTTGGATGGTTCTCTGTTTTGATTGATGGATTAGGTCATGACCATTTTTAGTGTGTATGTCCCTTCCTATAATGCATTTGATTTTAATCATGTGCCTGTCTGGTTATGCACAGGGGTAATGTGTTAAATAGAGGAGCATCCCTAAAAGTTCACTTAGAAACATAGTTTTGCCTTATTGCAAACACACATAGAAACAGTTTGGGAGGAATCAGCCTTTCATCCATGCACCCTCAACAAACATGGGGTACAACTGAAGAGAATCTGTCCAAGTTTGACAGTCTTTAAGAGGAGGAAATTTTACCTGGGGTACATGCAACTCAATGCAGATGGAGGTCCTGTGTCGGAATAGGTTGCTGATACATTATGCAGAGAGATGTGTATGTGCATAGTGTGTGCGCAGGTAAAGGTCTCCGGCTGCCAAGCACATTATTATAAGACGGTTGTGAGCACATCTCAAACTAACTAGAATCTCAGGTTACTAAACTATTCCTGTGCTTGTGCTTGCCTGCCACAAGGCTGAGCTTGATTCCTAACACCAATCATCATCATCATCATCATCATCATCATCATCATCATCATCGCAGGGGGAAAGCAATGGGATGTAGCTCAGTGGCATGGTATGTGCTTAGCATGTGTGAATTGAACCATTTAAATCCTCATTGTGAGCGTGTGTGCACAAACACACACACACAGCATACACACATACAGTACTTATTTATGAGATAGGGTGTGGGGAGAATACATACCACCATCAGAAATGATACGCTTCCTGTCCTAGTGATTTCTCCTTTTCATTTCTTTTGTATGGTAGAGGTATACATGTTTAGAAAATAATTTAATGCAATCTAATCTGTCAGTTCTTCCTATTATTTCTGCTTAGGTGGAATAAACCAACTTTACAAAAACAAGTGTCACATGTTTTCTCTCGGAACTGGAATGTGGAGATGGAGTGAGAGGAAAGGATATAAAAATGAATGGAGGATTGTTGGGAGGGGGTGGGGGAAATGGGGAGGAGAGGATAGAGGTTAGTAGGGGAAACATGATAAATGTCCATTACATGCATGTATAGAAATGTCACAGCGGTGCCCATTACTTTGTATAATTGGTATAACTAATAAAAATCAATAAAATCTTAAGTTGTTTTAGGTGTCCCAAGAAGCTAAAACAAAGGATCCTGCTTTTAACTGAAATCTTAATTTTTTGTTGTATTTTATTTTGAGGTAAAATCTCCTATCGCTCAGGTAGGCTTCAAATTCTTTGTAGCCAGTGATAAAGTCTTGACCCACCTGCTTTCGCTCTCCAGGAGCTAGGATTATAAATACACACTACCATACCCGGACTTTTTTGGTGCTGGGTATCAAACCCAGGGCCTGGTATACTCTACCAATGGAGCTATACCCCAATTCAGTTGGCTGGTTGGTATTTTGGTTCTTGAGACATACAAGGTTTGGAATATAAGCAAGCAAAGGGAAAAGACACTTTGCTGGGAGGAAAATAGCCTTGAGAAAGGCCGTGGGGCACAAAGGGTCTTGCTTGGATAATGACCACGTTGAAAGCACTGTAGTGAAGTAGAGACTGAAGAGTGGAGGCTTAGTGAGTGAGGATGTGAGTCCATACAAAGGGAACACCATGCTGTGCTATTGAGGAGTATCTGAGAGAAACACATGACCTAATTGGATACTGGACAAGCTTATCTTACTGTGGAGAAGGAATCTCAGAGATATCTGCTGGTTTATGAAGAGGTCTTAGAGCTATGGACCTTACTATTAAGGAGAATGGCATACATTTTAAAAGCTGGTTTTCTGTGACTGGGAATGTGTAACCCAGATATTAAATGCTTGTTTTGTCTAACCTGCATAAGACCTTCGATTCAATCTGCAATACCCTCCCCTCAAAGCTTTCAAAGAATCTAAATTGTGACTTATGTGATAGTGAACAGACAAAAAAAAAGTTAAATCGGCACATCTCTGAGTAATCCACCAAATTTAGCTCTTATCAAACTTTAATGTGTCTTCTCGCCAGCCAGGTATTTTGGTAAAGTGCAAATTCTTCACTGTTCACAAGCCCCCAGTGCCTGCCTATGACACTGGTTCTCACACTTAGTAGCAAGTAAGTAGCAAGTAACTGGACTATAGTCCAGAATCTAAATCCTGATGTATCCACCTCCTTAATATACAGATCACAATTCTTGCTAGTCTAGCCAATTTTCATCTAAGTATTTAACACTGGGTTTGTTTTAGGTTTGGTGGGGGCAGGAGGAAGCTGGTCTGGAGCACAACAGTCATTCTGCCTCAGAATTACAAGCATGTGTCATCTGACTTTAAAACCATGGAGTGGGGTGTGGCGGAACATAGGGTTATGAGGGTGTGGCTTTTCATTTCGTCAGAAAAAAAAATCCCTTTTCTGGTATCTCACTCACTGCGTGTGATTAAGACTAATGACAAATCAGAACGGACAAGGCATTTATTTAGAAAGAGTGTGAGGCTCCTAACACTTCACATGTAACACCCCATGGATTGCTTTCCACCATAAATGGAGGCTTACTTTGTACCAAGCACTTTCATCTGCTCATGAATAGGATGGATTCTAGAAGCCCTTGGGTTAGTTTCTTGTCCAAAACATACAGCCAAGCTCAGCCTCATTTCATAGCTAACTTTCATAGTGTTCCTTATTCTAACCATTGCTTTGGGGGTGGAGTTAGTGCCTACAATTCTAAATGCAGAACTTTTTATTCTGTGACTAAAGCTTTGTCTGTAGAGTGTTGCTACCATCACTTTATGCCAGGTCCTGGGTACCATATGGTCTGCTCCTCCCCTTCTCTCTCTGATGGGAGATTTTTTTTTATTAGCAATGCAACATGAACTCAGAACCTTTGGAAAATGATTAATCCCGGAACAGAGTATTTGAGAGATCATGTTTTAACCAATTGTGATTATACGGTTGGGAAAAAAAGAAAAAAAAAAAAAAAGGTAGGGAAATTTCACATTGCCTTTTGTTCCTTAAAAAGCATCCTTGAAAACAGTGATGGCATCCAATTTTAAAGGAAAGAATTTCTTAATTTTATTTTTAAAATCTCAAGACAGAGTTAAGACAAACAGTAGTACTCTTGATTTGCTCTACTAAGAAAGTAACGAATTCTACCCTCCGTTTGGAAAAAAGATAAAACTGTGGGGTTGGGGCGAGGGACTTGTGCTGGAGATTAAACCCTCATACACGCGAAGTCAGAATCTACGTATATCTCACGGTCCATAAAAGTGATAATATTAATCTCCCCAGAAATACTCATTCCTCCTTCCAAGCAGAGTCCCGCTGCTTCCTCAGCCCTCCAACAGACCCAATTTGCTGTCATTTTGCCAGTCGATGCTGTGTTGTATCCGGCTTGGATCATTCCTCTTCTTGTGATCAAAGATAACGATTAAAGTGTTTAATGGGCCTGGTTGGGTGGGAGGTGGACAGATCCGCCCGCAGATTGGGTTTGCTCCCCTGGCGCTGGCTGAGCTCGGAACAGGAAACTCTGGAAAGCCGCCAGAGGAAAGTGAAGTTCCTGGCGCGAGCGCGTGTCCTGCTCAAAGAACCCGGCGCTAGCGCATTCTTCGTGCAGTTATTGGCTGGGACTCTGTGTGCCGCTGTCGGCCAATGAAGACGCTGGAGATCCGGCCCGGGCCCGTCCCCTTTCGGCGCCCCGGGATGAGGCAGAGACTGAACAGCGGGCGAACAAATCAGCGGCGCCCAGAAAGCCATGTCGGACTCGGCGCCCAGCGCCCAAGCGCTAACCCGCTGAAAGTTTCTCTGCCAAACCTCCAGGACCACCTGGACCCCGCCAAGAGGAGCCGCTTTTGAGTGAGATGTCGCAGAGGCCCGGAGCAGCGGACTGGTAAGCCCCGGGAGAACGGTGGGAGTTTTGCTTCTCCTAGCTGCCTTGACCGAGGCTTCCACCATCATTCACTATGAGATCCTGGAAGAGAGAGAGAGGGGGTTCCCCGTGGGGAACGTGGTCACGGATCTTGGTTTGGATCTCGGCAGTCTGTCGGCCCGCAGGCTCCGGGTGGTATCCGGAGCTAGCCGTAGGTTCTTTGAGGTGAACTGGGAGACTGGAGAGATGTTCGTCAACGATCGACTGGACCGAGAGGAGCTGTGTGGGACGCTGCCCTCTTGCACTGTAACTCTGGAGTTGGTGGTAGAGAACCCGCTGGAGCTGTTCAGCGCGGAAGTGGTGGTCCAGGACATCAACGACAACAATCCCTCTTTCCCTACCGGGGAAATGAAATTGGAGATTAGCGAGGCCATGGCGCCAGGGACGCGCTTTCCGCTCGAGAGCGCGCACGATCCCGATGTGGGAAGCAACTCTTTACAAACCTATGAGCTGAGCCACAACGAGTACTTTGCGCTCCGCGTGCAGACTCGAGAGGACGGCACGAAATACGCGGAGCTGGTCCTGGAGCGCGCCCTAGATTGGGAACGGGAGCAAGTGTCCAGTTGGTACTGACCGCTCTGGATGGAGGAACCCCAGCTCGCTCCGCCACCCTTCCAATTCGTATCACAGTGCTGGACGCGAATGACAATGCGCCTGCCTTCAATCAGTCTTTGTATAGGGCGCGTGTCCGGAGGATGCACCCCCAGGCACGCGCGTCGCCCAGGTTCGTGCAACTGACCTGGATGAGGGCCTCAACGGAGAAATCGTTTACTCCTTCGGTAGCCACAATCGTGCTGGGGTGCGGGAGCTATTTGCTTTAGACCTTGTAACCGGAGTGCTGACAATCAAGGGTCGCCTGGACTTCGAAGACACCAAACTCCATGAGATTTACATCCAGGCCAAAGACAAAGGTGCCAATCCCGAAGGAGCGCATTGCAAAGTACTGGTAGAGGTTATGGACGTAAATGACAATGCCCCAGAGATCACAGTCACCTCTGTATACAGCCCAGTCCCTGAGGATGCTCCTCTGGGGACTGTCATTGCCTTGCTCAGTGTGACTGATCTGGATGCTGGAGAGAACGGGCTGGTGACCTGCGAGGTTCCACCGGGTCTCCCCTTCAGTCTGACTTCTTCCCTCAAGAATTACTTCACTTTGAAAACCAGTGCAACCCTGGATCGTGAGACCATGCCAGAATACAATCTCAGCATCACCGCTCGAGACTCGGGAACCCCCTCTCTCTCAGCTCTTACAACAGTGAAGGTCCAAGTGTCCGACATCAACGACAATCCCCCTCAGTCGTCCCAATCCTCCTATGACGTTTATGTTGAGGAAAATAACCTACCAGGAGTTCCTATATTAAACCTAAGCGTCTGGGACCCCGACGCCCCGCCCAATGCCCGCCTTTCCTTCTTTCTCTTGGAACCAGGAGCGGAAACTGGGCTCGTGGGTCGCTATTTCACAATAAATCGTGACAATGGAGTCTTGACAACCTTAGTACCCCTGGACTATGAGGATCAGAGAGAGTTCCAACTAACGGCTCATATAAACGACGGAGGTACCCCGGTTTTGGCCACCAACATCAGTGTGAACATATTTGTTACTGACCGAAATGACAACGCCCCCCAGGTCCTGTATCCCCGGCCTGGCCAGAGTTCGGTGGAGATGCTGCCTCGAGGTACAGCTGCGGGCCACGTGGTCTCACGGGTGGTAGGCTGGGACGCAGATGCGGGGCACAATGCCTGGCTCTCCTACATCTCCTGGGAGCCCCCAACCAGAGCCTTTTTGCAGTGGGGCTTCACACGGGTCAGATCAGCACTGCCCGTCCAATCCAGGACACAGATTCACCAAGGCAGATTCTCACAGTCTTGATCTCAGACAATGGAGAACCATTGCTCTCCACCACCGCCACCCTAACTGTGTCAGTAACTGAAGAGTCTCCGGAAGCCCGGCCGAGTTCCCTTCTGGCTCAGCTCCCCGAGAACAGAACAAAAATCTCACCTTTTATCTACTTCTTTCTCTAATCTTGGTCTCTGTGGATTCGCAGTTACAGTGTTGGGAGTGATCATATTCAAAGTTTACAAGTGGAAGCGATCTAGGGACCTCTACCGAGCCCCAGTGAGCTCCCTGTACCGAACCCCAGGGCCCTCCTTGCACGCAGACGCGTGCGAGGAGGCCTAATGCCGCCGCACCTGTACCATCAGGTGTACCTCACCACGGACTCGCGCCGCAGCGACCCATTGCTGAAGAAGCCTGGTGCGGCCAGCCCACTGGCCAGCCGCCAGAACACGCTGCGATGTTGTGATCCCGTGTTCTATAGACAGGTGTTGGGTGCAGAGAGCGCCCCTCCTGGACAGGTAAGTGTTAGCAAGTCATCTCTGAAACGCTTTAATGCCTGTGATTCCTATACCACGTTCAGAGAGGTATGGCTCTGTTTTTTGTTGTTGTTGTTGTTTTGAACGATAGTGGTGTTTTTCTGAGTGTGCTTCCAGACTTCGACCTTGTCCTTCCCAGATCAAACAGTTACGGGGGAGTGGCTGGCTAGAGTGTGATTTGTGGTCCTATGTCAAGATGGTGATCCCTGCTTGACTCACTCATTTGTGAACTCAATTCACACCCTCAGCACCCTTTGCCATCACAACTAACCAGTCATGCTAAGGGCTCATGTCTCAGCACTCAGTGCTTAGCTTGATATGGTTTGCTTTGGAAATGAGCTCCTGCACACCTCTAACTATGGCAGTAGAAAAACTACCTTGTCTAGCCACCTTTCAAGTGCCTGCTACAGCTTCTATATTAAATCTAATGTGTTTTAGGAGCCGTTTGTTTGTTTGTTTGTTTGTTTGTTGAGGCTGTCCTGGAACCCACTATGTAGATCAAGCTGGCCTCAAACTCAAAGACCCACCTGCCTCTAAAATTAATATTTTTTAACAACTTTCATTAGCCTGCACAATCTTGTACCTCATTCTCAGATAATTTATAAAGCTCTAGGCATGCTTTAAATTTATTTCAAGCACAGTATTGGAAATAATGGGCATGTTACCAAATATCTTATAACATTAATGATGAGCACATAGGAAACATAGAAGAAAATACATAAAATATAAAGACAAAAATTTAGGTATAATACTCAAAGCTAATCATTTCAATTACAAGATAAAACTTTATTTTGAAAATAAATCTAGATGGTCCGAAGGAACATCTAGTGGAAAAGCCTCTAGTATTCCTGATCTTCCTCCAGCGCTGTGTCTTGCTAGGTGTGGACCTACAGGGAAAAGGAGACTCATTGTTTTCCTTGGAAAGGTAAAGCATTCATTCATGCGTGATGGGATGCTGGAGACTAGGAAGGTTTCCTATTGAGACAGGCTACACACACTCTGAATTGTAGGAGAACTTCTGTTATCTGATAGCTAAGTTCCTTATTGCTGGAAATTCTTTAGTTTGGCTTGTTTGGTTGTTGTTTTTTGGTTGGGGGGGTGGTTTTTGTTTTGGTTTGGTTTTTGAGACAGATTTTTCTGTGTAGCCCTGGCTGTCCTGAAGTTCACTCTGTAGACCAGGCTGTCCTTGAACTCAGAGATTCACCTGCCTCTACTGGGATGAAAGGCGTGTGTCACCACTGCCTTGCTATTGCTGGCAATTCTTAGGTTTGACAATTAAACAAATGAGGATTCTCACCAACTGGGTCTCTGACCACATGCTATTCAGTCTCCTTTCTAAGCCTCTTACATGCAAAGAAGAAACAACGTGGACTTTGTTGGACCAATTGATGCTATTCTGCATGTGCCTGTTTGTCATGATGGTTAAACATTATGAATTATTACTATTAAGATTACTACTAGTACTTTTTTGTCCAAAAGCTTGAACTCTCTTTGAAAATGAGCAAATATGAAGACAGCCTAAACTGGCAAAGAAGAAAGCAGCATACAGAAAAGCTACTCTTCTGTCACCTAGGACAATGTCCTCAAACTTGGGTACCCCTTAAAATCACCCAAGGGCCTTTCAAAAAGTTTGAAGCACAGACAACATCTCAAATTTTCCCTAGAAGCTGCTAGCCCATCATTTATTGTATAAAGCAGAGGTCATTATCATTCTGATGTTCACAGAACCAGAAGCCAAAAGCCAACTTTACTGAACTAAGCCCCAATAAAAAATAAAAATACTCTCAAGTCACTTTCAGATTTAAAATTTTAATATTGCTAGATCAATTCTAGAAGGGCATTGGTATGTGGCATTTCAGTCACCTAAAGAGACAATCTTCCTAAACCACTAGCATCTAGCCTGCTCTTTTCAATTGTGTGTCTTTCCATCTGTCTGTCTGTCTGTCTGTCTGATCCTCTTGTTTTCACCTCCCAAGTACTGGTATCATAGGTGTGCTGCACTTTGCCTGGCTTAGTCTTTGAAAGTAGAACTGAGCAATAGGAACTGGCTCTTTAGGGTGACACAAATATATTTCAAAATTAAACTGTGGCAGTAGTTCCATCAAGTTAGTATAGAGTATACAAAAAGCCATTAAATTGTACACTTCAAATAAGTGAATTGCATGACATTTCAATTATATTTTAATAGGTAAAGGGGCTTAAGAAATGGCTCAGTGGTTTAAGAGCACTTGCTGTTTTGCATAGGACTCAGGTTTGAATTCCACTCCCCACCAACACATTAGACAGCTAACAGCTTCCCATAACTACAGTTTTAAAGCATCTGACACCCTTGAGCACCTGCATGCATGTGATGTGTATTAACTCATGCAAGCACACACATACATTCATAAATAAAGAGATCTTTAGAAACTAAACTAAAAAAAAAAAAAACTAGTGGTAGAACCAGGCGTGGTCACGGTGGCCACACTTTTAATCCCAGATGCAGGTGGACATCTATAAGTTCAAAGCAAGCCTAGTGGACCACCATGAGTTCCAGGAGAGCCAAGGCTACAAGGCTACATAGTGAAACTCTGCCTCAAACAAAAGAACAGCCAGAAGTAGGAGAATCACACATCTCGCATAAAAGACCAAATCAAGGACATGTGGAATTAGGGTTTTATGATGCTCCAATTCTAGTAAGCAGACTTGTTTTGTGTTAGTGTGAATTTGCAATACCGTATAGTACTACATATGCTGCTCTTTCAGCTTTAAATAAGGTTTTTTTCTGTCTGAACTTCATGTCCTTTGCCAATACATAAATATGCTACCTACTTTGTAAATTTTAAGCAGTTTTTGTTGAAGTAATAGATAATATGGATATTAGTGGTGTATTAGAACCCCCATGTGCTAGACACTGTAAAGGATGAAAAAAAATCTTTTATGCTACACAGGATACCAAAGGCAATAGACATACAAAAATAAAAAGAAAGAAAAGGAAAAAAAAAAAGATAATGGATTCCGGCATGGTTGTATGCACCTTTAATTGCAGCAATTGTTGGGAGACAGATCTCTGTGTTCAAGGCCAACCAGGACTACATAGTAAAACCCTGTCTTGGTTAGGGTTACTATTTCGGTGATGAAGCACCATGAACAAAAGCAACTTGGGGAGGAAAGGGTTTATTTCATTCACATTTCCTTTCCGTATAACAGTTCATCATCAAAAGCTGTGAGGGCAGGAACTCAAGCAGAGCAGGAACCTGGAGGCAGGAGCTGATGCAGGAACCATGGAGGGGTGCTGCTTACTGACTTGCTCCCCATGGCTTTCTCAGCCTCCTTCCTTATGGAAGCCAGAACCACCTGCCCAGGGATGGCACCACCCACAATAGCCTGACCCTTCTTCATCAATCACTAATTAAGATATGCCCTATAGGCTTGCCTAAAGCCTGATCTTAAGTAGACATTTTCTTATTTGAGGGTCCTCCCTCTCAGATGGCTCTAGATTGTGTCAAGTTGATATAAAACTGTCCACCACAAACCCTGTCTAAAAGAAGGGAGGAAGATGGATGGTGTTCTGTCTTCTACAAGCAACAGTGGAGGCAAAGGAGGAGAAACACTTAAATCAGCCTGGGGAAGACAGGACTTTATAGAGGTGCTGGTGATGGCTTGATGAGGAGCTAAAGTTTAAATTACCAGATTGGAAAAGGGGCCAAGGAGGGACTTCGTAGGAAATTCCATGCAGATGGATAAAGTAATTCATTAGTACTGAACCTTGAAGTGTGTGTAAAACAGTCTTTTAGATCCTGAATGACCTGTGGGTCATGTCAGAATGTTGGTGGTGGTTGCTTTTTTTCTAATCCCATATAAAATAATCAAATAATTATTTCAGAATGACTGACTCTTCAAGGCTGACCTCGAATGAAGCCACCCCTACATGCATACACACACACTCCACATGCGCACACCACACAGACACATACCACACCACAGACACACACAGAGACAAGCACGCACACCACACACACAGACTGACACGCACATCATACATACACACACTCCACACACAGATTCATACTACACAACACTACACACACACACCACATGCACACATACACACACCCCATACACCCCACAGACACACATACATCACACACTCAAATGCTCAACACACAGAGAAACAAACATTCACACCACACAGCACATACACATTATGCATGGTGTACACACACAACACACCACCACATACCACACTCCCACACAGACTGACACACTCACATACACACACCACGTGCACACATACACACCCCATACACCCCACAGACACCACGCACTCACATGCACAGACACACACAGAGACAAACACACATCATACACACACCACACACACAGACACATACCACACACACCACACCAACACTATACACACACCCCATACACCCACAGACACATATATCACACATTCACATGCACAGACACACACAGAGACAAACAAGCATACCATACCACACACTTCACATGGGCACTCAACACACATACCACACTCCCACACACACATACACACACTACACACATACCACACTTCCACACACACATATACACACACCATACACATACCACACCCCCCACCACACCACAATACATACACACACACCACACATACCACACTCCCACATATACATACACACACACACACAAATACCACACTTACTCACACACACACACACACATACCACACTTCCACACACACACATAACACACACATACACACGCACACACATACCCCTCACTTCCCACACAAACACCACAAACACCTCCACACATACACACATACCACACACAACCACAAACATACACTCCACATGTTCACACACACACAACATATGCACACACAAAACACACACCCACATACACACACCACGTACACACCACACACCACAAACACACCTACTACTCCACACACACATGCACACACACATATACACACATATAAACACATACACACACCAACAACCACACAACCACACACACACACACACACAAGATGCCATCAGTATTTTTCTTGTTTTCACAATTATTCTGGCAGCCATAAGAGAAAGACAGTAGAGTTGGAAACAGAGACCAGTATCAGCTAAAGCAATCCTTGGGGTCAATGGGAAAGCTGGAACAACACAAAGGCAGTACGGATGGGAGGAAATGGCTGCATAAGTCTCCAGGCTTTTTGGTTGATATAAGAAACAAGGATAGGAATACATCAAAGATGGAAACTCCTCCCTGCTCACCTCCCCACCCCACACCTAGGCAGCTGGGTAGATGATTCACTGAGATCCCAGGGAGGGGGTATAGCAGCTTTGTTGTTTGTGTCTTTGTATTTTTGGTATGAGGAGCTTGTTTTGCCTTTACATAAGAACACAGGATTGCCACATCTCTCCCTATCAGATTTTAATGCTGGGTGCTGGCCTCAGCACAGTAAAGAAGATCACAGGGATATGACACTATCTGCTTCTGGTTTGGTAGCTATTGATGATCTAGGCAAGGGTCTGGATGAATTAGCATATCTCATACTTAGATCTGTCTGAGATTTTCTTTCTCTGGTGTGTTTACTGTCTGAAGTACAGCTCTCAGGCACCTATGGTGCAAAACACGCGCTGTTCCTGCGCTCGTGCAAGTTAGTGGCAGGCTGCTCAGAGGTCTGAATGAGGTGGGGGTGGGGCGAAATTAAATCCCCAGCTACAAGAGGTCCCCTGGGGCTAAGTGAAAGGCTTTTCTTTTGAAATGGTCTCTGTGGTAATTAACAACACATCATGAATACTATGTGTCAGAAAAGAGGATTTGTAGGCACAATGTTGGTGGAGGCTGTTCAGTCTGTGAACATTAGTGGCTCTGCCAGGTAATGAGAGCTAGTCCTGAGGAAAGCCCAGAGACTGAGTCTCACAGTTTTGGAACAGCTCCCAATTCCTGTTTCCGCCACCTACTTCATACTGTCCTTGAGATCAATGAATGGTAGCTTCCTGTTGTAGCAAATATTTGAATAAGAGGTTTGGTTTCTGCTGTGCCTTCTGTTACAACAAAAACGTGTGCTGTATAAATTTAATTGGCTTCAGTAATGTGCAAGCCTTCTCTGCAAAGAGAGGTAATCTGGGGAGGAGCAGAATTTTGAGACTATGCAGCGCTTCTTATAGGCTGTTGCTTTAATACGACCAGCCTGAGATGGAAGCTACTCATTTAGAATATTGGATGGTGACAACACTGGCTGAACAAAGTGACCAGTCTTAAATGGCCAGTAGCTTTCCTGGGCTGCAGGTTGCTAGGGCTCAGGAGGTAGCTGTTTTCCCCCGCGAAAAGGGGCGGGGTGAATCGGTGTGTTAGCGGGGGGAATACATATATGATTTCTGCCTCTCCACGATGATAACGATCCCCGGACGCAAATGCGAACTGAACAGAAGGAAGGTCGAAAGAAACGTTGGTATTTATTGTGTTGGGGGGTTGTTTTGGGGGGGGGGCGTATGTCGTATGTGTGTGTTTCCTCCCAATGCTACGACACATTAACCCTGCTGCTATTGGGACATTCTCTTCTCAGCCTATTGGCTGAGCCCAGGAGTTGCTGCCTGCCAATCGGGTAATGAAAGGCAGACAAATCTACCCCGCCACCAGCAAAAAAACGGCGCGTAACCCTTGCAGTGCCGGCGGAGCCGCGCCAGACCTGGCGCGGGGAAGGGAGATAGGTGTCTCCAGCTGCTGTGGCTGTTAGGGGCGGGTCAGCTTTTTTGGCGTCTCCGGACCAAGTAGAGAATTAGCGGATGGCAGCAATGCCCAGCACGGTGAGAAGCTGGGTAGAAATTTGGTGGGGGCTACCCTTTGTTCCTCTTTTGCCACCTGGGCTACGTTTATGGGCAGATTCGGTACCCGGTCCCAGAGGAGTCACAGGAAGGACTTTTGTAGGGAATGTCGCCCAAGATTTTCTGCTGGATACAGAGAGTCTATCCGCTCGCAGGCTTCAGGTCGCTGGAGAGGTGAACCAAAGACACTTCCGTGTGGATTTGGACAGCGGAGCCCTGCTCATCAAAAATCCAATCGATCGAGAGGCACTGTGTGGGCTCAGTGCCAGCTGCATCGTGCCCCTGGAGTTTGTAACCGAAGGGCCTTTGGAAATGTACCGAGCGGAGGTTGAGATCGTAGATGTGAATGATCACGCCCCCCGATTTCCGCGGCAGCAGTTGGACTTGGAAATCGGGGAAGCAGCTCCGCCAGGACAGCGTTTCCCCTTGGAAAAGGCTCAGGATGCAGATGTTGGGAGCAATTCCATTAGCAGCTACAGACTAAGCTCCAATGAGCACTTTGCCCTGGATGTCAAGAAGCGCAGCGACGGCAGCCTGGTCCCAGAGCTTCTTCTGGAAAAGCCGTTGGATCGTGAGAAGCAATCCGACTATCGCCTGGTGCTGACTGCTGTGGATGGAGGGAACCCCCCTAGATCTGGCACCGCAGAGCTCCGGGTGTCAGTGCTGGATGTGAATGACAACGCCCCAGCCTTCCAGCAATCCAGTTACAGGATCAGCGTGTTGGAGAGCGCGCCAGCGGGCATGGTGCTCATCCAGCTCAATGCCTCTGACCCAGACCTGGGACCTAGTGGTAACGTCACCTTTTCTTTTAGTGGTCACACCCCTGACCGTGTGAGAAACCTCTTTAGCCTGCATCCCACTACTGGAAAGCTCACCCTTCAGGGGCCTCTAGACTTTGAGAGTGAGAATTATTATGAATTTGATGTAAGGGCTCGCGATGGGGGTTCTCCAGCCATGGAGCAACATTGCAGCCTTAGGGTGGATCTTCTAGATGTAAACGACAACGCCCCCCACATCACAGTGACCTCCGAGCTTGGAACTCTCCCAGAGAGTGCAGAACCTGGCACTGTGGTAGCACTGATTAGTGTGCAGGACCCTGACTCGGGGTCAAATGGAGATGTGAGCCTCCGTATTCCTGACCACTTACCATTTGCCCTCAAGTCTGCCTTCAGGAACCAGTTCTCCCTTGTGACAGCAGGACCCTTGGACCGAGAGGCCAGATCCAGTTACGACATCATGGTTACCGCTTCTGATGCTGGGAACCCTCCCCTGAGTACCCACAGGACTATTTTTCTCAACATTTCAGACGTGAATGATAACCCACCCTCATTCTTTCAGAGGTCACATGAGGTGTTTGTTCCTGAGAACAATCGCCCAGGGGACCTGCTTTGCTCCCTTGCAGCCTCTGACCCAGACTCTGGCTTAAACGCGTTAATCTCATACTCTCTCTTAGAGCCCAGAAACCGAGATGTGTCGGCTTCTTCCTTCATCTCTCTGAACCCCAGACAGGAGCTGTCCATGCTACTAGATCATTTGACTATGAACAAACACAGACACTGCAGTTTGAGGTGCAGGCCAGGGACAGAGGCAGCCCACCACTCAGCAGCACTGTGACAGTGCGCCTGTTCGTTCTAGACCTCAATGACAATGCCCCAGCAGTGCTACGCCCTAGGGCCAGGCCTGGTTCCTTATGTCCCCAAGCATTGCCTCCATCAGTTGGCGCTGGTCACCTAGTCACAAAGGTGACGGCTGTGGACTTAGATTCAGGTTACAATGCTTGGGTTTCCTATCAGCTCCTGGAGGCCCCAGATCCCAGCCTGTTTGCAGTCTCCCGTTATGCTGGGGAAGTACGGACTGCTGTTCCCATTCCAGCTGACCTCCCACCTCAGAAGCTGGTGATTGTGGTGAAGGACAGTGGTAGCCCACCACTCTCTACCTCTGTTACTCTCCTAGTGTCCTTAGAGGAAGACACTCATCCAGTTGTCCCCGATCTTCGAGAATCTTCAGCTCCCAGGGAAGGAGAATCCCGCCTAACCCTCTACTTGGCTGTGTCCTTAGTGGCGATCTGCTTTGTCTCCTTTGGTTCTTTTGTGGTACTGCTCTCTAAGTGTCTTCGTGGGGCTGCCTGTGGAGTAACATGCTTTCCTGCTGGCACCTGCGCCTGTCTCACCAGATCTCGGAGGAGGGAGGGGCTTCCTCCTTCCAATGGGATCCTCCGAATCCAGCTAGGGTCAGAAGATCCTATCAAGTTTGTTGACGTGGGAGGCCACTCTCATGGCTGTACACCGTTGGCTTCCGCGCCCACTCGGAGTGACAGCTTTATGATGGTGAAGTCACCCAGTGCACCTATGGCAGGGGAGCCTGTGCGCCCAAGCTGTCCACCCTCTGATCTTCTCTATGGGCTAGAGGTGAGACCTTTGCAGGCTCAGCCAATGCTTGAGGGTGATTGTGATCCAGCCATATGGCTGGGCCAAGTGCCAGAGGGTACTGACCTCCCTGTAAGAGCCCATAGGGATGCCACCATTTTTGTAAGTAGTAACTATGTTGTAAATATTGTGCTCTACAAGTGGTTTCTGAGTTGACTGGTGATTAGAACTTGGGGATGAGTAAAGCCCATAGATTAGAATTTGGTGGGGGGGGGAGGGGAGTAATGTTCTTATTTTTTTGAGAGTAAGACATAAAAGTAACTAGTTATCAAGGACCAAGCTGCTGTAGAAGCATGATAATGGAATGTAGGAGCATCAATAAATTGAAGTTATCTTGCACAAGTGTGGGTTGGGCCAGGACATCACCTAAACCCAGGACCGCTTCCTCTGTTCTTTCTGAATGGGAGGGCTATGCTCTGGAGAATATGGACTCTGGATTACCATCTCCAACTAGTTTGATGGTAGACTAAAAATCTTTTGCCCCATGCTGTCTGGTGTTCTCTAGCCCAGTGTAGAGGGAAATGTTTATTTGGAAGAAAGAGCAATGTCAAAAAAGGAAAGAGCCAATGGAGCTGAGAAATGCAGATCAAAGAGATAGCAGAGACTCCTGGGACTCCTGGTATTCCCCACTGGGATGTGAACTAGATGTAGTAATCTGGGAACAGGGAGCATCTGTTACCTCTTTAGGGGGAAGCAGTAGGTAGGTGGTCACTCAGTGTCAAAAAAATTGATTGACAGAGAATTCACAGAGACAGACATTCTGGGAATCTTTTATTTTGTTCACCTTTACATCCCATTATCATTCCCCCACCCCCGAATTCTGGGAATGTTTAGGGAGAGTTTTGGATTCAGTGAAACTATAAAACCTAAAGGCCCTTGTGGCCTCTGGTCTCCCCAGAGTAGCCTAGATCAGCCCTAGAAACATTGTCTTTCCCATAATCTATGCTGCTCAATCTCATTCTGAGTCTAGGGCCTCAGAAAAGCTAAGTCCTGTGGCTGTCGGCTGACATTGCTGGAGAGCAGGACGGGACTTTAGAAGGCCCTGACAAAGCTTTATTAGTATTTGGTAGGATCTGGGGTTTGGGAGGATGGGAAGGAAAATGCCACGTGGGCTTTGCATCTCCACAAGGACACATTTTTTTTTTTTTTTGTTGGTTCAAGCAAAAAAGCTTCTGAAGTCACGCAGGAAGTTGCTGGGACAGAACACTAAGGAGTTTTGTACCATTTTAATCTTCCCCGTTGAGCACCATCTGAGCCATCAAACTTCACTGCCAAAGGGGGCTGAATCAACCTGCAGCCCAAATGAGTGGGGAGGCTTCGGTGACACAGATTTTTCAGCAACTGTTCCCAAGGTTTCCAGGACCTGAGAGACATCATAATTGGTTGAGAGCAGACAGACTTTTTGGCCAATCAAACTTAGAGCTGAGGTGGGGGATCTGCTCTTCCTGCCTGCCTCTCCTCCTCCAGCTCCCTAGCGCCACTTACATTTAACTCCCCTCCCCCGCCCACCCCCGCCAGTTGGTGACTAAGAAAGGCTGCAGGCAGGCAAACCTCAGAGCAGTGTTTTTTTAAGAGGCTGGAAGGAGACCTAAGAGACTTCAGCTCCTGCATTCCAAGCTCTGGGTTTTTACCTTGGAGACAGGACAGCACAGTTACTCTCCAAGAAGGGACTTCTGGGTCATGGGGCCTATGGCATCACCACAGGTCGATGGGAAATGGCAAGTGCTGTGTATGTTGTCCTTGTGCTGCTGTGGCTGGGTGTCTGGGCAGCTTCGGTATTCAGTGGTGGAGGAATCTGAGCCGGGGACTTTGGTGGGGAACGTTGCTCAAGATCTGGGCTTAAAGATGACAGATCTATTGAGCCGCAGGCTGAGATTGGGCTCTGAGGAGAATGGGCGCTATTTTTCCCTGAGCTTGATGAGTGGAGCTTTGGCAGTGAATCTCAAAATTGACCGAGAGAGCCTGTGTGGAGCCAGCACTAGCTGCCTGCTGCCTGTACAGGTGGTAACTGAACACCCCCTGGAGCTCACCCGGGTAGAGGTAGAGATCCTGGATCTCAATGACAACTCTCCTAGCTTTGCCACTCCTGAGCGAGAGATGCGCATCTCAGAATCAGCTGCACCTGGAGCCAGGTTCCCACTGGATAGTGCCCAAGACCCGGATGTGGGCACCAATACTGTGAGCTTTTATACTCTAAGCCCCAACAGCCACTTCTCTCTGCATGTGAAGACCCTGAAAGATGGGAAGCTCTTCCCAGAGCTAGTTCTAGAGCAGCAGCTAGACCGGGAAGCCCAGGCAAGACATCAGCTGGTACTCACTGCTGTGGATGGGGGAACCCCAGCCCGCTCAGGGACCAGTCTTATCTCTGTCATTGTGCTGGACATCAATGATAATGCCCCGACCTTCCAGTCCTCAGTTCTACGTGTGGGACTCCCAGAGAACACACCCCCGGGTACACTGCTGCTCCATCTCAATGCCACTGATCCAGATGAGGGCACCAATGGCCAACTAGACTACTCTTTTGGAGACCATACATCCGAAGCAGTGAAGAATCTCTTTAGTCTGGATCCTAGCAGTGGGGCAATCCATGTGTTGGGTCCAGTAGATTTTGAGGAATCAAATTTCTATGAAATACATGCAAGAGCTCGAGACCAGGGCCAGCCAGCCATGGAGGGCCACTGTGTAATTCAAGTGGATGTAGGGGATGCTAACGACAATCCCCCTGAGGTGCTGCTGGCATCTTTGGTCAACCCTGTCCTAGAGAGCACACCAGTGGGCACAGTTGTGGGGTTGTTTAATGTGCGGGACCGAGACTCAGGTAGAAATGGTGAGGTGAACCTGGAGACGTCTCCAAACCTGCCATTTCAGATCAAGCCTTCTGAGAACCACTACTCACTGCTCACCAGCCAGCCTTTGGACCGAGAGGCCGCCTCCCATTATACCATCGACCTGCTGGCCAGTGATGCTGGATCACCTCCCCTACATACACACCTCACCATCAGGCTGAACATTTCAGATGTTAATGACAACGCACCCCATTTCACCCAACAGCTCTACACTGCTTATATCCCAGAAAACCGGCCACCAGGCTCTCTCCTCTGTACTGTGGCTGCCTCAGATCCAGATGAGGGGGATAATGCCCGCCTCACCTATTCTATTGTGGGGAGTCAAATTCAGGGAGCCCCAGCCTCCTCCTTTGTGTATGTCAACCCCGAAGATGGTCGAGTCTTCGCCCAGCGGACCTTTGACTATGAATTACTGCAGATGCTGCAAATTGTGGTGGGGGTCCGAGATTCTGGCTCTCCCCGACTGCATGCTAACACATCTCTCCATGTGTTTGTCCTTGATCAGAATGATAATGCCCCAGCTGTGCTGCACCCACGACCTGGCAGGGAGTTCTCAGCCCCTCAACGTCTCCCCCGATCTACTCCTCCTGGTTCTTTGGTCACCAAGGTGACAGCTGTGGATGCTGATGCTGGTCACAATGCCTGGCTCTCTTACTCTCTGTTACCACAGTCCACAGCCCCTGGATTGTTCCTTGTGTCTGCACACACTGGTGAGGTGCGCACAGCCCGGGCCTTATTGGAGGCTGACTCTGAGACCCAACAGGTGGTGGTCCTGGTGAGGGACAATGGTGACCCTTCACTATCCTCCACAGCAACAGTACTGCTGGTTCTAGAGGATGAGGATGCAGAGGAAATGCCCAAATCCAGTGACTTCCTCACACATCCTCCGGAGCGGTCAGACCTCACCCTTTACCTTATTGTGGCTTTAGCAGCTGTCAGTCTCTTATCCTTAGTTACCTTCACTTTCATGTCAGCTAAGTGTCTGCGGAGGCCTGAAGATGGGGACCGGGGTGGGGGCCACTGCTGCAGGGGCCAGGACTCACCCTCCAGGGAGTTCTATAAGCAGTCCAGCCCCAACCTTCAGGTGAGCTCAGATGGCACACTAAAGTACATGGAGGTGACCCTGCGGCCCACAGACTCTCAGAGCCATTGCTACAGGACCTGCTTCTCTCCGGCCTCCGACGGCAGTGACTTCACTTTCCTCAGGCCCCTAAGCGTTCAGCAGCCCTCAGCCTTAGCGCTGGAGCCCGAGGCCTTGCGGTCCCGCTCTAGTACGCTGCGGGAGCGGGAGCGGAGCCAGGTGAGGGCTGGGAGCCGCCATGCGACCCCCGGGGGTGGGGCGCGATGGAGAAGCTGCCCGGGTCCACCTAAGGGGCTTTGCTCTTGCACTCTATCTCTCTTTTTACCAAGCTGGCACATCGACTGGATGCATTTAAAAATGGACAATCTGAGTGGCTGAGGCAAAGGCGGGGTTCTGAGCATGAGGCAGAGAAGCGGGGGGGGGGGGGGGGGGGAGGGGGGTAATGTTTATGGGCAAGGGGAGGTGGGCTCAACTCCTAACCCACATATAGAAAGGGTGGCGCCTAACATCACTGCTGGTGAATTCGCAGTGATCTGGCAGATACTGGGGGTTCCGTGTAGAGGCCACCACAGACCCATGCTGCAACCTCCTGGGTGCTGGCTCCAGTGACATCTTCCACGCTTGAGGCTTTCTCCCTACTCTCACGACCCGTCATTAACTTCCACTCTGCTTACTCCAGCTCCAGCCAACCACTGATGTTTGGCTAAGGCTGGCTGGTATCTTCTGTGCGGATCACACCCACGCGCCGTCCCTTCCCCATGCGCCCCCTGGGCCACCCCGGAAGGTGCTCCGGATTAGCTGAGACCTGGTGAGGTTCCCAGGCCACGCCTGCCCAGAACCAAACAAGGGTTCGAGAGTTTCTCCCAACCCACCTATAACTCCCCTGCGAACAGGGTTACATGGTCCTGAGCTGAGTTGGTTTCCAGAAATTCAGGAGTGACGCTGGCCCTCTAGGCTCAGGACAGGCAGAACCTGCTAGCTCCAGGTCTGGCTGTTCCTGGGGCTCTATACCTAGCCCCTCACTCTCAGAGCCTGCGCCTTTCTTACAAGGTTGGCCAGTGCCTGGACCCGGGTGTCAGGTGTCAACAGCGACCTTATCCTCCCCCGTGAAAGTGTGAGCCTGGAGAACCCCTACTCTGGGAATTCAAAACTAGGCTTTGGCTCCGTCGTAAATGCGCTCAAAGATCTAGGGTCAGGATTTGGGGAGAAAGCTCAGAGTATCTGAGACTTGGCAAATCTTCCCTCCTCTGACAGATGGGAAAACCACCGCTTCTGCCAGATTCCAGAGGTAGCCCTCATGTGCAAGGAAACTGAAATGGAAAAAAGAAAAGAAAAAAAGCACAAATTCTTTAATTTAGGCTGTCCACCGTCCACCCTGCCTCTGTTGTATGGGGTTTATATTTTGGAACATATTCAGATACTTCTGATAGTTGATTGAAAGAACCCTACTACACACCTCCTTAAAAAGCCAGCATTACTCTGCAGAGGCAGGAAGATCTCTGAGTTTGAGGCAAGCCTGCTCTACTTAGTTCCAGGACAACCTGGACTACACAGACTCTGTCTTTAAAATAAATAAATAACAAAAACAAAAATAAAACCACCACAACAAAAACAAACCAGAAAGATTGAACCAACCAAAAGAGCCAGGAAATGTCCTTTGCCTTGCCTACCGTTTATGAATAGTTATTAGCCTGCTAGCAGTTACCGTCACAGAGATCAAGCAACTTGCTCAGGTTTAGAATAAACAGTGATAGAGTCTGATGCTGTCTGTTTAACCCGTGTGTGCTTTGAACAGTTTGGCACTTGGAACTTGTAAAGATGAACATCTGCTAGGATGAGACGGAGCGGGGGAGGGGAGGTCTTTCCTCAATAAGACCTCAAATATGGAAGAAAGTCTTTGGGGCTCTCTTTCTCTGCAGCACCCACTGAACAAACTTGTCCCCTCCTCCTCCCTCACTCCCTTCTCATATGGGTGTAAACTGTCAGCCCCACTTTCTGTCAGACCACCATCCAGCATCCTACGTACAGTTACATTCTACTGTCAAAGGGTATAGTGGCCGAGGGTCTGCACCCTGCTCCATGGCAGCCCAGGAATGGTGCCCGCCGTGGCCCCGATGCACCAGGAATCTTAGGTTTCTGGGTTCCACCCACATCGCTGTCATTCTGGAACCTCAGTGTGAGTCATTGGCAAGTCCTGGGTCTTCCTTCTCCCCAGAGTAATCTGAGATGCTCACACTCTCTCCTCCTGGGAGCCTGTGTGAGAATTAATTACCAGTACATCCCAGAAACTGGTGAAGTCATGGCTGTAGGAGAATGTGTGGTGGGATACATCTCCTGGAAGGAACCTGCAGACGTGGCTGGCGAGCCCCACACATTGAGCTGGTTGGGAGAGGGCTACAGATTGGCTGGCTCTGCCTGGAGCCTGTAGAATGTGGTCCCACTGGATTCCATCCCAGCCATTTTCTCCGCCTTGGACAGAGCTGCCTTGTTCCCATCTCCTTAGTCACAGGCCATTGTGAGGCATGAAGTTCTGGGGTGAGAGGCACCCCGGAGCTTGGATGCCCTATAAAGGCCCAGGCTGGCATGACTCCTAAATTAATAATGTATTTAGCTGTGGGAAGAGGTCTTTGAGATCGAGGGCGCGGAGGAGGTGTCCCTCTGAATGTGTGAGTGCACAACTTGGCACAAAAAGGGTTACCCAGAGCGGCAGCCATCTTGCTGCAGCCGAGGCTTTGTCCTCAACTGAGGAGCTGAATGGTTCTAGTCTTGGACTGGTGGGATTTTAAAAGCCTCTCTGCCACTTGGTGGGGGGGGGGCATTTTTCTGCACTCTTCCCCAGTTCCACAAAAGACACTTTGGGACCTTGAATTTTGGCTCAAAAGTTCTGAGTCTGGGACAGGAAAAAGGGATCCATTTCTTCAGCAAAGAAATTTGTGCTTCTTTACTGTGATCAAATGAAATATTTTGTTAGTCTCCGGGTTGGTTCTCCCCACCCCCACCTTTGGAGACATGTGTACCCTCCCCCACCTTATCCCATTTCCTTCCTTTACCCACTCCCTGCCCCCATTCCCAGGGGCTCTGGTAACATCTAGCTGTTGGGTACTAAGCCTCTGTCTCTCTGTTTCTTCCGCAGCAAGCCCCGCCCAACACTGACTGGCGTTTCTCTCAAGCCCAGAGACCCGGCACGAGCGGGTAGGTGACTGACTCCCCATCCCACCCTCTTCTCTGCGGCATTTTCTCAGTGATGACGTCGGAGAAGATGAGGGGAGGGCTCGGCATTTTCTACAAATGGCTTCTTTTCCCGTTTCATGATTTCAGGAGGCTTTTGTGTTCTGGGGGCTTTTATACAGATCCCAGAAAGAAGAAATGTCTGCTCCAGCTATTTTGGAAGCAAGATTCACCCACGCACTCTATTGCTTCTCCCAGACACACGCACATTTTCTGATCTCCTGAAGGCTCTGTGGAACCCAAGGATAGTCAGGGGTAGGGGCGGGGTGAGGAGGACTTTTGTATCTGTCCATTGTTTACATTCTCCTCCAGTCGAGCTGGGCTTTATCCTGACCTGTGACTTGAGTGGAGGAAGTGGAGCCAGAAGAAAACAGGCTGTCTCCAGTCACAACCTTATGTGAACCATGGAAGAAAATGGAGGAGAGAGAGAGAGAGACAGAGATTGGGGGGGGGGGAAGGAGGAGAGAGAAGGAGAGAGAGGAAAAGGAAACCACAAAGCTGGAAATGGCATTGCTTATAAAATGATACGTTGTCATACCAACACAAGAAATAGAAAGTTTCCCTTAAGGAGAACCAAGGGAGGTGTCCCTCACTCTGCTTCTCCAAGCTGTCTTGTGACTCCACACGCTCTGCCCTGTCTACCTGCTGGGTTTTGTCTCCATCTCCTCTTTCTCCAGCTTGTGCCTCTCCTATACCTTCTCATCTCTGTATTCTCCCCAAAGTCTCCATCTTAGTTTGCAGTCTTTGCCTCCCCCTTTCTCCATCCCTTACACCTGTGTCTCTTTGCCCCATCTGCACACACTTCTCTTCTGTGCCTGCCATGGCAGGGTGCTCAATAAAAGGAGAAGGCATGAAGACATTTGACTCTTCCTAATACCAGACTGTCACCCCATCCCCCTTCTCTGTCTCTGTCCTTTTACTTGTCCTCTTTGTTTGTCTCTCAGTCCAGTCACTTCCTGTGTCATTGTGATCCTCTCTCCATGTTCCATCCTCCTCTTTCTCTTTCTGCCTTTCTTTTTGTTCTAAGGCTTACAGTGTCAGACTCCATCTCTGTTCTGCTTCTCATTCAAGGTCTCTCAGTCTCTCTCTCTCTCTCTCTCTCTCTCTCTCTCTCTCTCTTCTTTTCTCTTCTCTCTTTCACACACAACACCACACACACACACACACACACACACACACAATCCCTGTCTGTCTCATTTATTGGCACTTGTAGGCAAGCCAGCACCCCAGTGCCTCCCCCTCCTGTCCCTCACACTTAGACCCTTTGATGGCTACTCTCAACCACTCTCCCTCCCCTCCTGACTGGCCCAGCTGTTCATTTCAATTGAGGATAAATTCCTGCTGAGACAAGAACCCCCTATGGGGGTGTGGAGGAGGATGGACTTCAGCAGAAAGACCTTCAGTTGGTCTGAGGGGCGTGGGATAGGATCTGGGCCAGCTTGCTAGGCAGAAGCTAGGAACTGGGAAGTCCAGGGAGGTGGGCAAGGCTTGGGCTTGCTTCCTGTGTTTGCCCAGATGCTAAAATGCTGAGTGTTGGGGCTCCCATTCTGCTTTCTTCTCACCAATCAAACCCTAGCTACAACAAGAACCCAGAAGCCTTGTGTAAAGGCAGATTCCAACTCCTAGGCATGTGACCTAGGCATGCGCAGACTTGTCTGCAGTGTCAGGAATGTGAAGCACTTCCTAGAGGGCCCCTAAAAGGCAGCCAGAGAGGCTGGGGCTGCTCTTGCCCCTTCTTTGACCCCAGCTGCTTCCTTTTTCCTTGCTGGCTTTGCCAGCCTTCTGTAGGTTGTTCTTGTATTCATTCATTAAGTGAGTTTTTACTGAATCTCTACTGTGAGCCAGGCATTGCACTAACATGTCTGTAAGAGAGAGCAAGCAGACACCATCCCCAAACCCTGAAGTTCCCAGGTCAGCAGAGGAAACAACAATAGGACAGTAAATCACACTACACAAACAAACAACCCCCTCAAAAAAAAATTCCCAAAATCCCAAGTTAAAAATCATAGTTCTGTAAAGAGTGGAGTGGGGAAGAGGAGATTAAGGAATGCTTCCAGGAAGGGACATTTGAACTGCAGTAGTTTTGTTTGTTTGTTTGTTTTTATTTATTTACTTATTTAATATATGTAAGTACACTGTCACTGTGTTCAGACACACCAGAAGAGGTCATCGGATCCCATTGCAGATGGTTGTGAGCCACCATGTGGTTGCTAGGACTTGAACTCAGGACCTTTGGAAGAGCAGTCGGTGCTCTTAACCACTGAGTCATCTCGCCAGCCCACTGCAGTAGTTTTAAGACATACAGGGCAACTGTGTTCCTTCTACCCTGGCCAGCCAAGACCCTGGCCCTGAAGCAATGGTAGTTGCTAGTCTTGGAAGCCCTAACAGTTAGTCTCATGTGCCCCCTGGGGAGGATTCTTCCCTTGCAGCCTGTCCCTTCTCATCAGTGAGGAGGCTTTGATGGTTTGGACTTCAGAGTGGAGCTCTGGGGAAGATGAAAAAGGCTCAGGAGATCTCCCTTCCACAGCTGTGGTTGACTCAGCCCCAAAGTGGCCAAGATGAAGCAAACATCAGGGTGTGGTCCAGAGGTGTCATTTCCCCCCCCCCATTCATTTAGCCCCTAGTAAGGACACATAGAGGTGGCCCCCAGTCTCGGGAGTTGGCAGTGTGTTGAGTGTTAGACCTAGTCAGAAAGCAGAAAGAGATCAGAAGGCAATAAGGCAGGTGAAATCTGCAGGAGGAATACAAGTTAACCACCGGAAGACAAGGAAGAACATTCCAGATGCAGGAAGAATCTATGCAAAGGCCCTGCAGCCTCTCACAAAGAACAAGCGCATAGGGAGTTTTCTCTTGGCTGCCATTTTGATGAGCACACTGGAGATGGGAGAATGAAGAAAGCAATTTCTCTTTCTCAGGGTAATACTGGTTACCGCCCTCCACTGCTGCTCTGTCCACTGTCTGCCAGCCCCTCTGTCCAGCCACATCAGGGTCAGAGCAGGGTTAGTGTTGAAGTCTTCAGTAACCCAGGGTGAAGTTCAAGGCAATGGTAGGTCCCACTGCCCAAACAAAAGGGAAAGAATCATGTTCCAAAGTCCTGCTGGTTGTGAGTTTCTCCTTCCCACTCTGAGCCTTCTCACGCCATCCATCTGGCTTCTGATTCCAACAACTGTTCCAAGCTTCGAGCCCAGCAAGCTATTTCTCTCTCTCTGCTGTAGCCTGGGCTCTGTCCTGCTCTGCAGCTGTTCCCAGAGTCTCTAGTACCACCTTGTTCTTTGTGGTTCCTGGGTTATTCTTCTCCAACCTGGGTGACCTTCTATTCCTGTTCTGAGACATTATTCCGCTTTTTCCCCCCTCCCTCAGATCAGGCAGTTGTTCAACAAACAAATAGCAGCTCCCACCCGCTGTCCCAGCCACCATAGAACAGTACATTCTTGGAATTCACAGGTTCAGAGTGCTCACTGCTCTTCCAGAGGCCAGAGTTCAGTTCCCAGCACATTATGTTTCTCAAACAGGAGACAGAGAAGAAAGAGAAAACTCTCCCATAATCTGAAAGAAGCACTAACATTTTGATGTAGAAGAGATGTACATATATGAAACTAGACAGTAAGCTGAAGCCTGCAGGTCCTGCCATTTGCCCCAGCTCCATCTTAATGGTCTTAAGCCATTGAGATCACCACCCTTGTACGCCCTTGGATTATTTCCAAGCAAATCCCAAACATTATATAATTTCATCTGGGATTTCCAGGCCCTTTTATTGGGTATGGTGATGAATATCTTTAATCACAGCACTCTGGAGGCTGATGCAGGCAGATCTTTGTGGGTTTGAAGCCAGCCTGGTCTACAGTGAGTTCTAGGATAGCCAAACCTATATACAAACCCTGACTGGGAAAAAAAAGGAATGTAAATATATATATATATATATATATACATACATATATAATTATATATATATATATATATATACACATATATATATTAAAATATGCATTTTGCATTTGGTTCAATGTCTCCTCAGTCTCTTAATCCTTTTTAGTATAAATGTTCCTTTTCCACCATTTTTGTCTTTGGGTTGCAGTTTATTCAGTGAATAATTAACATACTCATTATGTATCTTTCTAAGCATTTTTATTTCTATAGTCAAACAGCATGCATAAGCTTCATTTTTAAAAAGTCTGGCAAACTTGTTCACAATTATTACCAGGTGGTTTTTTTAATAGAAATTGAGGTCATCCATCTTTCCAGTATTGCTGTAGCCTATTTTTTCTTCTTTATAACATAAGATGAATTCCCCCATGTCAGTAAAAACTCTTCAAAAGTCATTTAAATGTTGCATAATGGCATCTCATATGGATAGATACATATATTTTTTAGGTGCTAATAGATTCTTGCTTTGCTAACCAAATACACATGCATACACATTTTAACACAATTAAGTACAAGCTGTTGTCAGTGTGGCTTTTCCAGGTTTCTCACTTCTTAGCATAACACAAGGAATATTTTGTCACAGCCCAACCATAGGCTGCTCCTCTTCTCTGACCTCCATCCTCAGGGTTAGCCAGAATATGTGGGTGCTTGGACAACGGACTGTTAACCACAGTGCATTTTCTTTATGCTTACTTTTGTCTTCAAATCTTGGAAGAGCCCCTTGAACCTGCTGCTGGGCTCCAGGGACGCCTGGCTGAAGCCAAGTTCCTCTGTGTGAGGTCATCATTGGCTTCAGGGTCACATCAGGCCAGATGGAATTGCAGTTGTACCACTTAAGTAGCTGTGTGTGACTCTGAGAAGGCCTCCGAGGCCTGCCTTCCTCTGCTGGGAATGAGGGTAATTATGATTCCTCTCTAGATGATGAGCACATGAACCAGTGGCTCCAGGCCTTACAGCCGCTCCCACTGTCACTTCTCAGTCAGCTTGCTCATCTGTTTGGCCTCTAGCATTTTCCTGACTGTCCAGGAACCTCTTGGTTCCAGGCTACCTCTATTCCCTGCCAGGGCACCCTCCTGACCTGAGTGGTCTGTCTGTGCTCTCCCACACCTTCATGAGCTCAGTCACACTAGACTGAAGGTTGTTCCTTTGGTTTTCATGAAGACACCTGTCTGAATTTCTGTCCTCTATGGGGCGGGTGGACCCTTCACACCCTGCATCCTTGTCACCAGGACAAGAGTGAGTTTCACATAGTTAAATTTCACCATGGCAACCTCACTTCTGAGCATGTCAGAAGCTCTCCAGAATTCTGAGGAGGAAGCCAAAATGTTTAGTGTTCACTTTGCTTCCTCAGCCAATTCCCCCCACACACCCCAAACCCCCAGTTCCTGAGGACAGGCCCCTCCCCTGCTTTGAGAGCTGTCTTCCATACCTCTGTCTCCTAGGTGACTTGGTTTTGTTTTGTATTTTCCAGACAGGGTTTCCCTGTGTAGCCCTGACTGTCCCGGAACTTGTTCTGTAGCCTGGAACTTGGAAATCCATCTGCCTCTAGCTCTGAAGCATTAGGATTAAAGGGAAGAGCCACCACTGCCTGCGGTGACTCGCTTTTAACCTTTCAGGGTTTTATCTTAAAATGTCTCAAATGTATCTAAAAGTCAAAAAACTAGTATGTAGTATGGTGAAGTATGCATATTGAGTGTTTTTTTCAAACAAACAAACCTAAATTCACTAGTAACTTGACACAAGTCACACACAAGTTCTAGCCTTCGAGAACCATGGGCAAGCACTATAAGGATCAGAACATTTGAGACAATTCATACCTTCTAGGACTCCTATAAAATCACAACAGAATGATCATATTTGAGGAATTTAATATTAATATAATAATATACAGTCCACTACCAGACTTTTCCAAATGCTCTCAGTATGTCCTTTTAATTGTTCTTTTAAATTTAATCTTAATTTTGAAATTAAATTCAGAATTCAATCAAGGAGCATGAATTGCATTTGGTTGCCATGTCTCTGCCCTTGGCTTTAATCAGAATAGTTTCCCTACCTTTTTTTTTTTTTTTTTTAATGAAATAGATATTTTTTAAAAGCATCCAGACCAGTAGTCTTTTAAATGCTTGTAATCTGGGTTTGTTGATTCTTTTGGCTAAATTCAACATAACTCAGCAGTCTCGGTTGGAACATCACATACTTGGTATTTGGGGTTTCCCAGCGACTACATCACTGGTACTCACTGCTAGTGTGTCCTGTCCCAGTATTTGACATCTATTTGTCCTGTTATCAGAACTGTTATTTGCTCACTTGGTAAAAGTTGTGTCCCCAGACTTCCCTATGGTTATTTTCATTTTTGTTTGCTTATCTCTTTTGAGTCGAGCTCTCTCTGTGTAGCCAGGCTGGCCTCTAACTTTGGGGCTCAACTAATTACCCGACCTGGCCTCCATAATTTCTGGAGGCTGTCCATCACAGTGTCCATCCTTATAAAGTTTATAAATAAAAGTATTTATTTATTTATCTTCTGCTAGGCTAGACATGGAACTTCAAGCCTTCTGCATGCTAGACAAGCACTCTACCACTAAGCCGGTCCTTGTTTGTTTTTTTGTTTGTTTTCTTTTCTTTTTTTTTTTTTTTTTTTTTTTTTGAGACTCAGCCTTTCTATATAACTAAAGCTGGCCTTAAAAATCACACTCTTCCTCCCCTAGCCTCCAGACTGCGAGGATTACACACGTGCACACATGCACACTTGCACACATGAACGTACACACATGCTCTCTTCCACTCTTCAGGGTCTGCCCTGAAACCAAATTCTTTTTTACTTCATCAGGACCTAATTCTCTGCCTTGAGCTCTTCTCCTTAGCAACTTTTATTTACTTGTTTGTTTGCGGCAAGTGTATCTCAGTTAGCTCAGATTGATCTGAAACTCTCCAATATCTTCCTGCCTCAGCCTCCCAAGTGCTAGGATTGTAGGAATGCACCACGAGGCCCAGCCAGGCAGCTACTGTATTGGGGGGGGGACATCTCTGTGTCAAACTGTGCCAGTGTGTGACAGGATGTGTGTGGAGTGGTGTGTGTGGAGTTTCTTCCCTTACCCCTCAAACTAGAGTGATTTTATCCTTGAAAATCTACATGATGGCTAGGTATGGTTGCATGTACCTATAATCGCAGCATTCACAAAGCTGAGGCAGGAGAATTACTGTGAGTTTGAGGCCCAGATGGGTTATATGAGTTGAAGGCCAGTTTGGCTTACAGAGTGAGACTGTCACAAAAAAAAAAAAAAAAAAAACAGAGACAGAAACAAAAGGAAGAAGACACACAGGGAAGTTGGCACCATAGGAAAATCCCACACTGAGCATAGTTACAATTCCATAGTACTCTTGAGATATTTAGAAACATGAGTCACTTCATGTTTTTCAATGCACAACGCTTCAAAGTGACCTAAGGAAGCTCAGGAGATCAGGGTTCCTACTGAGTGCTTCAGCTGGAGGCAAACACTGGTCCCCACACCACAGGGGTCAGTGTAATGAAGGAGCAGTGTAGTTCCTGGTCCATGCAGGGCTCAGCCCAGCACTGCTAAATCTGAGAATCCCCCGGGGCTCATTTTATTCACATTGCTAGAATAAAGGCTGTGTAGTTTGACATTCTGGGGATCAACAGCAGAGCCTGAAGGGGAAGTCACTGGGAAACTGATGATAGACTGTTTGGGAGTGCGGAGGATGTGCTTGTGAAGCAGGATGGATAGTTTGGTGTGACGATAGACTTTATACTGAGGGCTTAGGAAAACACTGAGCAAGTCTGAGCTTGGGCAACTGCTGTGGGGTTACTTGGGGCCTCCTGAGTTACCTCAATATTTCTCTCATTTTTGGAACTTCCTCTAGTTATGAGACAGTCTCTCAAATTGTCTTCTTTCACTGTCCTCAGAAGATGGTCTGATGTCTCAGGCTGTGACAGTAGATCACATCCTGTCATGAAGGACAGAGGGATGGCATCCAATTAATACATCTGAGACAACATAAAGCTGGCTGGTCTGGGCAATGGGCATATTGGGTCTGGCATCAAAGGGTTATAGAAACTCCACCCACTCCACTCAGGAGCAAGTCTTAGGCATAGGATGGAGACAGGGGATAAGGATGGGGACTTGGGAACTCCGGAAGAGGCTGGGGGACAATGAGCGGGGCTGACCTTGTCACTGTCTCTGCAGATCCCAAAATGGTGACGAAACCGGCACCTGGCCCAACAACCAGTTCGATACAGAGATGCTGCAAGCTATGATCTTGGCCTCTGCCAGTGGTAAGTGGTAGTAGCCATGGGTGTGATAGGATGAGGGCCTGAGGGAGGGGTGCTGCCATCATAGCTATGGATGAAGTATACGTCTGTGTGGCTTCTCTGGAAGACCAGGTGATCGTCAGTGACATAGCTTCATCTTAAACTGTTTACAGAGGCAAACTATGTAAAAAAAAAAAAAAAATTCTCAGTCTACTCAAAATTCAGAGCAGCTGAAAACCATGTATTTTTACTTTTTATGATTTAGTAATCTTACCCTTGTTGTCTGTGAGACTGAATGAGGCCTGGCCTATGGCTGACCAAAGGCTAGAGATGGGAGACAGATGATAGGAGCTGTCAACTTCTGGGGGACAGGGCTGAGATCCCTGAGAGGCCAGCTGTACACACTGGGCTTGGGGAGATGCCAGGTTCAGCTCTTGAGGGAAGAAGTAAACAGGTCTCTTTAGCTGTTGTGGCCTTGAGCCCTGAGGCCAGAAAGCAGTCTTTTCAGCCCAAATCCAGATGCTAAAACAGACATGGAAACAGTATTTATGGCCCAAAACCTTCCCAGAAGGTCTCTCTGGAGTAGTGCCATGGCTGCATGCATGCTCCCCTGTCAGGGCTCCACCCCTCCAGCCCACACAGGACCTGACCCAAGGCCCCAGCCTTGGGCTCTGAGGGGAATAGACTCCAGGACTAAGGTGGCAGGGTCAGGCTGGGCTCTCACTTTCACACCTACTTCCAAACCCCAGAGCCGGAGAGGCTGCTGGAGCCCAGCCCAGCCAGCCTAGAGAGGAGAGAAGGGAGGGACCCTTGAGAGAGCTCTTAAATAAACACTTGGGGGAGGGGCACCCAAAAGAAGACTGCGGTTTGCAGCTGTGCCAGTTTTGGGCTCACTTCCTTGGCTAACTCTGATTATTGTTATTGTGGGGTCTTTGTCTGACTCGGACTGGCAATATTAAGGGGACCAGGGGAAGGCGGTAATGAGTTTGGAGCTGGAGGGAGGCCAGCACCCTTCCTCCACTGGAAAAGATCCTGTCTCTTTGCATTTTTAAGTGTGTCTTTTTCTGATATTGGAGCAACCCCTGGTCCTTGCCTAGGCCAAGTCTTGGGGGTTAGGATATAATCAGAAAGGCCTTTGGAGACTCTGAACTGGCAGAGCTGACAGGGCAGGATTCCAGTGTCCTTTCTGCATCTTCAATTTCTCTCCCTCTGATCTCCTCAAGTTCTCTTCCACCAAGTGGCCATTTTGAATGATTCTCAGAGATCTTGGTTGCATGTAGCATGTGGGTGGGCTTGCCTTCTTGTCATTTAGTGGAGCACTTCCAGGCTTTTTGCTCAAACTCCTTTCTCAGTTCCTCCACATTCCTTCCTAATTGAGTGCTTAGGGGCAGAAGCAGCTCTATACCACACCCACCACATGCACACCACCACACACACCACACTCAAACACACACACACCCCACATGCACACGCACACACACACACTCACACCACACACACACACCCCCCACACCCACACACACACACACCACACTCACACACACCCCACCCACACCCACATGCACACACACACACACACACACCACACACCCACATGCACACACACACACACACACACACCATATGCACACACACACACACACCACACACACACACCTATCTTCTCAATCCCCTAAATCACTTTGGAATCCTGGCTCTTTGAAACTAGATCTAAGCCCTTCCCCCTTCCATTACCAGGTTGGAGGAGGCTGAGTTTGAGGGGAAGGGTGAGCCATGGAGGGCTGGTAACCTCCTGGAGTTAATTAGGGAACTGTCAGCAAATGAAAGGGGTGGGAGGTGTGGGCAGCTGTTCCCTCCTACCAGGCCTGTTCCCAGAAGGCCTTCTGCTCCAGGACTTTGGAGACTGGATATAGAGGGTGGAAACCCAGACTCCAGGTTGCCAAGGTGGAGAGACCCTGGCACATCTCTGCTCTTCCTGTCTCTTGATTTCCCCTCATACCCAAACTGGAAATATTTCCTGTCTCTATTTCTCAATCCCTGGTTGATGTCCCAGAATTACTCAACCTCTCCAGCTTTAGTCTACCTCTCTGTTAGCTCCAAGGTCGAGGGTGGAGGCACAGGCGAGGGGAAAAAATGCTCCAGCTTTTGGCTAGGCTGGGCAAGGCCTTCAACTCTCTCTGTGTCATGAGGGTTTTAGAGCCTCTGGCTGGGAATCTGGGAGCCCACCTCCCACCTCCCTCCCCCCACCAGCTCCATTCAGAAGGAATGCAGTGGACTGGATATCATCACACTGGGTGACACGGATGGCTGAGGGGCAGCAGCGTAGGGGTTACTGAGTGCCTGTTTTCTTTAATCCTCATGGAAGCCCCATGATGGGTTATTTCTGTGCTTCGGCTGCTCAGGTGGACTCTAGTCATCTGGATCTCATTCCCATGCAGACGAGGAACCTGCTTTTTAAGCAAGTGTGCCGACTTGAGGTCCCCCAGGAAGTTGGTCCCAAGTGGCATCCAGTCACCTGCTTCAGGAACTGAGTCCCACGCCTATGCTGTTCCTAAGATATTTGTTCCAAGGACCATCATCTCCCAGAGTGAGGAGCGGCCCTCCTTTGCCCACTTCTTTGCCCCCAGAGCAGGAACAGGTCCAAGGTGGTAGTAACGGTAGAGGAACATGTTCCCAGCACTCAGCGTAGAGTGGAGTCCCACTAAAACACATATTGCCTGGTTCTGGCCTTCTCTCAGCATTGGCTCCCTATTCTGTAAAATGAGGGAGGACACAGCCACATGCCTGACTGAGTGCCATCAGTGTTGAGATTCAGTGGTCATTCATGTACTTGCCACGGAGTAGGCAGTCCAGTGATGTCAAGAAGTGGATGCAGCCAGGCCTAGTGTGGACAAAGCTTATAATCTCAGCCTTCAGGAGATGGAAGCTGAAGGATTTCAAGTTCAAGGCTAGTTTGATCTACCTAGCAAGACCTTGTCTCAAAAAGAAAAAGAAAACATAAAAAACAAAACCCAATGGCTGAGTATGTAGCTCAATGCTAGACCTCTTACCCATGCTTGGATCCTTCGCACTGGGGCTTGGCAAGGTGGAGGATAGAAAAAAAAAAAAAAAAAAACAGGATGCTTCTGTTAAGCTGGCATGTTAACACACACCTACAATCCCAGCACTCAGAGGCAGAGGCAGGCAAAGACTAAGCCTAAAACCAGCCGGGCTGAGTCTGTCTCAAGAAACCAAGGCTGAACACCTTTAACCCAGCACTCGGTTGCTCTGGTCTAAATAGTTCCAGGCCAGCTCAGTGCTACATAGTTTAAACCATTTAAACAACAAAAATGGCCCACACCTTTAATCCCAGCACAGGCAAGGGGGATCTCTGAGTTCAAGGCCAGCCTGGTCTACAGATGGAGTTCCTTGACAGCCAAGGCTACACAGAGAAACCTTGTCTCGAAAAACCAAACCGAACCAAACCAACCCAACAAACAACAACAAAACCCAAGAAGAAACAAACCAAACCAAAGCAACCAACAAATTAAGGGCTGGGCTGGGTATGTAGCTCAGCTGGGGAAGTGTTTGCTAGCATGTGCAAGGCCATGAGTTCAATTCCTAGTACCACACAGATAGACATATGTATATGAATGGAAGAACACCCTGCATACAAATTAATGGCAGAGCTGCTGAGCGGATGTCCTGTGCCAAGCCTTGGTTAGGGGAAGATAATGCTCAAATCATGGTCTAGTATGGAAGGCAGAGACAGGTATTTGAAGCCTTAGAGAAATGCTAGCTAGCACATTTTGAGCACGTGCCACATACCAAGCATCAGTCTAGGCACCTTAGAAACATTTTCTCTTTTACTTCTTACCCAAAGTGGAGACTTTCTAGCTTACCTTCAGTTTATGGAAGTGAAGGTATTTAGAAAACAGATGGATGGTATAGAGAGGCTGGGTAGACTTGTTGAGGATCACGGGCCATTCTTGACTTCTCCCCCAGCTCCTGCGCGCACAGAGACGGCCTCGGTGACCACTGTATTCCCAGTGCTTGGGTCCAGGCATTCACTAATTGCAGTGCAAGGAAGTCACAGACCCCCAACTGACCATCTGCTCTTCCTCTGTCTCTGCAGAAGCCGCTGACGGGAGCTCCACTCTGGGAGGGGGCGCTGGCACCATGGGTTTGAGCGCTCGATACGGACCCCAGTTTACCCTGCAGCATGTGCCCGACTACCGCCAGAACGTGTACATCCCTGGCAGCAACGCCACACTGACCAATGCCGCTGGCAAACGAGATGGCAAGGCTCCCGCAGGTGGAAATGGCAACAAGAAGAAGTCGGGCAAGAAAGAGAAGAAGTAACGTGGAGGCCAGGCCTTGAGCCACAGGGCAGCCTCCCTCCCCAGCCAGTCCAGCTTGTCCTTACTTGTACCCAGGCCTCAGAATTTCAGGGCTCACCCCAGGATACTGGTAGGAGCCATGGCCATGCTCCCCGTTGGGAAACAGAAACAAGTGCCCAAGCCAACACCCCCCTCTCTGTACCCTAGGGGGTTGAATATGCAAAGAGAGTTCTGCTGGGACCCCCTATCCAATCAGTGATTGTACCCACATGGGTAGCAGGGTTAGTGTGGACATACACACACAAAAACCATGCCACACTCCCTCAGCTACAGCTGAACTCATCCATCTTCCAACCCAGTCAGGCTCCTCCCTCTCCGGCCTCCCTCTCCCCACCCCACCCACTCCTTCAGTCCCTCTCTTTGAGCAAGATGGGCTGTTGGGTGACAGGCGAGCAACTGCAGGCTCCTAGTTCTGAACAGTTGGGAGAGTATTACAGTCTTTTGGCCTCTTCCTTCAGTTCCCCCAAAGCGTGGTTTGGGACCAGTCTTCTCATTTCCTTCTAGAGCCTGAGACCAATGCTTAAGTTTTGGGGGACAGTCACCATCTCTCTGGTACTGATGATGCTTGCTGGATTTGGGAAGGCATTTTGCTACCAAGCCTCTTTTCAATGCCTGGGGACTACTAGTCTTTTGTTTTTCATTGTTTGATGTTCCCACTGCATGCTGTGACTTCCCTACACCTCAAAGAAGAGACTCCTTTGCATGTCTGGAGACAGTAGGGGGTGGTAAACTAAAGGGAAGTTGAGTGTATACTGCTGGAGTGGGGCGGTGGACAAAACAGCCTGTTAATAGGGTCTTGCAAGGGACTCCATATGTACCCAGGGTACCGGCTCAATCCTCAAATTCTAGCCATAGACAACCACCAGGCCAGACCCCTCCATCCTGGTTCAGCCTGGGCAGCTTGGGCTGAGCCACCCAGACCAATGGATTTAAGCTGACATTTCAATCCAAGAAGACTTCTAAATGAGTTTAAGACCAGATAGCAAAGAGGGGCCTCTGTGGGTGCTGGGTACTCCAGAGGTGCCCTTTGTTGGGAGGGTCAGTGGACCTAGCAGGAAGGGAGGCCCAGCAACGTCATTCTTGGACCCTGGGTCTAGTCCAGTAGCTAGAAAAAGGGACCAAGTGGCCATAAAGTCTCAGCCAATGATGGGGCTTTTCCACTGGGACCCTGTAGTCCTCAAGCCCCTGGCCTCCACCTTACCAGGTGCCATTTCTTCTCAGAAGGCCACTGCCCAGGCCCCAGGCCACCCCTCGTGGCCAGAGACTGGTTAAAGCCCCCCAGTGCCTCCTTGTGCATAGAACTCCCTCTGCCCCAGCCCTTACAGTAGTGTAGAAGCCCCCCCTCCCCGTTGGTGTAGAATATCCAATAGTATAGTGTGGTGTGCTTTTACGTGATGGCGAGTGGGCAGCGGGCGGTGGGCTGTGCGTAGCCGTCTGTCCTTTGAATCTCAATCTGCCTGCGCGGCCCGTGCTGTGTTTTGTGCTGTGTCCACACGCTGCGGCGACCCCTCCCTGTACTGACTTCTCTATAAAAGCTTCTCTTCGCATAGTCACGTAGCTCCTGCCCATCCCCCTTCCGATATCTCTCGCAAGTTTTATACTCTAATATTTATATGGCTTTTTTCTTCGAAAATTAAAAATAAAAAATGGTTTCTTCTGAAGTCTGACTGTGTCTGTTTAAGAAATGGAACACAGAACATGTGGGTGGAGTCGAGGGGTTTGTCTTAAATAATAGAATCAAAGGATCATAGTTGTTTGTGTCTTGATTTTATCTAGATCTATTTTTGAATTGCGTGTGCTTGTGCAGTGCGCATCTGACTGTCCAATATGGAGTGCATGTTTCCGATTTCCTGGCGTCTCTAAGAAAATGTGATGGACTGTAATGGTGCTTGTGGATCAGTATGCGGTGGTGGTGTGGTGGTGGTGTCGCTGGAGAGTCCATTGTGGGGGTGGGGAGTTTGAATGCGTGCGCAGCTGAGTGCACAGATTTATTCTCAGGGTTGTCTCCAGGCAGAAAAGGAGACCCTGCATGGGGGCGGGGAGCAGGAGCGTGAGTTGGGGTGGGAGGGCGCTGGGGATTTTTTCCTCGTTCCCGCCCCTTCCCCACTAGCTGCCTCCCTTCAGCTAAGGGAGGGGGCTGATCCAGAGGAGGACGGATTCTCCTTTGCCTACCCCTCCTCCCTTGCAACTGCCTAGAGGTCTGAGGAACAGCAGGAATGAATGCCCGGGAGAAAATTTTCTGAATACCGTGTTCCCTACCCAAGGCCTCAGTTTCTCTAAGCGGAACTTGCTTTCACATTCTTTTTATAGCAGCAAAATCAATTGAAGGGATGGCACGAGGAGATGGCCTGGGGACCCAGCCTTTTTCTCAGTCCCCCTCCCAGCACGGCTCTCCCGACTCCTAGGTTCCTACAGTTCCTGGAGTCAGAAAGGTTGACACGGAGGACAAAGACCCACAGGTTTTCGGGAGGGTTAGTGACAGCATGTTCATCAAAAGAACCAGAAGAGCAGTTTCTGGGCTCCCTCCCTCGGATTCTGGTTACCAGCTCTGCCGCCTCCTGGTCTGTTGCCATGGAAACCGAACCTTCCAGGCGACTTTGACTTTGCGTGGGAAGGGTGGTGGTGTGTGAGGTTGCTGAGAGGAAAGCAGGGTTTTCTCAGAGCCTGGTGTTGGAAGGGCGGGGTACTGAGTGCCTGGGTTCTATTCCGGGCAAGGAAGCAGACGGTAGGGCAAGGAGCAGCTGTGGCTGGTCCCCTAATTGGTATGTGGGCACCAAAAGATGAGCGGAAGCGTATAGCCTCTAGGGTTGCGAGGCAGGTAGCCACCCCCACATCTCTGCCTCTGCCACCAGAGGCAGCTGCGCGGGCCCAGGGGCTATTTAAAAGGGTTTTATTTCTAGTATAGGGCTGTCCAAGGGCCCTTCCTGTCCCCATGGGTCTGCTCACTGTTAAGGTGTCTTTGTTGAGGTTACAACTTGCTTGAATAAGCATGGCTTAGTGGCTGAGTCCTCTGGTGTCTGGGCTGGGATGACCCAGGTTGGGCAGGCTCAGGATTCCAGCGCCATGGTTAAGCATCTCTAACGTGGTGGGGATGGAGGACATAGGTACTGACCAGAAAACTGTGGGCATCTGGAGCAGCCAGGAAGGTGGGAACTGGAGGTGAGCTAAGGGTCACCGTGTGGAAGAAGCTGGAGTAAATAGGACAACAGCCCTGTAAGGGGGCCATGGCTCACAGAAACCACCATGGAGCTGAGCCATGCCCACGCTCGACTGCAGGACTTGGTTAGCTTTTGACAGATCAACAACAGAGTGGGAAACCAACAAAGAGAAGCCTAGACCACTACAGTGAAAAGGACCAGTCCAGAATTTTACAAAGGAGGAGGTTCTGTTTCAATGCTTTATTGACAGTCGGAAACAAACCCATCAAACTGGAGGTGATGACATCCCAAAGGCCCAGGAGGCAAGGGGTTTGCATTTTACCCCCTCTACTTAAAAAATTAATTAAATGCATTTTAGCAAAAGTGATTAAAAAAAGAAAAGGGTCAAAGCCCCAGATGTCAGCCAGCAAGATGGCAGCTCAGGGAAGAACCAGCCCCTACTTCAGTCTTCCAGGAAGGAGCCCAGGAGCTGCCACTGTTCCTCGGACACAAGCTCTGGCAACCCAAACAGTCCTCCCCGGCCACAAGGCTCCTGCATGAGCCCTTGTGTCCTAATCCTCCATGTTCTGGAACTCTGCCAAGCCCGGACAGTGCCACTCCTTCTCTGTAGCCTCGGAGGAGGACAAGCAGTGACCCTAAGCCAGAGAATCTGAGCTTCCTGAGGTCTGGGCCACCCAGTCTGGCTCACTCTTTATATGGGGGACAGGACACCCCTGTGCCGCTTCTCAGCGTCCACTTAGCATCTGCACGTTTGGCTTGATAATTTAATACATTCATGAAAACACAGCATCTGAGCTCTTGCTACCCTATGGTGTGGCCCAGCCCACCCAGAGAAATTTCTCTTCCCCAGAACTGATACTAGGGAGGGGTCTGCCTTGACCTCACGGTTTAATCTTGAGGGGTGGGGCCAATATTTAGGCCATGTTCAGACTGACCCCAGGAATGCTTGACCCTACCATCAAAGCCTCTTTTATTATGGAGGGGAAAGGGGACCAAAGTTATTTTTCTTAAAAAATTTCTTCATATAAAAATAGATCCATTTGCAAAACAATTTCTCAGCCAGGAGGCTCCACCTCCCATTTCCTTGGATGGAGGGGGTGAGGTGTTGGGATGGTCACACTACAGCCCACACTCCAAATGAGATGCACCGAAGCTCTGGGGAAGGCATGGGGGAGGGGGCTCAGTTGCAGGGTGGAAGTGAGGGGGGCTGGTGCAGAAGAGCCAGGGAGGCAAGGGCATAAAGCAGGCAGCGGGCAGGGGGCGGGCCCCACACTGTCACTATGCCCTAGCTACCTGCCTACGGCTCAGACCTGGGCCACAGTGGAACAGGGAGAGTGGTTGAGACCCTTTGCCCGGGAGACTTTCCCAGGCAAGTGGGGTAAGGGTGGGATCTGCTTCCTGTTTTTGCAGAAGCAGCTCCCAATGCCACAGCACTAGTAATAAATAACTGCCAGGAGGAAAAGCAGAGGTGACAGCAGTGAAAAGATCTAGCCCGAAGGTTCACAAGTCCCATGCTATTCTCAGGGCCAGAGAAACCACAAAAGTAAAGCACAATGCAGCAAGATTGACCTAGGGGAAGGCCCACCAGAGAGTGGGGCTGAGAAAGCAGGCTGGGTTCTGTCTGAGACCAGGACCTCTGAGTACCACAGAGGAGGAGACAGGGTTAAGGCAGCAAACACGGACCCTGCTTTGGTAATACAACAGCCAGGCTGGCTGGGCTAGGCTCAGACCACCCCTACACTGCCCCTTCCTTCTGGCCTCCTGGCAGCTGAAGCTGTATGTGGTGTTCAGAGTGCAGCAGGCCAGACAGAAAGACAGGGTCAGATGGTGGAGTGGCCACTCAGAGAGAGATCTCCTTGACCATTTAGGCACATGCTGCAGGTAGACAGTCTGGGCTTCGCCTAGGAGCAGCAATGGCCATAAAGCCCAGCTTAGCTTGCACGGCCAACTAGTTCCTTGGCTTCTTCAAGGATTGTGGGGACTCCTTCACTTTTCTTGGGCACCTTAGCAGAACCAGCAGCCATGGCATCATCCTTGGTCAGCTCTGAGGCTAGCAGAGATGTGACTGCACACCAGCCTTCCTGTTGACTGCAAGAGAAAACATGAGACTCCATTCACAGAAGGCCTGGTTTCTAATCTCATTACAATTCTAAAGCAGGTATTCAGCCAGAAGCCATGCAATTGTGGCTGCCTTGTCTGGTTCTGAGGCCTTATCAGAAGGATAGCCAAAGACTCAACATAAAATATACCTTTGGGGGCAAGTATGAAGGTTGGATACAGTTTTGGAAGAAGAGGACTTGAAGGGCCAGAGAGATGGCCCAGCAGTTAAGAATACCAGCTGCTCTTGCAGACCTGTATGACAATTCACTACCATCTGTAACTTCTGTCCCAGGGGACTCAGTGCCCTTTTCTGGCCTCCATGGGCACCTGGCATGCACAGGATGCATTTGCTTAAATATATGCAAAACATTCATAAACATAAAATAAAAATACATCTTTTAAAAAAGAAGAGCTGATATAAGCACTGGTTGTGTCATATATCAAGAGAAATAGTCTCAAGGCCCCCTTTCTCCGTTAGGTTTGTTGGAATTAAGCATGTGAAAGCTTACCACACAGTACTGTTATTTTGTAGGCACTCCACGGAAAGCTCGTAGGTAAAACTACAAGGCTGCTTCAGGAAAGCCTGTTCTAGCAAGAGGCAGCTTTAGTTGGCTTGGAGGGGTCTTAAAAAGAGGAGTGTAGCCACTAACTGTCATCACACGCAACCACACTCCCATGCGTTTCTCCAACAGCCAAGGTCCACAGGCCTGCCTCTTTCCCACCTCTTCAATGTGTAAAATGTATGTGTACAACATACGTGTGCATGCACACACTAAGTGCTGAAAAGATAGAAAAAAAAAGTACAGCAGAGGAAGCCAAGGATGACTAAGAGGGAAGTCCTAGAAAGGAATCTCAACCAAAGTCTCTCCTGCTCATTTATGAATCCATACTTCAGACTCCAGTATCATCAGGAAGACAGCTAGCTCCTCGGACCATCCCCACCTCGTGATGACCACCTGCACCTTTAGCAGCATGCAGAGACTGCATATATATCTAGCAACCTTGAGTTTTCAAAGCCAGACATAAAATGTCATATGCTATAAATCGATTCCATGTATGCTATAAATTGATTCCTGTGAATGCCCAGCTTGGGAAAGTTCACAGAAAAGTAAGATAGAGTAACAAGAAAAAATGACACGTGGTTCACACCTGTAATCCCAGCACTTGGGAGGCTGAGGCAAGAGAATTCTTAGTTTAAGGCCAGCATACTTAGAAGCTAGCCTCAGCTATAAGATCTTGTCTCAAAATTTCTATATAATCAAATAAAAGCACATGGAACAAATACCCCTTGCTCCTACAAAGTTTTTAAATGTCAAACTAAAGCTCATGCCAGGGGCTGGTAAGATGGCTCAGTGAGTAAAGAGTACTTGACCCAAGCATAGTGGCAAGCCATGGACATGTATGTGTACATGAACAAACACACATGCATACATTTTAAATAAAAAAGTTTATGTCAGTACCTGGAACAAAAAAATAAAAAGCTTATTACCAGGGACTGATAGAAGGGAGAATTGAAAGTTCCTGCTACTTACCAGAGAAGGAAAGGGTTAGCTTTATTTGAACATCTCCGTTTGTATGTGCACTGAAATATCCTTAGATACTCCATAAGAATGTGCACAACTTTTATGTGTGCGTTAAAAAGTAATTGCTAATGGATATGGAGTCTCTCTTGGAGATTGAAAAAATATTCTGAAACAAAACAATGGTGACAGTCGCACAATTTTGCACAATCCCAAACTGTATACTAAGAATGGTGACATAAAAAACAAGAGCAAAAGCTGGGGGTAGCAGCCCACACTGTTAGTCTCAGCATTTGGGAGTCTGAAGCAGGCATATCTCTGCGTTTCAGGCCAGCCTTGTCTACATAGAGACTTCCAGAACAGCCAGAGCTACAAAGTGAAACCATCTCAAAAAACAAAAACAACAACAAAAAAACCCAAAACCAAAAATCCCCAAGAATCTTCCTGGGACCTAGAAAAGGCTGGAGTGAAGAAAGCAGTGACTAAGCCTGAAAGAACCAGTGCCGAGTCCACATTCCCTAATGACTCCGCCGTGAGCAGGAAGAGTCCAGAGGCGGACTGCTTTGGGCTAGCAAAAAGCTTTAGGTAGGCGGAAGCCAAACCAGGTAAGAGAGTCCAAGCCTCCTCTAGGGCTAGCAGTCTCAGAGCAGAGCCATGACCCAGAGCTCCTGTTTTCACGCAAGCAGAGGCTACCCACAGGGAGCACACAATGCAACCAGATACCAATTTAGAGTCTCCTCCTCCTCCTCTTCCCAAGGGCACAAAGGGTCATCTACCAAGAGGAGAAAGAACAGAAAAAATCCTGCTGACAGCATATGGGTGTATCTAGGTGCAGATCACAGGTAGAGAGGGGTGTGTGTGTGTGTGTGTGTGTGTGTGTGTGTGAGGAGAGAGAGAGAGAGAGAGAGAGAGAGAGACAGAGAGAGACAGGACAGACAGAGACAGAGAGAGACAGAAACAGAGACACATACACTCTCAGGGCTTCACCAAGTTAGATGTTGAACTGGAAACAAAGCATTGCCGCAGGAACTGATATAAGAGGATGTGTGGGCTTTTCCTACTTTCCTTCTTCGTCTCTCCTCATATGTGTTTCCTTTCTACTCTTTTCTAAAGCACTCAATTTTCCAGGATCCCACTGTTGTGTCCAGAAAAAAACAGTGGCTCAGTATCTCTCCACAGCTTCATACGTGTGCACATGCACATGCCACATCCGTCTAACTCGAGTGAATGAACTGCAGCAACTGCTGACTCAAAACTCTCTCAACAGCTGCCTTGGAGCCACATAGAAGAGTTCCAGAGCAGCAAGTCCTAAGCTGCTGCTTCCTCTAAGACTCCCTGTTCGACCTGGTCCAGCAGCTTTTCAGAGTATCTCTATACTCATGAGACTTCTGATTTCTTACATGTGTCCTAAGACCCAGGGGAATATGGCAGACAGAGAAAACAGCACAATTGCCTCTTTAAGCTGTAGGTACAGTAGGATGGACATGAAATCAAAAATGAGAAAGCCCTTGTTCTAACTCAAGAAAAGAACCAAGGGGACCCAGCATCCCAGTTTCTGATCCATCTCCATAGTCACTGCTCTGCTGAGCAGACTAAACAATCAGGAAATTGACTTCCTCCCTCTGCAAGACTACTGAGTACTTAAGTAGCCACAGAACCTGGTCAGTGTTTGACTATGTAGGATCTGGAACAATTACTAACTAGGAGAATGGGCCCACATATTTGGGGGTAGAGGCAGAGTCTGAGAAAATGGTCAAATCTGGAAACCTAGAAGATGGAGGTGAGCAAGAGAAACATGTAAGTAAATCCTGCGGAGTAACACTAGGAGCTCAGCTCAGTTAATGGTTCAAGAAAAAAATCCTGAGACACAAGCAAAGAGGAAGTGTTCTTGTTAATAAGCTTCCTCAGGGAAGAGGAAACTGGGACAGATGGGACAGCCATTATCATCCTAAATAACTCATCCATGTCTGAAACTACCCTAATTATACCTCTTGTCCTATTTTTACACGAATTGGGGAGAGTGGTGATAAAGGAACCCTCTTTGCAGACAGGGGGTTCATCAGAAACCCTCCCTGGTACAGTTCACCACCTCCAGAACGCCCGCTATAATGTCCTAGGCCAGAGTTTTCTAGCCTGGATAGAGGGGCACTGTAATTTCCATCCAATAATGCATGCTTAATAGAAAAAGCCCTGGATTTGGATTCATAAAATCAGGACACAGTTACGGCTTTACCACAAGACCTTAGGTGTAGGGTCTTAACTCCTCCTGCCTATGAGCAGAGTGGATACTAATCAATACTAGGGCCTTTAGGTTTATCAAGGCTCTAACATAGACCTCAATTAGCAATAAGTGGGCTTATAAGGAAGCTGGGAGACAGCCTAGGGAAGATCCAGAGAGATAGATGTCTTTCTTGACTTTCATTCTAGTATGCAAGTGGCCTACATGCAATGCAGCCAGGCTTGGAGATAAAGTTGAATCATTAAAACCACAAGCTGACTCAATCACAGCTGGAAATGGGAGCTCTAATACAGTCACATGGATTCTTCTCCTAGACACTCAAGCCATTGTTCTTCCACACCCTGCAGACTGTAGCAATTTACATGCTACTTTTAATGAACAGCCCTGATAGTAACTCTCCCCTTCCAACTCCTCAATGGATCTTTGTATTGGGGTCACTCCTTCATGTCTCCAGAGACTGGAAGATTTTAACATTCCTGGAGACTCTAGGGGGAAAGCTAGTATCTTTGAACAGAGACAGCTGCCCTGGGAAGGGAAAGAATGTGAGGCAGACAAGCCTGCCAGTGCTCTGCTTCTCTGGCTCTCAGCACTTGGTCATGAGCAGCAGTTCTCAACCTGTGGGTCTTGACCCATTTGGAGGTCACATGCCAGACATCCTGCATATTGGATATTTACATTACAATTCAATTACAGTTATGAAGTAGTAACAAAAAATAATTTTATGGCTGGGGGGTCATACAACATGAGGAACTGTATTAAAGGGCTGCAGCATTAGGAATGGTGAGAACCAGCCGTCAGGAAGACAGTCAGATGTGGCCAGACAAAGAGTGGGACAGCTGGGCCCAGCAGCCCTGGAGGGAGCTTGCGACTCCTGGAGCCTCTGTACTTTGAAAATGGGGCCTTCGAAACTGCAGCCTTTCTCTTCTAAGAAAAGAGTCTAAGTCCTTGGCATGCCACTCTGATGCGAGGCTACGTCACTTCAGATGAGGTGAAACCAAGTGTAAAAAGCTCTCCAGAGTAACTGAAAAGTTTTAATGAGAGTCTCCCAGATATTTGTTGAGCCTAGCAAACCAGATCAGAAAGATAAGAATATAAACTGAGGCTGACTTAAACTATGCAATCCTTGTTTTCACTTCCTTTAATTTCAGTGTTTTCTAAAAGTTCCCTTCCATTGTCTTTCTAACTGGGAGACAGTACTCTGACTAATTCATATTCTCTACTGAAAAGGTAGCTCTGATAAAAAAAAAAAAAATCCTTTTTTTCTCTATTAGCATGTCTGGTTTTTCACTAGGAAAGCGGTAGAGACAGGGGCATCCCCAGCAGCCTGCACAGGAAGCATCTGGATCTCTAGCACAATTCCTCAGGAAGAGGCTTAAAAGGGAATTCCCCACCAAAGTAGACTAGACTTAGTCAAGAGGGTCAGGGAGGACAGCACAGTGAGATGCATGCTACTTCTGCTAGGTAGAAACAGTGCTGTGAGAACCTTTACAAAAACTAAGACCCAAAAGAGTCTCATTAGCTGTGCTTGCCATACAAAGGCCTATCTGTAAAACTGATACCCACTTCTCCTCCCTTGTGAGACCCTGTACTCAGAAGCTTCCATGTAATGGACAAGTAACCAGGGATATTCGTTTGTTGTTTGTTTGTTTGTTTGTTTGTTTGTTTAAGAAAGGGCTTAGAGCATATCCAGGGAAGCTCTTAGGAGGAAATTTTCCTGAGTATTTGGAGTATAGGTAGAAGGAGGCAGCCAGTTATTACAGGATAATCACAGCAAACCATCCATGAGGGCCAGGAAACTGAGTTTATACAGGCTTGTATAATCTGTGCCTTTGGCCAGGGTCCTCATTTCAGGGTGTGAGGCACCAAAGGTTCCAGAGACACCACTCTATCCAGCCATCTTCTCTCTACAGAAGTCTCCAAGTGAAGCTTGTATCTAATGTCTACAGAGCCTTTGCCAGCAAATGGGAAAATGAGAGCCAGGCTTTAAGTCTTGTCATAATGATGCTTTTTGTTATAGTTGTTACTCTCTGATAGAAAGAAGTCATGACATCTAGGCCTCCAAAGGATCCTAGTGAGGACTTTCTAACGTGAGAAGAAGAGGCCTAGACAACCCAGTGCACAGAAATGGGAATTTTCTAAACCTGAAGCATCACGTTCTTCTTCGGCCCTCCACTAGCACCACCAGGAGCAGAGACCTCACAACCCCCACCCAACTAATTGGGCTCCATTTGTTTACTTACCCTGCCTGGGCCCTCTCTTCCGTCGGAATGCTGCTCCTGACTGCAGAGCTTCTAGAAGACTGTCCATCACACCTGTCTCATCCCCCTCTGTGATGAACAAAGACAGAGGCATAAACTTTTCAGTCAGAGCAGCATAGCAAACGTCAAAGTGCACGTGAAATGCATGGCTTCTGTGCGGCTTTCCCCACCCCTGCACATTGATGGAGGGCTCATGGGAGGCAAGAAAGAGTCAGCCTTTCACATCTCAGACCCATGTTTACTTGTGTTGGTTTAAAAACTGCCTGAAGACTCACTCAGTGCCTATTAGTGTAAACCTGAGGTGTTTGTTACAATGTCATCCATCCTACCTGCACTGATCAGGACCGGTACACAGACTCCTAACACTAACTCCAAGATCTGAGTAAACAGAGACCATGGTTATAAACCAAAAGGCAGCTATGCCAGACAAAGTGACCACATCTGTAATCCTAGAAGCAGGAAGATGTGGAGTTTGAAGCTAGCCTGGGCTAAGTAGGAAGAATTGTTTATGGGGGTGGGGGGAGCAAGTACTCTAACTATTATCAATTTCAGTGTTTCACTCCAGTCCCCATCAATGACTGAGGGCTTCAGGAGGGTTAAAGGCAGAGAGCACACTGGTCAAGACTGAATTTCATATTACTACTGCTTCCAGTGGTTGCATCTTCCTGAAGATAGCTCTGCAGGTGACAGCTGAAAGCAGCCTGGCTGGAATACAAAGAGTTAATGTAGAATCCCAGTTCTAGCCAGGCTCAGTTTCCATGGCAACAGCTCAGGATAGGAAATCTGAAACTGAAATCCCAAGGAGCTGGTTGGCTATGAGCTGAAGACTAGGGTTCATTACTGCCAGCGCCATCTGCTGTTTGAACATCACCAGTGCAGCTGACCTACATTCAATTTCATTTGCTTGACCCAGGCACTTAGAATAGGGCAAGGTCCACTACGCCACCTGCTGGCTGGGTTATATAGCCCTTATCACAAAAGTCATTTGGACTCCACCTTGTTCCCATTACATCTTACACAATATAGAACAGTAAAGCCCTAGAGGCCCAGGGAGAACAGGGAGGGAAATGATGAACACCTGGTTCATTTTTAACAGTTTTATGGAAACAAAGTTGGTGGCTTAAAGTTGGTGGTGAGATAAAGACAAGAAACTACTCTCAAAGTCTCTGGGAGCAAACTACGTTGGTCTTTGCTGTTTCTGCTCAGCAAATTTTTAAGACTCGACAGATTTAAGAACCCCTCACTTTCAGAGGCTTATAGGCCTTACAGATCAGGGCCGTGTGCAACATATGCTGCATTTACTGTATTTCCGCTGCCCAAAGGAGTAGTGGGGGGCAGGGCATCTCAGCAGGAAAGCAGCAGAGACAGGAAACAGGGCCAGTAATTGAGACCATATGCTCGAACAAAGACATGTTTCTGCTGGAGAAAGAGTGGCCAGCTTGTCACCCCCTTCTAGAAGTTCAATCCATTTATGATCTCAGCCGTGCATACAACATTCTATGAGGTAATAGGAACAGCGTATTGGTGAAATAAGGGAAAAGGAGAGCCACTACAAATGGGAGGAGTCAGGGAAACATTTTGGAAACCCAAAATATTTAACAGCAGGAATGAGAACAGGTCAGGGAATGTTTTTTTTTGACAGGCAGAAGCGAAGGTTAAGTGTGGCAGCAACTGCCAAATCACAAGGCTGAAAAGACATAATCCAAGAGGCAGCAAAGGAGAAGAAAAGGAAAATGTCAAAATCCAGCACTGGGAGCTTGGAAGCAGAAGGCTGCCAAAAGCCATTTGCCAAGAGCTACGTGCAGACCTGAGTCCCCAGACAGAGAACCTTCCGGTGCCTTCCCACTGCTCACCTGCATTCATGTCTATGAGCTGTTCTCGCTTCTGCTGCTTCTCCAGTCGCTCCTTTTCTGCCTTTTCTTTGGCTAGTTTTGCTCTCCGCATCTTTTCCTTCTGTTTCCCGGCGCTTCTGGTTCTCCTTGACTGCTTGCTGGAGAAGGGGAGGGGACCAGATGGAGGACATGTGGAAACATGTAAATCCTCCAGAAATCATTAGGAACCCCATGAAAAATAGCAGTTCACCCTTGCTCACCAAAAACATATTCCTAAAGTTGTGCAGATCCATAAAGAATTCTTCTATAGACAACTTCTTAGGGTCAAAGACAAGTAGTCTCCTAGCTCCTTATACAGAGTCTCCATGTTGGAGTGCATCATCCGTAGCTTGTTATACTGCTCCTGTGCATCCTTCACAAAGCTGTGCAGCCAGGGAATAAAGGACCAAGACCAAGACCAAAAGAAGCAGACCCATGCTGGGGTGGTGACGGCACACACCTTTAATCCCAGCAGAGGCAGGTGGATCTCTAAATGCTTGAGACCAGTGTGGTTAACAGAGAGCTCCAGGATAGCCAGAGCTACACAGAGAAATCCTGTCTTGAAAATACAACCAACCAACAAAACAGAAAACCAAACAACAACAAAAACCAAAAAGAAACAGACCCAGGTCAAAAACAAAACAAATAGGCCCAGGTCAGAGAACCATTCCAAGACGAAGAATGGGCTACACAGGATGTACCATATAGTCCTGTTCATTACACAGAACAGCAGCACTGTGAGTATTGGTAAGAAGACAGTGGCAAACCATAAACTATGGTTTACCCATACAGTAGAAGCTACATAGATTACTACAGAAACAAGGCTGAGACATAATGAGAAAATGCTATGTAATGGCAGTGGTTATCTCTGTGGAAGGGTGTCTCCATGACAGCAGTGGGGAACAGAGTAGGAACTCAGGGCTTTTAGAGTAGGTAGCTATGTTTATAACAGAAACAGGGCAGAACAGGCACTTGGAGACTTGTAGTTTATCTGCAAGGTGTACGTCTATAATAAGCTTAAAAACTATGTATTTAGTAGAAGAAAAAATTTAGAGGTAAAAACTGAATGCTGCTGTCATTCTCTCATTCCCCTGGGAACCCAAGTCCTCCAAGAAAGGATATAGTCATCTTCTCAACAAACTTGTCCTTTTCGTCTGTGGCAGCTGGGAAATTCTGCACATCGCGCTCCACATCAGCGATCTGTTTCCTCATCTGATCTAAGTTCTTCTGCAAGTTCTCAGCAGAAACTGGGAGACGAACAGAAGAGCTCACTGAGCAGCTCAGATAGTCTCTGAGCCTCACCCTCAGCCACCCTGCTTGGGTTCCTCCTTTTCTTCTCTAGGTATGCTGCACTAGCCTGAGCACACTCCTCTCTGACTCACATGCTGGTTTTGATCTTCGCAGTAAAAGCATGAGTACTTGCTAACTGAACTTCCAACCTTCCCCCACTGTATTATACTAACAGAAGCAGACTTCATTTAATTTAAAATGAACCCATGGGATCTCTGAGATCTTGGTCTCATTTACTTCAGGTTAACAGGGTTTTAGAAGAAGAAGACACAGGAACACAGAAGCTGGGTAGAGCTCTGCCTACTTTAACCTGGCGTTTTGTGTAGTTTTAGGTAGTGAGGCCACTGTTGACAAAAGCTGTGGACCTAGACCAGGACCAGGGAGGACCAAGAAGCAGACCCACGCTAGGCGTTGGAGATGCACACTCTTGACCCCAGCACGCAGCGGCAGAGGCAGAGAGGCAAATGAATCTCTTGAGTTGGAGGCCAGCCTGGTCTACAGAGTGAGCTCCAGGATAGCCAGAGTACATAGAGAAACCCTGTCTTGAATGCAGTGTCTTATTTCTTTCCCCATGTAGAGACTTTTATGGCTCAGGACCATCATCTTTTTTAGAAAAAATTTCAAATTATATTTATTTATTTGTATTTGTGTGTGTGTGTGTGTGTGTGTGTATGTGTGTACAACTTGTGAGAGTTAGTTCTTTCCTTCCACTATGTGGGTCCCAGGGATTGAAGTGTTGGAAGCAGGTATCTTTACCCACCTCAGCCATCTTGCTAGCCCAGAACCACCTTCTAGCTTTGCCCTACACTGCCTTACCTCTGCTGGCTTTCTCTACATGGGCAAGCTCATCAGGAAACTTGAGGACATCGGGTGGTCATTCTCACATAGCTCAGCCAAGAAATGCAACAGAGTCATCTTCTGATCTGCGGACTTGGTGTCTCGAAGCTTGTGGGGAGAGGACAGACCATTAGTCTGGACTTGCCTCAAACAACCTTAGGCCAATATCGGGCTCAAGCGGCCTTCCATCCCTCTGTCCTCCTGTCTGACCCCATGGTTCACCTTACAGAGGAAACTGATATTGAAGCCAAAAGCGCCAGCATTCCTGGAGCCCGCATTCATATAGTTTCCAACGAGCAGTGTGAGCTCCAGGAGGCTGGAGAAGCCCTCACTCTTCCGCAGTTCTTCACACGCAGCAGTGACACACACATCTCAGGCTTGATGTTCTCAACTTGCTCACTGAATTGGAGCTTCAAGAGGATGGCATTGAGACGAGGCCGAAGACGGGGCACTGTGCCCATCTAGTGAGGAAGAAAAGAAATCCCATTATGGAGCCAATGGAGAGAGACATCAAAAAAGGTAACGGGCAGATCCTCCTCTGGGAGATTAGAGCTCCAAAGTGAGGGGGTGGGAACTGATTGACTAAAAGATTCAAAACCAGTTAAGAGGCAAGGAGCAAGCGACCCGACTGGTCTCCAGAGGGAAGGGACCGAGGGAGTTGGAAAGAGCTGACTGCTCCAGGCCTTACTCACCACCACGCCAAACTGCTCTGACTCAGCCAGATCATCATACTCCTCCTTCAGCTCAGAAAGCATTTTTAACTGCTCGGGTTCTGGCATCTGCTTAATGAGGTTCTGGAAAAGAGAGTAAATGCTGTGTGTGGTGGGGTGGAAGCCTGAGAACCATGACTCTAAGTCCCACACTCTGGACCCTGATCATGAAGGAAGTGTAGGGGTGGGGCAGCTTTTGAGGTGGGGGCACTCCTCAGTCTTTTAAGGTAACCTGGTCACCAGCGACAGAGCAGCTTCTTCAGCCAGCATTTTAAGTCAAAATGGCTTGAAGAAGCTTCTGCTTACCAAGCAAGAAGACAAAGTTGGCATACAAGTGCACAGAAGAGCAGCTCTGGCAGAACCTCCCTGCTGCTTACCTGGATCATAGACTCCGTTAGAACAGCCTCATTCACCTCCAGGATAACGTTCTTAATCTCTTGATAGGGCATTCGGAACGAACCCAAAAAGATTGCTGCCAGAAAACGAGATACAAAGACACGTTCTTCTCATCTTCCTCCCCATTTGAGACCATCTTGAAAGCCCACTCTGTCTAGCGTCCAGAGCTGGAACTTCTATTGTCACCCATTTCCACACATAAACTACACCATGTCACACAGTGTGAATGAGCCCAGCACATTCAACAAACACTATGACTGTGCTCACAGGAATCTTATGACCACTCACCTGGGGTAGATCCTCTTTCCCACAAAGGTGCCATTGCCTTGAGCTACTCATTCTTGTCACTCCTTGTTCTCCAATAACTCCCCTTGCTCCCTTCAACCCCTTTCCCCCTCGCCCCCCACCACTGGAGCTGAGGACCAAACCCAGGGCCTTGTGTTTGTGAGGCAATCCCCAACCAGACGTGCTCATTCTTAAAATGGCCAAGTTCTAAGAAACACTCTTGTCCTTCCAATTCCCTCATGTTCTAATCTGACTCTTCAGTATTATCAAGAGTCCTCTGTTGGGGCTGGAGAGATGGCTGAGTGGTTAAGAATATTGGCTGCTCTTGCATCCATGTGGCAGCTCACAACTGCCTACAAGTGTCTGTAACACCAGTTCCCTGTAAATCCGGCAGAGTCTCAGGCCTCCTCAGGCTCTAACCACATGTACGTGCGGGTAAAACACTTAAACATAAAATTGAATCTTCTATAAAAACAGCTCTTTCACTCATCTCTTCCCCATCCACCCTGGCTTCTCTATCTGACTCTGTGCAGCTCTGGCTGTCCTGGAACTTGCTCTGCAGACTAGGCTGGCCTTGAATCCAGAGATCTGCTTCCTGAGTGTGCATTACAATGGCCAGCTCTTAAGGTGACCCTAATACCCTTCTCCTTCAGCATATGCAGTCAAGTCTATCTTAGGAACCTTCTTTGACCCAATGCTCCCTTTCCTTTCCAGCATTCTGAAATACAAATATCTATTTTTCACCACTAGAACATTCATCTGTCCTGTGCTCACAAAGCCAATAAAAAGGCAGCAGTCAACAAGCGCACACTATAAAAGTTCTATCCTGCCATCCATGACTCAAATCTACTGGCCACGCTGTCCTGGGTGAACGTGCCTTGCTCAGCATGTTGGTTTCCACCTTGCAGAGAGATCAGCACTTAAGTGTCACTGTGCTTCATCTCCTCAACCGCCAAGTCCCAGGACCTTCTGTCTTTCTATCCGGTGCCTTGCTCTTCATCCTTACCACCTTAGCCTTAGGTCCTGATCATCTGTCATTGGTTTAAAGCATTATGACGGCTCATCTTCCTCCTGACTCTTCCTACTCAGAAACTGAGCCTGAAAATCACACACCAAAGATGACACAGGGCTGTAACAGTCACTTTCCTGACTAAAAATCTCCACAGAAACGTCTACTGCTGTAGCCAGAGCGCTGCAGTTTCCATACTGGATAGAGTAATCTCATGCATGTGGGCTCACCCCTCCTGAAGAGAGGCAGTCATTTCCTTCACTTTGCTCCTTCTAGACAGGTCTTCAGCCTGTTTTAACAGCATCTTGTTGAGAACTTTCCTGGTGTTGCCCTTCAATACTCCCCATGTGGCATGCATAGAAGCTTAGCTTACTGCCAATGCTGGCCAAGGTATTGTAGGACAGCCTTATGGCTGCAGCTACCTTCAGCCACTGTTTCGTTTTCCTTTCTGTCCACTCCAGACACGTAAGTCAGGAGATCGGAGCTGTCCGACTTGGCTTTGTATTCTCAGGATGAAACAGGCACTTCTGCCTCCTAGCCTGACCTACCCTAAACAATCTAATTCTATCCTCTCATCACCTAGCAGGGCTAGGGATGTGCTAGGCTACTGCTCTGCACTAAATGACACCCATCTCCTCAATTCCTTGGCTTTTTTTTTTTTTTTCATTTTACACAGAGTGAACACAGATTTATTAAGGAAAAGTGAGAACTTCCATGAGTGAGAGCGGTCATGGGGGAGAATAATGACCCCAATTCCTTTCTAAACTATTTCCTACTTTAATATCACTCCACTGGGAAACAGAATGTACTAGATTATAGTCTTTCTTCTACTGTTTTCTAAAATAACAATTACTCGTGTTTGTTCCTAGACACACTTCTTAGGAACAGAGATTAACATTACTTTAGTCTCTATAAGAGATTTCTAAATACCAATACCTATGAATATTAATCAAAGTTATATGGTTCAGGATAATAAAAACTCTGCTTGCTTCTGAAGCATAGCTACAGAAGGAACAATGCAGAGGTCAAATGGCCCTGTACAAGGACACACACAACGTAAGTTGTAGTGTGAAACTGTTAACCCTAAAGCTGAATCTAAATAAAAATGTATTATGTATTTAATTTAGCCCCCCACCCCCATCCCACCTCCCAAGACAGGGTCTCACTATGAAGCCCTGGCTGTCCTGGAACTCACTATGTAGACCAGGTTGGCCCCAAACCCACGAAGATCCACCTGTCTCTGCCCCCAAATGCTGGGATTAAAGGTATGAACCATCATGCCTGACTTAAATAAAAATTTAAAGCAAGAAGATGGAGGGGGTGGATATTAAGACTTACTGTCTTGCTGTATCACTCTGACTGTACCTATGGGTATGTGTACTTGCTTGGGTGACTTTGGCCTAGTCATAACATTTGAACTTTAGTTTTCCCACATGGAAAAGTGAAGATGAAAGAGTTTATGTATATGCTTTTTCATTTATATAACAGATGACAAGTACATATCTAATAGTCCTTGTCACATGCCAGATTCTTAAATATTTGTTGACCAAAAAATTAGTATCTGTATTTCTCAGTATAAAGGAGGTGTAGTCATAGTTGAAATGAACAACAAGAAGTAAGAAACAATTGATCCTGACCACAAAACAGACAGTAACTATACCATCTTTGTGGAGAAATTTCTGCGCTCTAGTGTATGAGCTGCTACAGTGAGCATGTAAAGTCTCTCCAACTTGAGAATTTTCCACTAATCAGAGTTCTCAGTCCAGGTGGCAGGCCAGAACAGAAGAAATATGGCATCGAATGCTTAACTGTGGTTACTGACCTGACAAGTACAAGATTCACCTCACTTACTCTAAATAATTGTAGTTTTAACTGAAGCCACAATAGCAGCTCATTCCTTATTAGAAAGCAGAAGGATGTGCCCTGAGGCTGAGGCTGGAACCCTGTGCTAGACATCCTGCTGACACAGGAGTAGAACTTTGAAAGAAGTCTGCCAGGCATGGTAGTGCCCAACCCCAGCATGAGGACTGCCAGTTCAAGGGCAGTCAAGCTCCATAGCAAAGTCACATCTCCAGCCCTCAGTAAAACAAATAAAGGAACTCTGAGGTTAAAACCTGAGACAGCCTCCTCTTAGCTCTAAACTAGATACACCCTTAAACTCTTCTCCTACTTCCTCAACCTAAAGCAGGGACTTGCTGCTCTGCTGTTCTCCTGAAGGAGTCAAGGCAATACCGGATCTTCACCGTGCACCGCCTGGCACGGAACAGGAATTTAACAAGAGGCGCAAGGGACCTTAGACTCAGGGACATAAGTTCTAACAGGAAGAGCTTCACAGTGTTAGCCACTGGGGTCACGAGAGCTACTCACAGAGATTCTGGGCTGTCTTTGAATCCAGCACTTTCAGCTCTTTTACTTTCTTCTTTTGAACAGATTTCTTTTCTTCTCCACCTTCTTGATCCTTCTTGGCTAGTGAGGGAATTAGAAAACCATGATTAAGGATAAGCCACCTTTGCACGTTACTGAATCACAACTGTCCTGGCAGAATGGCCATCCCATCTTCTCTGTTTTAACTGTACTCCTTCAAAACTAATCTCATTAGCCACTCTTTGATAACTAAATGTTCCCACAGGAATATCTCCTTTTCATTTCTTCAAGAGTCAGTAACGCTTTTCCTCCTGAAACAGAATCTAACTACAGGGAGCAGCTAACTCTCCGTGAAGAAACCAAAGAGTAAATATTTTAGGTATCGTAAGCTATATGGTCTATCTTAATTTTAAGAAATTATTTATTTTTACTTCATGTGTACCAGCGTTTTGCCTACACATCTGTGTGTGCACTGCCTGGAGGCTAGAGAATGGTGTCAGATCCTCTGGATCTGGAGTTACAGACAGTTGTAAGGTACCATGTGGGAACTGGGACTTGAACCCAGGTCACCTTGAAGAACAACCAGTGCTTCTTAACTGCTGACTCATCTCTCCAGCCACCTATTGGATCTCAATTTTTCAGTTCCACTACTGTAGCATGAATACAGCTGTATGCCTGTATATAAATAAGTGACATGGCTACATTCTAATAAAACTTCATTCAAAAACACTCTGGGATTGATATAGCTTTCTAACCCCTAGGCTAATAGTCTCCTATAGTTAGGTTACCCTTTTGTACCCACTAAAAAGCTTCATTATCTTTCAAAGTTCACCTTGAACATGGCTCTCCCTATAAAAATGTTTTTAATTTCTCCAACTCCTATGATCTCTTAGTCACTGATGAATTTGAACAAAAAGAGGTGTAATAAACTCCTTTCCTGCCACGGTCCTCTTCATTATTAAAGCAGTATATTTACCCCTTTCCACTAAGTCTTCCCCAGTAAATGTACTCACTTTCTGCTTTGATAAAAACAATTTTCACTCTATTTGTAATCTGTACCTTATTCAATATTTTCTAAACATTTTTTTTTTTTTTTTTTTTTGAGACAGGGTTTCTCTGTGTAGGCCAGGCTGGCCTGGAACTCAGAAATCCGCCTGTCTCTGCCTCCCAAGTGCTGGGATTAAAGGCGTGCGCCATCACCGCCCGGCTTTTCTAAACATTTCTTAACATCTGCATGTCATGCTGATTTTTAACAGTCTATGTTCCTTTAGGCATGGATATTTTCTCATCTCATTTCAAAATCAATCTTGACTCTGAGTTTCAAGAATGTAGGCAAACTATTTTATTACTATTTCTTCAACAGCTAATTATAGCAAAATTTACTAAAAATGACTGGCTTTGAAGGGGCCTGAACATAGAAAAGGAAAAAGGGACCACCGTGGGTAGACTTAACAGTAGCATGCTACGATATACTGTAGCAAAAAGACTGTACTGGGCAGATATGACTGCATAATGTAAAGTGCTATCAGCTGTTAGCCATACAAAAATAGCTCTGAAAGCCAAGAAACTAAAAACTCAACTGCTTCTGAGTAGAGGAATGGGATGACTGAGCTCAAGAGAAGGAGGATGCCTGTGGACACAACCCCCCTTTTTGATGTTTTGAGACAAGATTTCACTAAATAACTCTGGTTGACTCAGAACTCTTACTCTGTAGATCAGAGTGGCCTCAAACTTTCGACAATCCTCCTACCTCTGCCTTCCAAATAGTGTAATTAAGACAAGTACACTAATACCTGGCTATATATAATATTTTTATGCCATTTGATAGTTAGACCACATATAAGATATTATATATGGTAAAAATAATAAAATCAAAATAATAATCAAGTTATATGACAAAAGGCACACAAAACTATTAAAAAGTCATCCGTGGGCTGGGTAAGCAGGTCAGTAGTAGAGCACAATGCCCAGTACTGCAGGGGAAATGCCATTCAATTCTTTGGCCTAGCAGTTCCAATTTAAGAAGCGAAAATGCTAAACATATGAAGATTCATTACTTCAGCAACAACTTACTGGGAGCTTAACTTGTGACAGGTTGCGTTGGGCAATGGAAATAAGACAGATTAACAAAACTAAGACAAGACCCTGTCTTCATTCTAATAGAGTGAAACAGACTAAGCCTGCTAATAGACGAGATATTATGTTGAGATGACAGTGTTGTGAAAATCAAGCAGGGAAGAGACTCAGAGGTTTGGCAAGGAGATTGATGGAAACCTTAGGTGAGTGGCTGGGGAATTGCTTACAGAAAAGATGACACTGAATAAAGACCATTAGAAGTTATGGGAATGAGCCTATGTCAGCTAACCTTGGTTGACAACTTGCCTACATCAGAAATCAACAAAAATCCAAGCAGCTGGGCATGTCTGTGAGGGATTTTCTTTTCTTCTCCCCCACCCCCTTTTTGAGACAGTCCTGGCTGTCCTGGAACTCACTCTGTAGACCAGGCTGGCCTCAAACTCAGAGATCCACTTGCCTCTGCCTCCTGAGTGCTGGGATTAAAGGCACATACCACCGTTACTATATAAAAAAAGGTTTACATTTTATATTTCTAATCTTTTATGTGTAGGAATCTATGGAATTTAATATATGTGCCATGTAAGTGCTGCAAAATAAGCATGTTGTAAGGTCAACAAAATATAGTAGTATAAATCTAAAATAGTGATTCTGTGGGAACATGTCAAGTGACTAAAGAAATGGAAGAAATTCATAAGTAGGTATGATATAGAGTACTAAAACCAACTCAGATCAATGAAAAGAGGATAGTCTAATACAGAGACTGATTAACTTTTGCTTAAAGTACTGAATAGTACACTGGTTAGTTGTATGTCAACTTGACACAAGCTAGAAACTAGAGTCATTTCAGAAAAGGAAACCTCACTTGAGAAAATGCCGTCACCAGATGGTCAAGTCTGTGGTGTATTTTCTTGATTGGTGATTGGTATGATTGAGCTCAGCTCACCGTGGGCAGTGCCAGCCTTCGGCTAATGGTTCTGAGTGCTAAGAGAAAGCAGGCTAGGCAAGCCACGAGGAGCGAGCAGTGTTTCCTCAAAGCTTCCCCTCAGTGATGGACTTGCAAGCTGGAAGGTAGAATAAGCCCCTTCTTTCCCAAGTTATTCTTGGTCACAGTGTTTTATCACATCAGTAGAAATCCTAACCATGACAGATGATAAATAATTCAGGGTAGCACATCTATTCAATTCTGCTGGTAAAATATGAAGGTAGCCACCCACGATGATTATTTGAACAGATTGCTGTGATCCGATAAAACTTTATTAATAAGATAGGCTGGTACAATTTCTGATTCTTCATCTAATACACAGTGCTGGAACTAGCTTTCCACTTCAACAATTAAAGAAAAAGAGGCCATTTATTTGAGAGAGATCAAGGCAGGTACATGAAAGAGTCAAAAGAGAAGGGCAGTGATGTAATTATATTATAATCTCAAAAATAAAAATTAGTTTAAAAATGTTCTAATAATAACAAGAAATTAAGACGGTATAAAAGAGCCTGGGGCTGGTGAGATGGCTCTGCAGATAAAGGCACTGGATGGAACCCACATAGTGAAAGGGAAAGAATCGATTCTCACAGGCTCTTCTCTGGTCTCCACATGTGTGCCATGGTACACATGCACTTCACCACACATACTCAATGTTTAAAACAAAAGATAGTTTGGTTTAATCCTAAAGCATTAAAAACATTTCAATACAATGAAAACAATCAAATAAATTGTCTAAAAACACTGGTGTAATGCTCAGAAAAGCACCGTGAACACATGGAACAGTTGGTTGCTAAGAAGTGGTGATTGACTGTCGACGTGAACTACATACTGGAGTACTGCTTCAAGACAAACCTCTGGCTCTGTGGGGAAGGAATGACCCACTCTACCCAAAGAAAGGAATGTAGTGTGGCTTTCCCCAGTAAGTGGGGAATTCAAAAGGATTCATCTTGAGCGAGAATGTGAACCTAGAAATGGAAAACCAGGGGCACACAAGGCACAAGTCCTGTCATAGCTCAACCCTGACTGCCTTACGGTGGTTCCCCCTCATCCTAGAGAATACCGTATGATCTTTTCCAAACAGTGTTAACATCATTTGGAGTTGCTACAATTTTTTATGTACAATATCTGTTGGCATGCCAAAACATGGACACTTACCCAGATTCAAAGGGAAAACATCCAGTTAGCATATAAAATACGACCCAGATAATGGAGCAAGGATTTACAGCCATACTATATAGTCATTCCTGGTGGAGGCTCATGCCCACGCTGGTTAGATTTTGTCAACTTGACACAAACTTAACAGAGAAAATGCCTTTATCAGATCACCTGGAGTCAAGTCTGCAGAGCATGTTCTTGATTAACAATGGATGTGTCTGGCTCACTGGGTGGTACCACCTCTGGGTAGGTGGTCCTGTGCTGTACAAGAAAACCGGCTGAGCAAGCTATGGACGGCAACCCATGAGGAGCAAGCCAGTAGCAGTGCCCCTCTATGGTCTCTGCTTCAGGTTGTGCCTCCAGTTTTCCTGCCCTGAGTACCTGAATTCCCTTCATAAAGGACTGTAGGATAAAAATAAACCCTTTCTTCCCCAAGGTGCTCTGTGGTCATCTGTTTAACACAGCAAAATAAACTATATTTCCACCATTTGGGGGTTGAGACAGGAGGACTACAATGAGAGCTCAAGGCCAGGAAGTGTAGTAGACATTATTAAAACCTTCAAATTTGTCACTGTAGGTTCTCCTACCTGAAGGAGACCAGTAAAGGAAGACACAGCTCATAATTATGGTATAAATAGCACGCCTAGATTGGGCAGGTTTACCACTACACTACTCTAATCCCCGGCTATGAGATCCCTTATAACTTGCGGTTTATCCAGGTCGCAGGCTTCCTTCTCCTTCGACTTCCTCCTGCTTCTACCTCTGCTTCTCTTTCTTCTGCTGCTTCTACTTCCTCCTTTTATATTGAATTCCTCTCACTCTCTCCTCCCCTAAGCCTTTTTTCTCCGCCTCCCCTTCTACTGCCCAATCTCTGGCTCTAGCCTTTATTTTACAGGTTTTAATTGGACAGAAGGTTTACAAGACGTCACTTGTGTACAGATTCAATCCTCCTCTGCAGCCCCTCCTAGAAGGGTGGAACTAGAATCAAAATACAAGGCTGAGGCTATCCACAACAAGGAAGAACTAAATATTTGAGATTCTTTCTTAAAATAAAATAAACAAAAATTTAAACACAGAGAAAAAAAACCTACGGTAATATATTTGAGAAAATTGGGTTGTGGGGGGGAACCTCAGAAGGAAAGCATGAAGTAAACATAGTTAACACCAAGTTCTAATGTTGTGTTGTGTTTCTGTCAACTGAACTCAACTGAAAGAAGGAAACCTTAACTGAGGAATCATCTCATCAAACTGCCTGCAGGAAAGTCTGTGGGGGCATTTTCTTAATTACTGATGTCAGAGGGCGCAGTCCACTGTGAGTGTTACTACAGGCAAGTGGTCCTGGGTAGTACAAGAAAGCAGGCCAAGCAAGCTATAGAGAGCAGTTAAAAGCAGCGCTCCTCTGTGGTCTCTGTTCCAGTTCCTGCCTTGAGTTCCTGCCCGGGCTTCCCTTCATGATAGACTGTAAGCTGTAATATGAAATAAACCCTTTCTTCCTTAAGTTGGTTTTGGTCTATGTTTTATTTTGGCAATAGAAAGTAACTATTTTAGTTAGGGTTTGGCCATGCTGTTTTTAAGAGGGCAGTGGAAGGACTTTGGATCTATGGGCTAGAAAATCCATTGGTTATTGAGAGAAATGCAGATTATGAAGACCTGACTTGTAAAGTTTTGAGGGAAGTTTGGAAGTTCCTCAAGACTCTACAGGGGTCGTTCCTGTGCTAGTTTATATCAAGAATCAGTGGAGTTTGGCTTTTTGGAGGCTGAAGAATCAACTGCGATTAACAAGAAACCAACACCACAGAGGTAAAACCTTTCTTTGTTTTACTGGGATTATGGGTGCTGGTTAGCCAGGGCTGAAAAATCATCTTTGATTAAGAGTCCAGAATAACTGAGGTGAAATTCTGGAAGGATTTCCTCAGGGTCAGCACACACAAGCTGTGGTCCCGAGGTGATCAATGCTGCATCTCAAACTAGCAGCTGAGCTTGGCAAGTGGAAGACTCTCCTAAATGGGACTGGTCTGGAAAGCAGCTGAGGCTTGCCCCGAGAGAAGCCAGGAGAGGTCACTGGTGAAGATGCAGCTTCAGCTGTAGAGGAGATCCAGTATTTGAGATGCAGGACTGTGGGGTAACACCAAGGCCAGCAGCAGGGATGGAATGGAGCCAGCATGAGCCTACGAGACAAGCTGTGTGTGCTGTGGATGCAGAGCTGGAGAGATGAGCCTCTTCAAAGCCAGAAGATCATGAGTGAGCTCCAGGTGGCAGACACTGAGCTATTTACACTGTTGGATTTTGGTTTTGTTCTGATATGACTGTAACTGACCCCTTTAAAATAAGCATATATATTTTATAGGAACCCATAGTTAAGAAACTTTGGATTTCTAAAAATAACTTAGATTTGTAAATAGCTGAAGTTTTTATACAACTGTGGGACTTTTAAAAGTTGGACTGTCCACTATGATACTAACGTGCCATCTTGGGAATAAACATGAAGGAAAGGTTATGGTTGAATAGTGATGTGTTTGTGTGTCAAGCTGAGAAAGAGTTGTTAGCATTCCTTCTAGGCTCCGCCCCAGTTGCCTGGCAACAGCCAAGTATGCCTGACTCACTATAAAAGGGGCTGTTCCCCCACCTCCTTAGCTCCTCTCTTACTCTCTACATGTTCTTAGCCATCCTGGCCTCTTCTCGTCCTCGTCCTCCTCCTCGTCCTCCTCCTCCTCTTCCCTCTCCCTCTCCCAACTCCCCTCCCCATATCCTAAATAAACTCTAATCCATACTATACCCGCCTTATGGCTGGTACCTCAGGGGAAGGGATGCCTCCTCATGGGCCCACAGAGGCATCCTCCCACCCCTACACCACACCTCACTTCTAACAAACATATCCTTGGCCTTCTTTCCTTTTTTATAAAACAGCAGGGGTCAATTGTGCTGGTTAGTTTCTGTCAACCTGATACATATCTAGAGTTATCTGGGGAAAAGGGATCTTAATTGAGAGATCAGCCCCATGACAGTGTTCGCAGGTAAGTCTGTGGGTGCATTTTCTTGATTGATGATTGATGTGGGAAGGCCCAGCCCACAGCGGACAGTGACACCACTGGGCTGTGGTCCTGGATGATAGAGCAAGCTGAGCAGGCCATGGACAGGAGCCAGTAAGCAATATTCTTCCATGTATGTTGTCTTTGCTTCAGTCCTTGCCTTGACTTCCTTTCCTGATGGGTTGAATCATAAAATGAACTCTTTCCTCCCCAAGTTGCTTTTGATCATGGTATTTATCATAGCAACAGAAAGCAAGTAGGACAAATACCATCTCAAAAAAAAAATGGCAAAATTTGTCATCTTTATTAAATAGAGTATAGTAAATGTGCATGTAGTCTCAGCTATCCACTAGAAGGATAGCAAAAAGATAAGAGAAATAGAAAATAATTAAAATTTAAAATAATCCATAAGACAAAAAAATTTAAAAAGACATGAAATGGGAAAATCAGAAAATAAATAGTGACATGGATCAGACCAACTCCAAAAGATTTACCAAACATACACAGTATGTACTTCTTAAGACAGACACATGCTAAAGACAAGTATACATACCAAGGGTAAAATCGTTGCAGAAGTTAAGTCAATTAAAGAAATACCAGGCGTCTCTGTCTGACAGTAGTCTGCAGCTACACTATTGTCAGACAGAGACGACTCCTCTAACTACTGTGATCAGACTCAGTTTATAGTGATACAGGACAAAGCCATAAGGAAGACATAATAACTCTAAATTAAATGTATTAAACAATTTAGTTTAAAATACAAAAAAGAACTGTTTACTGCTCTAAGAGTCAGTGGGGCCTCAGAGAATGGAGTATAAAAATGAGACTGACTAGTCTCATGCAATGGCCAACTTTACTCAGAGCATCAGACAATTTATCCCCTGAGGGTTAAGAAGAATCACGTAAGTTCCAACAGAACAATCAGATGAATTAAAGACAGTGGAAGAATTAACATCCTTTAAATAGTACCAATCAAAAGAAGCAACCATTTGAAAATGCTGGCATATGCCTGCAATTTGAGCACTCCAAAGAGTAAGGAAAAAAAAATCTGAGATCAAGGCCAGCCCAGGCTTTAAAACCATCTTAGTTAGGGTTACTACCACTGTGATGAGACACCATGATCAAAAGCAGATTGGGGGAAAAAAGGTTTTATTTCACCCACATTTCCAAGTTAACAGTTCATTATCAAAAGCTGTGAGGGCAGGAACTCAAGCAGGGCAGAAACCTGGAGGCAGGAGCTGATGCAGAGGCCATGGAGGGGTGCTGTTTACTGGCTTGCTCCCCCCTTCTTTCTTATAGAAGTCCGGACCACAGCCTAGGGGTGGCCCTACTAGGGCTGGGCCCTAACTGATCACTAATGAAGAAAATGCCTTAAAGCCAGATCTTATGGTGGCATCTTCTCAGTTAAGGCTCCTTCCTCTCAGAGCCTTATCCTTGTATTAGGTTGACATAAAACTAGCCAGTATACAAATAACCCCCCCCCCCAAAAAAAATCAGACAAAATAGAAACACATTTAATAAACTTGATCCAAGTGACAAATGCATGCAATGACAAAATGCATATTCTGTGTGTATATAGCATATAGCACAAAATTTGCCATGTACTAGATGAATATTAAGCCTGAACAAATTTCAAAGGAATCATTCATAGCAATCATTCCAAATATGCTGCCTGACCACAGAATTCAGTTAAAAGGTAACTAGAAAGTTCTGAACTATTTGAACATTGAATAAAAATCAAGTAACTCTAGAGCCAGGTAGGATATCCAATCAGATACTAGAAAATATTTTAAATAGGATGAAACCAACACTTGACACAGAACAATGGAACACATAGAAAACAAAAACACGATGTTGGATTTATGCCCAGATACTTCAAGTAAGTATGTTAGAGAGAAACAGATAACATACTGTGTTGTAATTAAGATCAATGGTATTGCTGGGCAGTGGTGGTGCACGCCTTTAATCCCAACGCTAGAGAGGCAGAGGAAGGGGGATCTGAGTTTGAGGCCACCTTGGCCTGCAGAGTGAGTTCCAGGACAGCCAGCGATATACAGAAAAACCCTATCTTGAAATCCACAATCTCCCCCCTGCCCCCTCCCCAAAAACCCTAAAATTCAACTGTATCTGTATTCCATGTCTACTACAGCTGCATGGGGACCCTGTCAAACCACCACAGACCAGCATCAGGCAAGGCTATCAACAGATCAAACCCTCCCAACACTGCTACAGTCTTGGCTCCTCCCAAAGACTATGAGATTTTGATTCATACTCTGTTGAGGCTTTAGTGTCAAATTTCTGGCACATAATACATATTCAATGAATAAAGACTAGGATTGTCAGTTGGACTTGTTTATAAGAAAAAAATCTACTTAGGGCCAGTGAGCTGGCTCAGTGGATAAAGCACATGACACGTCGTGTTGTGAGGACCAGAGGTGGGTCCTAGAACCCATGTAAAGCCAGACGTGGTATCAAGGTCTATAATCCCAGTTCTCTATAGCAAGCTGGGAGATAGGGACAGGAAAATCCTTGAAGTTTGTAGGCCAGGCTAGACTGGCATAAAAAGTGTATAATAATATTATAATAATATATAATAAGAGACCCTGGCTCAAACAAGGTAGAAGGTAAGGGCCAACACCCAAGGCTGCCCCTTAGCTGCTACATACATATGCTATAGCGTTCAAACACAAGTGTGCACTCTCTCCCTCTCTCAATTTAAAAAGAAAATCATCTAGGTTAAATACACAGAAAAGCTAAAGTCAAAGGAATAAGAAAGTTTTATAAGGTTTATAGCACACAAGTTCTAACTAAAAGGAAGTTGCTGAATTTGCACTGACATTAAACAAAGATTATAAAAAAATCAGAGTAGAAGAGATATGAACTCTTTAATGATATAGTTCATTAAGATGTAAGACTTTGGATTTGTATGCACCTAGCAATGTACTTTTGATCATAATCATAAACGCCAACTGCATATAACCTCAATCTAACCAGAAGGACATGTCGGACAAATCCACACTGTTAGGCCAAGGTAATACAATGAAGGCTTGAGTCCACTTTTGACTGTGGACTCCTATAAAGCTCCATCTCTCTCCATTCCATGTGATACATCATAAAAAAGGCGACAACCAACATTTTCTCCCTCCTTTGGCACAAAAACGAAGCAAAACAATGCTACGTTTGTCTATGTGCAAGAATTCCCATACAGGCTGCACCTCTAACCATAATAAAAGCCTAGGACTGTCCCTTTTCCTTGCTTTCTGCTCAAGATTTACTCACCCCCATCCTATGCTGGCCTTCTTAACAGTTTCCTTCTGTAGCCTAGGCTGGCCTGGAACTTACTGAAAGGAATTGAAGGAGCATGCACACACAGCAAATTTATAATGCTTAGACACTGTAAGACATAAAGCTATCAATTCTTAAAGATCAAAATCACAAGAGTACCAACCACCATTCCATTAGCAAGATATCCTCAGACCTAATCCCTGGAAGCTATAAAGTCTATGTAGCAAAATGGACTGTGCAGGCATGAATAATAAAGATTTGAGAGCATATTTTGCATTATCCAGGAAGTTTAATATATCAGAAGGGTATGAAGGAAGCCAGAAGGGCAAGAGATGTGAAGACAGAAGCAGAGGTGTGTGAGACAAATATTCTTTGCTGTGCCTTTCTTTCAAGAGGGAAGAAGGAATGGAGAACCAGCCTGCCTCATCTTGTGCTTAAAAGCCACCTTAAAAGGAAAGCCTAGGCTCATTCCTCTTGATGCTTAACCCTGTTTCTCAAGGATTAGGCTAGGCCCCACCTGTAACTATAAACGGTTCTAGTCTGCCTATTTCAGGACAGCAATCATGTCTTTGTTTCAAAAATAACTAACCATCTTGTTGTAAATCTACCTTGTTTTAAAAGGTTATCTGGTCACCTCTGAAGGCCTTGTTACGACTACCTGTTGTTATGCCCACCTTGAAACCGTGGTACTGTCCCAGGAGGTCATTAGGACTAAGCTTTTCTGCTGATGCTCTGCTCCTGTGACCCCACCAAATTACCCCATTTGGAAACCTCCTCCCCCTGAACTATAAAAACTTTGTCGTCTTCACATCTAATACCGACCTCTTTTTTTTTTTCTTTTTCATACTGTGTTTATTGATTAAGTTACCTCCCTGGCAGAATCCAGTAATAGGCTAATGAATGGCAACTACAGTGTACTGTGCTGGGCTGTTTAAATTCACAGACCGGAAACAGAAGTGCAGCAAGACCACAGTGAACAGTGGGCCTCGTCTGTGGCTCTTTAGCCTCGATAGGATTTTAAAGAGGGGTGGGGAAGGGGAAACCTTTTTTCTTTTCCTTCAGCCAGCAAGTATTATAGGTTGTTTTCTTCCAGTTTTGTTTGGAATCAAGTCATGCCAAAGGATTAGAGCAGGCTGGTTTGGAAGTAGGTAGACTTTTTTTTTGAGAACTGAAGCAAGTTTGTTACCGACAAAAAGCCGTGAGCTCCTGGGACGTGTCAGGTTGCAAGGGAGGGAGTCATAGATCATATATTCTCCAGTGTTTTGATTTACTGAGTCACTTCCGCCTCACACATGACACCATGGAGACTTCACCCAGGTACATTCTGGATTTCAGTGAATGATGTCATGATCAGACGCAAGGCTAAGCCCAGCCGCCATGACTCCTACTCCAAGATAAAATGATACTGCCTAGTGAATGCTAACATCTGTAAACCTCAGCCCCCGAGGAAGGGTAAAAGAACCCCAGGACCACCGCTCCGTCCTTGAACTTGAAAGTGTTGGTGAGGGCAGATGGCGTGTTTAGCTGTAAAGACAGCAAAAACAGTCCCTGTTCCCCGACCAGTCTGAGCATCAGGACAAGATGATGGGGGAAAATAAGGCTTCCTAGGACAAGCACAGACGGGAGCAGAGGAAACTGGAGGAGCTGAAGGGATGGCTGCAGGAGGAATGAAGAAATCTGGCAGGGCTTCTTTTCTCATGCAGTGAGGCTGCCCCACAGTCCTCCCCACTTAAACATTGACGTTCTACCACACATCTGCTGCGGATAGGTAGGATACCGTGTTATTTGGGAGCCTTTACAAATCCCCCTTCTCCCAGAGTCTTTATTTGTTTCAAGAGGAAGCAGGAACCATCCAGGAAGACCAACCCTTTTTTCCTTTTTGGTGGCTACTTCTCTAACCTTGTGAACTGACACACAGTTTCCCTTATGTCCCTGTTTCATAAGCTGCCAGAGCATCCAAGTTTGGTGACCCGATTCTTCCCACATTTCTCTGATGAGGGCTCCCGTGTAGTCCCTGGCGGTCTCCATTGGTGCGGGTCCTCCTGTCCCAAGGCCGCGCCTCTTAAATCACTGCCCTGTCTGCCCCGCCCCGCGACGACTTGACTGGATCGAGCCAGGACTTTGGCGACAGGCTGCGCTCCTGCGAGCAGTGAGTAGTTCTGGCTCCCACGCCTGGGTCCCGGGACCACGCCCCTTCGTGTGCAAATGGCACCGGTACCGAGGGCCCCAGAACCCCAGATTTGGTGCTGTTGGTGGCTATAGTCAGTTTGCTTTCCTCTTCTGGGGGCTGGGGTAACTGGTGACATCACCAATGTCAGCAGTATCGCTTGGCAGGAGAAAAGCAGGTGTGCGTGAGGCGAGCTGAGTGTCCGAACAGGCTGTCTGCATGCTGGAGTCTCCAAAGCCCGACCCAGGGCTGGGCGGCTGGCCAGCGAGTTCTGGAGTTGTAGGTTAGGCAGCTTCGGAGACACAGAAGGTAAGCTCAAGATTTATCCGACAGAGAAGGTTTTCGTGCGCTCAGTGAACAGCCGCTGCCCCACGCCCACGAAGAGCCGAGTTGGGGGACATTCACCAGAGCTTCTCAACAAAGTTGAAGATGACTTTCTTCGCAAGCTACAAGGTCTGGAATTAGGAGTTGCTGGAAGCTCCTCTCTGCGCACCATCACTGACCGTGTTCTGTGTCCCAGGCTCGGTCACCAGCCCTCTCTCTTCTCCAGTACATCTCCAATACCGACCTCTTGAACCCCACCTTAGGGAAGGCACCCCATGTAAATGAATACAAAGGCTTGCTTTATTTAATTTGGCCATGATGATTTAGGTTGGTGGTCCTCTCACATCTTCGGGATTAACATTAGCCCTCAGAGAAGACAGATTTCTGGAAAAGCCAAGGAAACGTTCTCTACAGAGAGAACACAGCCCTGCCAACACCTCGACTTTGGAACTTATAGCCCTCAGAACTAAAAGATAATTATATTTTGGGGGGCCTTTTAAAATATATAAAAAAATTGTATTGTTTAAGTCACTAAATCTGTAGTCATTTTTTTTCCTAACCATCAACAGGAAACAAAAACATTCTCCATGTGGAAATTAAGTGCTCGTGTACAATCTATTGAAAAGAAAAGCACTGGAAATCAGAAAACAGAAAAATGATGACAGAACTGCTTCCTGCTATGAACTCAACTGTTCTCCTAAAATTAGCATAAAGAAACTCCTAAACCTCAACCCTCAGCATGTGACTGCATTTGTGAATCTCAATTGGCCATTCAGATGGTCTCTAATCCAACCTGTCTGGTGTCCTCACAAATGCCTCCCCAAAATCTGGACTCACAGAGACAGAGAAATGTGCACACAGAAGAAAAAAAAAATCACAAATGAGAACATGGTAAGAGGGTGGATATCTGCAAACCAAGGAGAAAAGCCTCAGAGTTAAATTTGAGAAATTAACTTCTGCTTGTTTAAGCCAACTGATTCCTGCTTCTCTGCTTTTGCAGCCCTGGCAAACTAAGACATTTTCTACTAATGGGTACACCTAGAAAATAACTGAAACAGAAGTTTACAGTCTCTAGTGTACATATGGGAGGAGGGACCTACGGGATAAGGCACCTGGGGCCGGGGAGGAGGCTCAGCAGCTATAGCATGAGCTGCTCTGACAGAGGACCAGGGCTCTAGGGCAGCCACCTGAAATCCAGATCCAGGGGATTCAATGCCTCTGACCCTATAGGGCACTGGTACTTCTGTGCACATGTGCTCATCCACAGTCACACACATCAAAAATCTAAAAAAAGAAATTAGAATGAAAACAGTAAACTAAAAAATTAAAAACTAAAGAAAAAAATTAAATGTATGAATTTTACTGAAGAGATTAACCAAGTCAAAAATTACTTTTTTTTTTTTTTTTTAAATAAAAGACCAATAAATCCAACAACCTCTGGTGAAAATGATCAGTATTTAACAGTGAGGGGGTTACAGTAAATTAGGTACAAGTCACCAACATCTAAAATGAGTGGCTCAGTGGCAGAGCTTTTGTCTTGCCTGTGTGAGGGTTTAGTTCCCTAGAACTGAAAATTCAGGATTGAACTAAGTATGCCTCAAGTACTAAGATAAAATTGATGTAAAATATAAACAAAAACTTTGATCAAACAGGTAACTTTCTAAAGGAGTATAACTTAACCAAACTTACTGAGAAAAACTAGAATTGAGCTATGACCATGAAACAAAGCTTAAACTTTATTTTAGTTGGGGCTGAAGAGACAAGCTAAGTGGTTACAAGGGTACAAGCACTGGCTGCTTTTCTAGAAGACCTTGATTCAGTTCCCAGCACCTGCACAGCAGCTCACAGCCCATTGTCACTCCTGTCCCAGGGGATCTGACACCCACTTCCCCCTCCATGGGCACTGCACACACACTGTGTAGGGATGGACACACACAGGCTAAACACTCATACACACATAAAAATATTTCTTAATTGACACAGGTGACTTTTTTAGCTAATCATACTTCAAATATTTAAAGAATAAATAATGAATACCTCTAATTTCATGGAAAAAATTCTACAAATTAGAAAAATACTCAATTCTTCTTGCAAATCAACAAAAACCTTAATACCCAAATATAAAAGTATTAATAAAATACATTCCTAAATAAAACATAACAAATTAAATTAGGTCACATAAAATGAAAAGGATAATCAATCATGCCCTAGTTTTATTTTAGAGATTTAAGACTTTTTTTATTTTAAAGGAATTCAAATGTATTTTAGTTAATACATTTCACCACAGTCATAGATTATGGGAAATAAATATGATCATCCTCACAACACGAATTCAACACCTATTCACAACAATCAATACTCTTAGCAAACTTGGAATGGACAGGAATTCTACACGTTTGACTAAGGAATCTACCAAAAACTGAAGGCATAAAGCACACTTCATGGTAAATGATGAAAACTTCCAAGATTGGAGGCAGAGGCCATCATGATCAGCTGCATCCAGTAAGTGTCTGAAGGTGTTATTAAATAAAGAAGGGGAAAAAAAGAAACAATACTCTTTATCATGTTAAAAAAAAAAACCCTCAAAGAATTTATGGATGAATTATGAGTCAACTACAACAGAAAAAAAAAAGCAATTAAAATAGTATAGAAATATAAAGCACTTAAAATGAAATTTTGTAAAAGTTGATTGAATAGCAAGATGGCAGGAGATACCTCAATGGAGATGTCCAAGCAACATGAGGACCTCAGTTCCATTCTTCAGAACCCACATAAAGAGGGACGGACACATTAGTGTATGCCTGTAGTCCCAGCCCTCCCATGAGAGATCAAAGGTGGAGACAGGAGAATCCCCACAAGCTTGCAGACCAGTTAGTCTGGTGTAAGCAGCCATGAACAAGAGACCTTTTCTTAAAAGGGGTGCAAGGCAATGATGCACACTTAAGGTTGCCTGAAGCCCTGGACTTCTTAAACTATGCATTCACTGTAAATGTGAAGATTGATAACCCAAGCTCTTTATATAACATATGTTTATATAAAGACAATAAAAAAGGCAAGCACAAACCAAAGAACCTAGAACACACATAACTGACAACAGATTAATACTTAGAACATATAAGAAATCCTTTTATTTGCAATCATCACTACTATACAATCCTATGTATACCAGTAATTGCTAGCAACACAGAAGGGACAATCAGATATTATGTGCCTTCTGAACAGAAGGATTTATAGAACCCAATATGGATTTATAGAACCCAATATCCATTAACAAGATATCTTGGCAAAACCCAACCAGATAAAAGCCTGAATTTGATTAACTCTTCAGCTCCAATTAACAATTTATAGCAGATGCAGGGAATAAACCACACACCATGGAAAACAAGCAGAAAATCCAGAGGAAAGGACTCTACAAACCAAAGACAGAACTTTCTTTTCTAGCAGATGAATGCCAAGAAGAAAGCCTGCAGAGTAAGGGGGACAACTGAAAACTACAGGCCAACAGAAGAAAGAAGTCCTGTCATCCTCAGGAAAGTAGACAGAACCGGAGGACATACTGAATGAAATAAGCCAGACACAAAAGCAGAGTATTTAAGTACAAACTTAAAAAAAAAAAAAAAGCCATAACCTGAAAATAGAAGGTGGTCTACTAGGGCCTGGGAAGAGGGGGGAAGTGAGGGGGTGAAGATGAGTGAACATTATGAATGTACAATATATGTATGGAAATGCTATAACGCAGCCTACAAATGCACATAACTAATACATGCTAACAAAGAGGGAAAATAGGCAAATTACAGTGTTCATAAATGTAAACTTAATCAGGACAGCTGTTTGTTTTTCCTGGGAAGGTTTATCATAGTTCTAAGGGCCTCCAGAAAGTAACTGACTTGTAGTTTATAACGGCCCTCACTGCATGGCAGTTCCTTAAGTGACCTATTTTCTGTCTGACAGAAAAACTATCCCAGGCAAACAGCTAGAAGGAAAACGATTGCTGTGGGTGTGCTAATACAGGGACTGCCATACAATTTAGAGTCAAGAACATTGCTTAAACATTTCTCCACTTCTTGACAATTGTGACATTTTGGAAAGATTATCTAGCAATGCTTATGTATGTGTAAAGTAGAGATAACAGAACCTGATCTTATTCATTTGTGATGAGATTCAAATTATATATAAACATATTTACACATATAATTGCATACATGCAATTATATATAATTTGAATTATGTATGTATGTGTAGTAATGGACAGACATAGGAGTTTGAGACAATTATTTAAATATACGCTATCATGCTTGTTACAAAGAATGAAGTCATTTGAAGCAGAATTAAAAAGAATATAGTTTAGATCTGCTTTCTGTAGTTCTGTTGGATGCAAAATAATTTAAAATATGATAGATACAGTAATTTCCATGAAAGTGGCAAGAATTATTTATTAAACAAATGAACTCTACTCAAAATGTGGCAACTGTCTTATTTGTAAGTGTAATGACTTAATACACTTGAAGTGTTCAGTGGAATTGTGGATATGTGTGTGTAGTTTTTTGTGGCTTTGTTATATTTAATAGCAAGAAATTAAGCATTAAAAGAGCCCAAGAGTCATCTGAAGGAAGGAGAGGGAAGACCGGTAGTAGTAACACGAGCAACGACCTCACTCATTTAAAGTATCAATGCCCAACAGACAATGGCTGGAGTGAGATTAAGGGCGAAGCTTATGACTGGGTTATTTACAGACAGACCTGAGAACTATGGGACAAATAGTATATAATCAAGCAGCCTCGGTGAAGGCAGTATTGAACTGTAGTTAGCTATCTGCTCTTTCAAAGTGTGCTGAGCTAATTCAGAAGACACTATACACTGTCAGAGTGAACAAACAGGAAGAGATCCTGTAGAAGTAGAAGCCAAGTAACAGGAACCTGTGATGTTAGAAGTAAGGAGAGTGAGTGCTGTGGGTGGGGGTGATCAACTGTCAATGAAATGGAGTTTCTGGGGCACATGGGTCTTGGTGATGTTCTATCTCTACATCAAGGAGTTGGTTACATAAATTTAAATTTCGGTTTTAAAAATTTACTGACTGGCCAGGTGTGATGGCATATGCCTTTAATCTCAGCAGTTCAAAGCCAGCCTGGTCTACAACAAAGTTAGTTCAGGAGAGCTAGGGCTACACAGAGAAACCATGTCTCAAAAAACAAAACAAACAAAAAGTTATTCACCAATACACATGATCTGGACATTTCAACCAAGACATAATACCCCCACCTCACCAAACATGTTACATATTCATCACAGGCAAAGACTACAACTACAAGGGAACACAGACGAAAATAGTTTGCTTTACAGAATGATATCACTATGTAAAATTCTAAACTGTTATCCTTCAGGATGCTGTGAGAAAGACATGGTTCTTGGTATTACATATCATTCGCATGCTCACATCCAGAACATAGCTAGTTTTGATTTAGCTTTGACACTGACTTTGACAACCAGCAGTAAACAGTCACAATGCAGAAGAACCCACAGGACACTCCCATATGCCCGTCACCTTCCATGCACTGCAACGAAATGGAGTATCACCTGAGTACACAAGTATTAACATAAAGCCTTGCCAAGACTTGTGGATCCCAGCCCTACTTTATGGTAAGGATGGATGCCCACAATAATCACACTTCCCACTGAATGGTATCAGCTCAGCAAAGAGGGAGGAAAATTTTCTTTACAAAAACCAACACACACACACACACACAAAAACCCAGCACACACAGAGAGACAGAGAGAGAGAGAGAGAGAGACAGAGAGAGAGACAGAGAGAGAGACAGAGAGAGACAGAGAGACAGAGACACTGACTATATTACTCAGCTGACTCCTTGGTTTCATGTTTCTGCAAAATGAGACCTACAGCTTCCAAGCCAGGCACAGGGTTAATGATGCCCTGCCAGCTCTGCCAGTAACCCAGAACCTACAATTTCTGTGCTGTGTTCTTCTTTAGAGCAAAGGTATGGATTATTGGCTATGGCTGCAGAAGATGAGAATCACTTATTTCAGAAAGCCAGAAAGAATATCCAAGCAAGACGTTTCATCTCCTCTATCTTTGAATTAGTCTGAGAAATCACTAAAGAGAACACAGGGGTGTGGAGTGGAAATGCAGTCTAAAAGCTATAACAAGCCAGGCAGTGGTGGCACATGCCTTTAATTCCAGCACTTGGGAAGTAGAGGCAGGCGGATTTCTGAGTTTGAGGCCAGCCTGGTCTACAGAGTGAGTTCCAGGACAGCCAGGGGATACAGAGAAACCCTGTCTTGAAAAACCAAAAAAAAAAAAAAAAAAAACACAAAAACAAACAACAAAAAAAGACAGTATAAGATATTCTGGCATGAAAATAGTCTTATGAAATCTAGTGCCATATATACTGAATATTCAGTATTTTAAGTCACCAAAAGCTAAAAAGAAACCTACGTCTACTACGTCTACAAACCAACTACAGTTTGTAGGCTTTGTTTTTATTTGTCTCTGATTCAAATAAAAAAATTGATTAAAACTACTATAATTGAGAAATTTAAATGCCAGTTTGATAACAAATAATTTACAAAAAAAATTGTGATATCTGAAGTGCTTATTTCTCTGACACATTTTGAACTACCAGAGGTTTAAATGACAAGCTCTGCACATGTTTACTAGTAATGAGTGTCACAGAGGAGGTTGATCCAGGTATACAAAACAAGACTGATTTAAATTGGGTGATAGATACACAGGTACATGTGTGTGCTGTTTTTCTTTTTTAAGATTTCAGTTATTTCTAATTATGTGTGTGAGTCTGAACATGTATGACTGCTGGTACCTGTAGAGGCCAGAGGCTTCTGATGCCCCTGGAGCTAGAATTACGGGCAGCTATGAGCCACCTGACGTGGGTGCTGAGAATTAATTTGGGTCCTCTGCAAGAACAGTGAGTGCTGAGCCATCTCTAGCACACGTTTTTGATTTCTAAAAATAATCAAGAATGTTTTATATGGCTTTTTATACACATGTGCACATTCATTTAAGAACATTTTTTGTTTAAAAAATGTTCTGGATTTATGAGGACAATTGATTTCTTTCCAGGTAACTATAAAAAAACACTTGAACCTCAGAGTCTAGATGAAGAAGGGTGATGCTGCCTGCTGTCTCAGCATTCTGTTATTGATAGCTAGCATCCACTTCGCTCTTTGCTCAGCTGGCAGGGACTTGCAAGCATCGATTGCTCAGGATGCAGGCAGCAGCCTGCAGCAAGGTGTGTCCTTGGTGAGCCACTGCTGAGTAACGGGTCTGCCTATAGCTTTGCTTCAGCCTGTCTTTCTCCCTCCTCCAATCAGACTCCTCCTTGCCTAACCTTTTTTTATTTTCCTGCGTCACCAACACAAAATGGAGTTAGCTGGGGGCAAAAACAATCCTTCTAAAATGGCTGAATGCAGTAGGGGTGCCAGGCAGTGACAAGAAGAGAAAGGGCACCCCCTGGTGTCTAACACAGGGACTCCGCTTTTTCCTTCCTTGATTATTTTGCATCAAAACAATTCCAAGCACAAGTCATTTCTGCTATAATCCTAGATATCTATGTTGAATTCAAAGTTCAAGGAGCAGAAATTGAGGCACAAAGGGGGCAAATATTTTATTTTGTTCAGTCTCTAAAGACAGAATCAAGGTACAGAGTACCGCTCAGTCGTGGTTAGAAACCATTTCTAAGAGCTCACAGGGAGGAAGGAAATCCTTCTATAGCACACTATTCCCAACTTTAGCAATGACCTAACAGCCCCCAGAGTCCCAGAGCTATAGCCACCACTTCCCCAGGAATTCCTGTTACTGGCTTCTCTCAAAGAAGACTACAAACAGGAAATGGAGGAGTGGGAGTTGCCTGACATCTGGGAAGCTAGGTTCTTAAGAATCACAGGTGGCCAATGAGTAAGGGGGACAAAATAAGCAACTTTGGGAAAGCACCTCTGAGGAAGAGACTAGCGGGAAAACCAGTTATATCCACACAGCAGGAAGGTGCAGGATGTTATAAAGCAACTCCACAAATTCATCCTCAACGGGTTACTCAGAATGAAACTACTTTCTGTGTGCCCAAACAAGGCATCCGCTTCTATTCCACCAGGAACAGCCTCCCTTGAGTAAATCAGCTAACAAACGTAAGAGGAGGAAAAAGTGGCTCTCCCATCACATGCCATCTATCCACTGTCTAATGTGAGATGATGACAGTGGATGGATACATTGGATAAACACAGAAGCACCGCATCCACACGGCATTTTCTGAGATTGAAGCACAATTGGCATGAAGTTTGGGACATAACATATTTGAGGAATTGGATTTGATTGTAAGCACGGGGGAAAAAAAAAAATAATAAAAACATAGGCGGAAAGCCAGATGTGTGGGTACACACCTGTAATCTCAGCACTCAGGAGACGGGCAGAAGGATCACTCCAAGCACAAGGTTACTCTGGTAAATACACTGAGACAGGTGAGGTAGACTTTGGCACCACTATAATCTCTTTCAAGGAACTGTTACAGAATCATGATGTCCTAGGCACATTTGAAAAACTAGAATATTTTATGATACCCCTGAGAAACAGTAACAAAATTTCTGTGATAGTAACATAGACACTGAACCACTAAGGACACCCACTACCTATTAGACTCCGAATGAACTGATTCCGAGAAGATGACAAGAGTCCAGTTTTGTGTTACTGAGATATTATTGTCCATGTACAGAATTTTTAGTTTATATTAAGGCTACATGAAAAACAAAACACAACAAAAACCCAGCACTTTAAAGCTACATATGCACCACAGCAGGGGAAAACAACATGCTTTTCTGGATAACTGAGCAGCAGTTATCGACACCCAAGGGTAACCTGATCATCATCCTGACCTCTTGACCAAAGCATACACTCATTTGCTAAATCTCGTAATAGGGCATTATAGAAGTGCAAGCTGTGAAAATAAACAAGATGATCCAGCAGAAATGGATGAACTCAAAGGACAAAACTAGAGCCAGCCAGATGCTGAGAGCTGGGCAGAAGGTGGGGAGAGAGAAAAAATGTGAAGGAGAAGCAGAAAAGCGGAGTCAGAAGCTGGCACTTCACAAGTCCTGTGGTCACTCACAGACACACTCACTGAGTTTCTCACACACCCAGGGTTCCCATCACACCAGAACCATGACTCAGGGAGTGTGGAGAAGAGCTCTGCCTGGGTGTGGTGGGTAGGGACTGGAAGGACAGGCACCTCCCCAAGCAAGGATTCCTCATGTCAGTGAAGAGACAGGTCGGGGATAACGCAAGGGGACAGCAGGCTAGGGCATGTGAGAGGACATCAAGTACAAGGTGCTATGTACAGTGCTTCCTTTCTCAGAAGACTATGAGAAAAAATAAAATCTCCCAATAGATTAATATAATAAGCTACTCAAACAATGATAAATTACTGCTACAATTCATTTTTACTAATATAATATCCCTTTCCACTTAGAAATCCATCTCATAACATCATCTATAAACATTTCAGTATATAGTTCTAAAAGACTATGGCTTTTTCAAAATACCCCACCTACCATTATCATAATTTTGACTTAAATGTCAAGGATTCTATAGAGTCTGCTGGAATCAGGATTTGTGAGGTCAACAGTCAGCACTGATTGACCTATTTCTAAATTCTGTTCTAACCTATATATTGTCCTACATCTCACTTCTCCCTTGACATGCCATTTGTGAAGAAACCAAGCCCCTGCTCACTGGTAAGAATTCAAAGGAGTGTGAAACAGCAGCACAGCCGTCCTTAGAGGACATGCTGCCTTCTTCCCACTCACTCCCTGCTAGATTCTGAACCAGACAGATCTCAGGTCACTGTGTGGCATTCACTTGCTATGAGATTTTAATAAGCAAAGGACATATTGATTCTGTGGTTAGGCATAAACTAAGCTAGCACACACAGGCATTACAGAAATGGTGCAGTGCTCTGACAGTAAACAGGCAGTTGTGCTTAAAACAGAACAAGGAGGGCAAGCAGCCACAGCCAGTTTTTTAGGTGCTCCAGGGTAATTTTATCTCTGCCATTTCACCTACGCACACCTAAATATGGAGCAAACTGCACATTTCTACATCACTCTGTAACAAAGGATTCTAGAAATACTCTGTTTTATTCGGGTATTGGGGGAAGGGAAGTAGCAGGGTAGCAAAACAAAGAGACAGATGGAGTAAACACCCAGCCCCCAGCCTGAGTCTGGAGTCTGCAGTGGCAGCTGCTGGTTTTCATCATATTGCTGTTTTTTTTCCTTCTTTGTTTCAGAGCTGGGAGCCAGGAAAGGGTGGAGAAGGGGAGGGGATGAGGGGCAGGACTTCATCAGCCTTACGGAAAGTCATCTGATCTCCTCTACCAATCCCTAGGCTCTGACCTCACAATCTGGAACTTGAGCCAAAATAGCTCAACTGCGCACACACCGTGGCCAAAATGAAAACTGCAAGCAGATTAGAAACATAGGACTTTCTTGGAAGTACTTTGTGCAGGTTTTCTTGACAATAGAAAATGTGTACATGTGTAGAAACACACACACAAACACACTTCTAATCTAATAGATCTAAAAAGATCCTCAGTGATCCTTGCAGTCGAGTTTTATTGTAGTAAGCTCAGAGGAGGAGAGTGGCTGTTGCACTCCACTCTGCACAGAGGAAGGCTCCCTTCATTTAAATGGGATCCTCCTGCCCCTAGATCTTGGAGAAAAAGAAAGCTTTTTATATTGGAATCTGATTTTTTTTTTTCCAAAAAGAAGCTAACTTCAGCCAGGCTCAGTACGGAAAATGGAGCAAATGCTGCTGCTGGCTTTGCTGAACCCTGTTCTGCAGACGGTAACTAGACTCAGGCACTTCTCTCCCTGTTCAAGCACGGAGACAATTTTCCTTCAAATTCTTTCTTTCCTTATTATAAAAATAATATTCCATTATTGTAAATTTACAGGAAAAAAGTCTACTTAGAAGGCTTAACACAAATCCAGTATTCTGGTACCTTCTTTTATTTCTACATAAAACAAAGGGCATCCATAACCAGCTTCCTGATTCTCCATGAATCTTGTGCCAGACAGTCTTCTGGATTATGGGTACATCTTAATGTGGTACAAATACAGGATAATAAGTTCTGGAGCAATCTATTTTAAGAGCAAACGGTCACATGGGGAACAATAATGAAATGCAATGGGACACAAACAGAAAGACATAAAAACAGGACAGGGAAGAGGGACTTCAGCAGGAAGGGATAAGAGAGGACGATGCAGGAGATCAAAATCAAAGCACATGTAATAAAATCGTGAAAGGGTAATTTTTTTAAAAAGAAAACAAAAAGCTGAGATAAAAGCAAGAAAACAATGAGGGGCACTAGCCCTTTTCCCTTGGAGTACCAGACTCCACCATGGAGTAGTGTCCCTGTGTCACTGATACAAAGCTTTGCCCCTGCCTCAGTGTCATGCTCAGCTTGTAATCTGGAAGTACTTTTGGCAGAAAATGTTAGTCTCTTCTTTCCACACCACAGCAGTGAGGCCTTAGGATGAGCTGCTGTACATTTACACAGCTGGTGTGGGCAGCAACTCTGAAGACTCTGTGTGTTATGTAAGAGGTGTACAAAGAACAAGAGGCCAAATACATAAGCGGGAGCTGGAACAAGTGGGTCAACAGCAGTGCAAAAAAAGCAAAGAATATTTGAGTCCTCTATTTTTGTTATATTCTTGGGTTTACAGTAACACTTAGAATGTAAGTGACTGAGGCTTTTTACATGAAGAATTCTGAAGCTACAGCATCAAGGTATAGGGCAGCATAGACAGAATGTATCTTTTGGTCAACACAGAAAGAACAAGAATTCATATTTCTACTTGCTTATAATTGCATTTTTAAAAAACCCTGCAACAGAATTAAAAATGAACCATGATTATTTCTAGAGGGTGAGAATGGGAGACTGACTGACTGACTAGGAATGAGGTTGTTTTATGCGGTCTTCAGTAATGAAATACCTGTGCTACCTATGTTGTCGAACAGATACAAGCACAAACAAAAGCCAGAGCAAACATTCCTCAGCAGAAACACTCTCCCAACTTGCTGTTCAGTAACAGCAAACAAGATGCTTCAGACTCAAGAATTCTTAAAGAGCATGAGGTTAAGGGTCCTTCAGATCAGTGTGTTTTCCCAAGGCTTTGGGTTCCAATAGGTAGTAAGAGTCCTCCAATATGTAGCACAGCCTAGTTCTTCTACCATGCTTCCTGGAGACCTTGTTCTTTCTTATGACAACATCCCTGCTCTCTACAGCAAGAGGCTAGCCAAACCTGCTCAGGAGCTATGCCTCCAGGGACCCTGCATTATCCCAGCCTGATGTCCTCCTGTTTCTACAACTCCTCTGTTGCACAAAGGTGATGACACCCATCTCTCTAACCCACTCAATCTCTAAATAACACGTTTCCAGCTTTTCACTGACCCCAGGGGACTTCAAAACATCCTTCTATGATGCTACTGAGATTTAAAAGGAAGATTAGCAAGAGAAGAATTTTATAAAAACAAGTGCCTAAATAATGCCTGTCAGCAGTCAGTATTAAAAAAAAAAAATAGCTATTCTGATACAGGCAATGAGATACTACTAAAATAAAAGTGGAGAGCAGTGGGTAAGTTCTAATGTTTGAAGTAGCTTTTCAGTAAAAACTGTGACAGAAATCGATTATGAATATGTTAAAATAGTTATATATTATTATATATATATATAATATATATATATATATATATATAAAACTATTAAATTCATTAAAATAAGTCTCCCTTTAAGCCCTCTGAAAGGAAGGCTATGATTTCATGAGGCTATTAGATTAAAAAGCAAACACTACCCAGCCTCAGAACTCCCAAAGAAACAATGATCTTACTCTTAAGAAGCAAGATTCTGATTGCACCTGGAGACAAGATCCCTCTGTAAAAGGGTTAAAATCTGACAGGCAGCATCTTGCTCTAATTTTACTGAAGAGCTTGCAAATAAACCTCCTGGCCAGCAGAGGGCAGTGTCATAATAGTCTGTATCTCACAAAAGCGGCAGGGAGCCGCTCTCTAACGTGACTGCATCACAACCCTGCGTAACAATGACACATCAAAAATAAGAGAGTTCCATGTGCCATCTGGTGGCGAAAAGAAGAAGAGCACTTGCTGCTGACCGTTTCAGATCCCAGAAGTTTAAAAGGAATTTAAGTTCAATTATCTTAATTTGATGACACTTTCTCTTAAATCTCCACTAGTAAATGAAACCAGGAACTACATAAGCAGCCTTCAAGCAAAAATTGCAAACTTTCCACCTAGTTTTAGCTCTTAATCTCCCAAGACTAGCTATAAGAAAGCAGCAGGTTCTCCTGTCTGACCATTGGTACCTAAAATAAAGAGGAAAAAGCCTAACTCAAGCAAAAACAGCAAAATACCCACAGAAAGTTGTCAAAGCAAGAATCAGAGATTGTGATCGACTGTGCAAGGGCGGCGATTTCAAAGAAAGCAGAGGAAAAAAGTTACAGAAGTTCAGGACAGAACTCATCTTTGTTTTCACCAATGTCAATGTACAGACAAGGAAAGAGCCAGTGTATGAGGGAAAACCTTTGGTGTAACTTCATAAGTAAAGAGATTAAAGCAAGACATATTTCCCTCATCAGAAATTCTGATCATTTCTTCACCTTTCAGAAACTACTATGCAGAAATATAAAGTATACGAAGACAGGATTTTCCTGTGGTCATGTTTGTAAAAATACTTAAAATCCTCAATGAGGAGGGTTCAGTTATATATAAAACTTTTCTTATTCATGACAGAATACAACTGTCCATTTGAAATAATCCAATGACAACATGAAACTTTTAAAAAGCAAGGCAAATTTATATATGACATCAAGATATGGTAAAGGATGTTATACAAAATACAAAACAGTATTTACCATATGGAATGAGCTTGCTGTACTAAAAAGTGTGTTTATACAATCACTATAATTGCTCCTTAATTTTCCAATAAGGTTTTGTTTGAAGTTTCCCTTGATTTTTTTCCATATCAACTAAATCTAAGTTAATTACTTAAATAACATATGTATAGAAGAGGGATGGTTAATCATGGTCACCACAGGGAAGAAGGGAGACTGCTGTATATTGTCAGAGTAGTCTACATATTTGTGGCAACAATGGTTAGTCATTCAGGAACTGCCTTTGGACAGGATCACAGTAACAGAAAAGACAGAAAATGGGGAACACGGTGGTATAAGCTTTGGAAAGTTCACATTCTGATTGCCTCAATTTTCTCTATAGAGTGCTGGGCCTTTCAAAGAAAAGGTGTGAAGTTAGTAATTCAGAGAAGTATGAAACTGAGTAGATTAAAAGTGCTTACAGGGAGCTGGTGAGCTAGCTCAGTGAGTAAAGGTGTCTGGTGACCTGAGTGAGATGCTCCCAGAGCCACATGTTAGTGAGGTTATCCTCTGACTTCCACAAGTGCACCATGGCACTTGTGTGCTGCACCTCTACCCACACTAAATAAATCTAATAAAAGAATAAACACTGAGAAAACCAAACAAACAAAGGCCCAGGACTGCTTAAATGTCAGAGTGTCAGCATGTGACATCCTGGAGAAGGGCAAAGAGACTGAGCATGAGGTCAACCTGGGTTGCACAGTGTGAGGCTGGACTGGACTGAGCTCAAGGTCAGCATGGAAATCATGAGACCCTGTATCAAAAACTAAATCAAACCAAAAAAAAATACATAAAAATATTTAAAACACAAGTGTATCAAAGGCCACACAACAGAACAGCCTGAGTAGAGGAAAATGAAGAGCAAGCAGAGACAACAAGATCAAAATAAGAACACTTACTAAGAAAAGAAAGGGTGCCCAGGAAAGTATGTGTGGTCTCTTCCAGTAATATTCAGAGATACACAACTACAGATCCAGCACAGACAAGGTAGAAATCACAAGAATCATGGTTTTGCCAATCAAGCATGATGAAATGAGAGAGGCCCTCAATGGAAGAAAAGTACCAGAGGAATGATTATGTTTAGCTTAGGTGAGGAGTGAAGTGATCACAGTGAAAGGCAGGCTGAAAGTTCCAGTGTGCCCAAAGCATTGCTGAGGTCACAATACTAAAGAAATGAGAACAGGCTATAGACACGCTGTCAGTGGTAAACACTTGACTAGCATGTGTGAGGCCCCAGATTTACTCTTCAGTATTGTAAATGGGGCATGAGGAAGCATGCAGGACCAGCATAAGTGGCAAACTACTGGAAGGGCTCACATTTGTAATGAGCATGGGAGAGGATAGGTGAAGAAGGGTAGAAGTTAAGATAAAAAAAAAAAAACAGAGACGGAATCATGACCTGTTATACAGGAACTGGGGAATGCAGGGCTGTAAGATGGCTCAGTGGGTAGAGTACATACCACCAAGCCTGCCAATCTGAGTCTCATGGTACCTCCTGGGAGTTGTCCTGTGACCTCCATATGTGCACCATAGCTTTCACACATCCTGGATCCACTAAGTACATTTTAAAGAATTTTTGTGGAAAGTTAAGCCAGAAGTAGCACTGAAAATGAAGAATGGCCAGAATCTCAGTTTGTTGAGATCTCAAGAGTAACACGGAGTCGACAGATGCTAACACAAGGGAAGTGGATGATAAAAACTGATATCAGATTCCACACTGTTGGATTCTATAGTGTCTGAAAGAGATATCAGAAAACAAAGTGAACAGCACCCAGCTTCCGGTTCTACTGTGGTGAGGAAAACAGAAGAAAAGACGAGAGACCAAAAGGGAAAGCAGTGCTTTCCACATCCCACACATTCACACAATGGTGAAGTCTAAGGAGCACAACAAAATATTTGAGATGTTAGGTGGAAGACAATTAAAAAGACACAGGATCTTAGACTGAAATATGAGAGATGGAGGAGAGAAGGAGGCTCGTGGAGCTTCCTGGCCACAAAAACTTGGCACAACATGGAATTCTGTAGATCCTCAATATATGTCAGAGTGTAAGGAAGGATACTTACAGGCTCATTTTTACAGTACAGGTGAGAGAGGCAACAAAAAAAAACAATACATGTAGTACATTATCCAGCATAAACTGGATCCCTTAAGACCCTGATAACAGGTATAATTTTGGTTTTAGATCATAAGGAACTTCCCAAATGCTTTGTGCCAACAGTCTTGCCCTACTCAAAATCCACAGGAAGCTAATAAGGAAAAGCTAACAACCCCAAATGGGTGTGTACAGTACTTCTGCTTCTAATACACATTTAAAAATGGACAGAATAGACATCTTCCTGCCAAGAGACTCACTGTCCAGGGAAAGTAGGGTGAGCGCTTACAATCTTGTTTCTAGAGGCTTAAATGACAGAAGCTATGAAATTCCCTAACACTAGCTGGGCATAGTGTTCAACACCTGTAACCCTAGCACTCAGGACCCAGAGGCATGAATTCCCTGTGACTTCCAAGCCAGCCAGTGATAAGACCCTGTCTCAAAAAGACAGTAACAGCAAAAAAATTTGTAAACATTAATAAAGATACAATTGGGTGAGTGCCATCTAATGGGCAGAGGAGAGTCACAAGGAAATGATAAATACCCTCTGTTCTTGCTGGGGAAGATTATTGCTCACCTCAACAGGCTCCTATCAAAGCTTACAGCCAAAACTAAGCTAGGCTGGAGCAACAGACAGGCCAGCCTACCTGCTATTGACTGTACTCTGAGTTCTAGATCTACAGCAACAAGCTGCAGAATGAAGCTAAACCTAACTGGAATACTGCTTCTTTTAAGTAAGATTTAAATACTGGATATGTTCCCAAGGAGTTAAAAGGTAGGATCAGCAGAGTCCAGAATAAAAAACTCCTTGCTAATCACAACAAAGTGAGAAAGTAACAGTGGATTTGAGGTGCCCATCAAATCCAAATTCTATACATTCCTAGCAAGGGATGAATTTGGTAAATTCCCCAACTTAAAGGAAGAAAAGAACTCAGAAACAAAAAAGTAAATCTTAAAGAGAACCAGCCACATCCATCTTAGGACCTGTTTCTGTCTTTTAATAAAAGATGGACATATTCTCCCTGGTTTTCTTCCCTTTCTTTGTGGTAGAAGGGATTGAACCCAGGGCAAGGATTCTACCACTCAAACATGCCTGCCCTTAAGCTGCCTACTAGACTTGAACTGCAATTCTCCTGCTTCATCCTCCTCAGAAACTGGTATTATAGGTGTATGCCAAAAGTCTCAGCAGAGGCACACGTATTTTGAACTTTAATAAAGCAGTGGTTGGAGGCATCTTTGACTATAGGAAGCAGGTGTGTAGGGTAGATTCTTTTCTTCATTGCTTATTCTTAGATGAGTTGATAGGTATAAAAAATTTTATGTATCAGTACAACATATAGGGGATACAGACACATTTAACAAATAGCAGAAAGTAAATCAGGTTTAGAATGTAAAGAAATAATGTAATATAAAGAAAATCTAATATCTACAGAATTCCTCATCAATACTGGCCAGCTACTATGCTGAAAGCACTTTATCAGGGCCTTTATCACCCTAGAAAAGCATGGTTTATTTCCCCACATTGACTAGCTTTGCTAGAGTTGAATACATTACAATCAGAAGATAGCTCCTCTTCTGTACCTCTTCTTCTGCATCCAGTACCTCGTTGGCTTTCCCTAATCTAATGTTTCTGCCTGCCCTTGCAAGACACTGCTGCCAACAAAAGATATCTGTACCTAAACAAAGCAATGCTAAAGCAGCTACAGTCTCTGTAGGTTTCTAAGCTTTCCAAGGTTCCCAGGAAAAACACAGACTTCTGTGAAGCAAAGATCTAGAACAAAACTTAAAAGTCATAAAGTTGAAGTTATAGGGTGGTTTAGAATGTTATTTAACCCATATCTCCATGTCACTTGTGAGCTGAGATAGTTATAGCACAATAATGTGTAATTATCTCATTCTCTTATACCATCAGTGTTGAGACAGATTTGGAAACACTTGTTTCATTCATACTGGGATGAAACTGGGGGGCTGGAACTGTAGCTCAGTGGAGAGTACTTTGCATATAACTCTGGGTTCAATTTCCAGCACCAAAAATGCTTCACCATAACACAGTGAACTGGCTCAGTATTCGGTTTAGTACTCAAAACTACTTCTGAAGGAATTAGGGCCAAGATCCTTTACTAATGTCATTGTGCAGTTCATATGACTGAAAACAAAGTAAACCTCGCTGTTATACTGTAGACTTCTGGATCCTCCTTATTTCTCAAATTTTAACAAATCTGGGACTTCTCAAATCCTTTCCCTCTAAAGCTCTAAAATAAAGGTAAGCACACCAAAAGTTTTAGAAGAAGAAGAGGGTGAAGAGGAATTTATTATATTATGATTATGATTAAAACCATAGGCTAGAAGTCACAACACCTGGATCTGGATAATGTAACCTTAGGAAAGCTCTGTTCAGTCTGTACTTCCACAGAAGAAACATAATCTACTGTTTCCTAAGACTTCACTGTGGGCCAAATAGATAGCCAATTTATGAAGTGGCCACTTGTGCCAACTTTCTCCTTGTAGCACTGTCACTGCTGGTCTTTTGGGGCTCTAGGGAGGAAAGGGGAAAAACCAGCAAATCAACCAACCTTCAATCTCTAATTTCCATCTTCTAGAGAGAAATTCCTTTACATGTATTTAATCCTTTTCTCTAGTACTCAACTGACCCAACTAAAAGGCTGTTTTGCATTCTTACCTTTAGAAGCTGCAGAAACCAAGGGTCAGGAGGAAAAGCATCAGATATTGGAAAAAAAAAACAGAACAGGAATTATGCATGGTTCTTGGTTACTGTCAGCAGTTTATAGCTTAGCCACCCAACCTCTCAAAGGTACTCATCAACTCCTACTAATTACTCTGTCTGGACATGACACTTTAAGACAGAAGTATAATCCATTCAATATAACTATCAAAATGGGCCCAGCCTGAGCATTTGGTCCTATAGTCTTATATCCCCATTAGTTTTACAGACACAAAATACTTACAAGTAACAATTCTCTTTCCTAACCCCAGGAACCCCATAATACAAGAACATTTTCTTTCCTTGGAATGGAAAAGGCAATGTCTCTTCATCCTAACACTCCCTTACCCGGTGAAAGGAAAAGCAAGGGAAACCCACTTAAGGGAAATGTTAAGTTCTCCGTGTCTAGAACTTAAAAGGAGGGTACTCACTCTTGGTCTGGGCAGAGAAGGCAAGGGTAAGTTTGGCAAAAAGTTCATTGTTCTCAAAGCGGTCCTCCTTCACCTTTGTCCAGAAGCAGTCCTGGGAAAGGTCCTCAGCCACAAACTGTACAAAGAGACATGGAATAAGAGCTACTATTAGGCTACTACTAGGCTTAACTCTAAACACTATGCTAGGAAAGTGACTAAGATCCAACAAAAGTGACTCTAATTCTCAACAATGTTGACTAGCCTGGGACAAACTGAGAATTGGACAGTAGCTCTGCCCTTCATGGGGGATCAGAGATAATGTTTCTGGTCTGTTTACTGGTAATTAGTCAAGAATCAAGAACAGTTATGCTGATTTTCCTCCTCTTCCCAAATCTTCTAGTTTCAGAAGCATTAACGTCTTATTTCCAATGTTCCTTGCTCTACATCTCCACATCAACCTGGCTATGGTTTACTTAGTTTCTAGAAGCAAAAGACTGAGCCAACCACAGGGTTTACGAGCACAGTTTCAGTCAACTGCACCCTAGTAAAATGATAACTGTTAAATTACTGTGGTACTCATATTATCAAAGAAAGGGCAAATGTATTAAGTGAGGTTAAATTTAATTAAGACATATTCATGGAGGGTCCACAGATCTTTCTGTGGTAACATCTGAAATATAGATGTTAAATAAACATAAACACAAGTAGAACCTGAAGATGGACAAGATATGAGCCTTAACACTGGGTAGCCTACCCATGCACAAAACATAATGCAAGTAAAGTTGTTTAAAATCTACTGATGGAAAAAAAACTTACCTTGGACCAGTTTGGCCTCCGGAGCTGCACCTCTGGCTTATAAACTTTTTTGGGGGTTAATCCAAATGGCAGAACTGGGGCTGCAGGAACCCCAAATCCAAAGGGGGGAGGTGGAGGCACGCCCATACCAGGCGGAGGTGGGGGAATGCCAGGTGCTCCAGGAAAAGGGGGAGGGGGAGGAGGCAGTCCTGCTCCTCCAGGCAAGGGAGGGGGTGGGGGAACGCCAACACTTCCAGGCAAAGGAGGAGGAGGTGGTGGTATACTTGTACCTCCAGGCAAAGGGGGAGGTGGGGGGATGGCAGTAACCCCAGGCAAAGGAGGAGGTGGGGGGATGGCAGTAACCCCAGGCAAAGGGGGAGGTGGGGGGATGGCAGTAACTCCAGGCAAAGGGGGAGGTGGGGGATGGCAGCACTGCCAGGCAATTGGGGGGCAGGGGGTATAAAAGCACCTCCAGGTAAAGGAGGTGGTGGAGGGATACCAGTACCTGCAGGCAGAGGAGTGGGGGTTGGGACAGGACCTCCAGGAAGAGGGGGTGGGGGTGGGGGTGGGGGAGGTGGAATGACAGTGCCAGAGTCACCAGGCAGAGGAGGGGCAGGGGGAACAGCAGCACTGCTGGGAACAGAAGGTGCAACAACCACAGCAGAGAGAGAAGCCATTTCCTTCTTGGCATCTTCTAGTTCTTTTGACAGCTTGGCAACCTAAAGAAGCAACACACAAGTAAGTACTTCTGACTCCACTTTAAGGACAACTGGAGCTGGAAAGGACTGAAGAAATCACTTAACCCAAATTTCTGTTTAACTATAGACGGACTGAGTGATCACAAGATCACATGACTCTTCTCAAAGTCAAAACTGGAACTCAAGTCTTCCTGTTCTTATTTTAAGTGTGTTTTGAGTTTATTCAGTATAAAACTGAAATATGTGCTATGCGAGCAGCCCCACAACTATGCAAACAAGTCAGTAGGACTGCAGGCTGTCTAAGCAGAGAAGAGAGAGCCAAGTTGTCAGAAGCATAAACTAAGTTGGACAGGAAAGCAAGCCAAGATTTTAGTGTTTACCCCTAAATGTATTAATTATTTTTGGATACTGCTGTAAACAACTTTTACCATTCTTTACATTTTACTGTATTTTCTAAATTTTTGTCTTATAGAGTATTTGCTCTAAAAACAGTAAATGACTCAAAAACATGTACCATCTGATAAATGCTCTTCTCTAGCATGGGGAAACTAAGGAGCCAATAACAGTGTAGCCCCATGGCCAGCACAGCTGAGCTATGTATGGAGGGGAGCTGCAGGCATGCTGCCATCCCTGCTCAGACATTACCTCTCCTGTCAGCTTGGACACCTCTGCTTCCAGGTCTTGCTTTTGTGTAGTGATCTGCTGCTTTTCAGAATCCAAGGCATCCTTTTCTCCTTGAAGATCCTGAAGTTTCTGCTCAAAGTCATTTTCCATCTTTTTCATTTCTACTTGTAACTCATGCCGGGCTGTTAATTCTGAGTCCAACTAAAGAAGGTGGGAAAAAAAAACCAACTTAGGCTCCCAGCAAGCTTTCTGTCATAGCCTCAGCCGTCAACACAAACCTAGAGTCACCTGGGAAGAGGGAACCTCAAATCAATCATTGTTCAAATCAGATTGGCCTCTGGTTCCTGTTTGTGTGGCATCTTCCTAACTGCTACCTGATGCAGGAGGGTTCAGTACACCATGAACTGTGCCATGCCTAGCTTGGCAGGTGGACCTGGGATGTGTAAAAATGGTGGCTGATCAACCCAATGGGAAGACGGCAGTAAGCAGGATTTCTCTAGTTTCTGCTTCAAGGTCCAACCTTGGCTTCCCTTGATGACAGACTGTCAAGTGTAAGATGATCTAGACCTTTCCTCTCTCCAAGTCTCTTTAGGTCCTGGTGTTGATCACAGCAGCACAAAGCAAGCTAGGATACTCTTCATCCCAGTAAAGAGCATAACGGCTAGTCCCTACAGTTTGCTATTTTGTACCAACACCTACTCTATTGACCTTACTGACTACCTCCTAAGTAAAGCTTTGAAAAGAGTAGGACAGCACGGTCTTGACTTTAACATCAAAGTTAAAGGAAAAGAGAATGAGCCATCATTTTCAGTTTTTCTACTTTTATAGCTAAAAACCAAGCCAACTAACCTGAGACATGAAAGACCTTTAACCACATCCTGGTTAGTTTTATGCCAACTTGATACAAGCTAGAGTCATCAGAGAAGACGGAGCTTCAATTGAGAAAATGCCTCCGTAAGATGCAGCTATACGGCATTTTCTTAATTAGTGATCAATGTGGGAGGGGCCAGCCCATTGTGGGTGGGGCCATTCCTGGGCTGTGGTTCTGGGTTCTAATAAGAAAGCAGGCTGAGCAAACCATGGGGAGAAAGCCAGTAAACAGCACCTCTCTGTGACCTCTGCATCAGCTCTTGTCTCCAGGATTCTGACCTGCATGAGTTCTTGATTTCACTGCTTTTGATGATGAACATTTATATGGAAATGTGAAAGAAATAAACCCTTTCATCCCTCAAAAAGCTTTTGGTCATGGTGTCTTACCACAGCACTAGTAACCCTAACTAACATAACCAGGACAGCTGCGTGCACAGCTCCATCCACAGCAGGAACCCTTAAGGACCACCGAGATAAATGGAGCCTGAGATGCACACTCATGTAGAACGTCATCTGTCTTTGCTGTCTGTCTATACAAGATCACCTCTAGCTTCTCATTTCACATCAACACCCCCTTTCCCACTAACAAAAAGATTTTCCTCTAGGAATCTTTGGATTCTGAATGCTTTCAAAATATCACAGACAATACTATCTCGAATATCAAAAACCTAATTATCTTCAAAGAAAAAAGATAGACCCCAAATTTACTTGTGTGTGTGTTTAGCACACACACGTTTGTGGGTGACGCTGGAGAGTGAACCCAAGTTTTACCATAAGGAAGCCCTCGAGCCCTAGCCCCTCATACACACCTTTTTTTCCAGCTCTGTAGCTTTGGCCTCAGATTTTTCCACCTTTGTTTTATCAATCATTTGATCTGAAAAGAAAAAGCAATTTGATCTGAAAACAACGTAGTAAGTCAAGTCTCAGTGGAGCACTAGTCTGTCCTTGGGTTGCTGATGCTACTCTTAATGGTCTGCACTAGACCAAGAAATGTGAGTTTCAGCTAACTGCAATTTACAATTTCCTCAAAGTTTTATCTATATAGTTGTTTCATATTTTGTGTGTATCTACTGTTTATAAGTGTTTATGTATGTGCTGAGCACAGGCATGTGTATGTCACACGTGTGGAAGTCAGATGACAACTATCACGAGTGGTTCTTCCTTGCCACCATACAGAATCTGGGGCACAAACTCAGGTCCTCAGGCCCACATGCAAGCACATCTACTTATGCCACCTTGCTGGCCCTTAACCTAGGATTTCTAAGTGCAATGTAAGGAAATCACATGAAGGAAATCACAAAATGTCCTCTTTGTGACACTTATGATTCTAAGACCAACAGGTCAGAAAATACCTTAAATCCCTGCAAAAAACAGTGTATAAGAAAGGGCAAGATTTTCACTGTGCAGAAATAAACTGAGGAGACCAAATAATCCCAGCAAAGAGAGTATACTGAGAAAGAACTAAAATAGAGACTAGAATAATTTCTCTGACAATTTCACTGAAAGATGAAAACAAAAGGCTTAAGTGCCGAGTGTTCTGAGGAGTCAGGTAGGAAAGCACGCTTACCAACCAATCCCTCAATATCAATCTGCAGGTGCCGACACTTGAAGTCAGGATCAGTTCCATTTTTGTGTAGAACTATCTGAGAAACACATTCTTCAATCAATTTATAGTACTGTGGCCTATGAAAGAAACAAAACAGATTTATCAAAGGGAAATAAAAAAAATGTATCTTCCAGAAATATTTTGGATCAAGAAGAGTTCATCGCTTTGACAATGAAAAGAATTAAGGATAAGCACTCCAAGAAGAGCTTTGATGAAGCTAACGGAAGCTTTACTGCTGTGTTAGCAAATTCACCTCCATAGATCAGCTTTTGTTCTTTCTACTTCAGATACTCAAAAGCTCTTACAGGTTGGGGGCTGTAGCTCAGTGGTAAAACACGTACTCAGCATGTCACATAAATGCTAACATGCATGTGCATACACACATGCACACGCTTAAATGTTTTTCTTTGTGTATATCTGTGTATATGTATAAAGTGTCACATGAAATTACAGACGGTCTGTGGAGCTAGTGTGAGTGCTGGAAACTGTTGGGTCCTGTGCAGAGCGGTATGCAGGTTTAACTACTGAGCCGTCTCTCCATCCTCCTATATACTCTCTTAACATCTGCTTCCCAAGGCCCAGGCTTGATTCCAGGCTTGTGATCCTTCTTGTCATGCTACGACTGCTATCTCTACTTCCAAGCAAGCAGAAAGAACACTAAGTTACTATCTATCTTTGTGGTCATCCTCAGCCCACTTACCCACTACCTCCTAAGGACATTTAACTTTATACACAATTACCTATCCAAAGACATGCTTTTCAACTGAATTAAAGAAGTTGATATGTTATGTCAAACTGTTGACAATTTCCTTTAATTCATAACTAATGAACTTAATCCACAGTGTTTTCTTCATTTCTTTTTACCTTTCTAGAACAATCTATGAATTTACGGATGCTGCTTTTCCACTTAAGACTCAAATTTTCCCATCCGCATTATCAGCTTACCTAGCTTCATAATCATTTCGGACCAACAGGAGATGCTGCAAGATAGACAGGAAGTGTGGCTCTGCCTTTGAATCTTTCACTGTGTTTAAAATAATCTGGAAAACTTCACCAAAGTCAGTAGAAAGAAGGATAAGCTAAGGAAATCAAGTAATTAGAAACTGTTTTGACAGGTTGCTTGCTCAACCAATAGAAGCTAAAAGAAAGTATCAAGATACCACATCTACTATAACAGCTGTTCCTAAAATACCACTAGTGCCTTCACCCAAGAGTGGCATTGTCCATAGACACAGGATTCCTAGTATATAGCTTGAAGAAACTAAAAATAAAACCATCATCTCAAAGTCACTTGTGGCAGGTAGGCAACTGTGTAACAGTATTATTGCTTATCAGTCCAGAGAGCTCCGCATCCCACCCTACAGCTCAGGAAGTTATCGTGCTGTAGGAGGCATACAGAGGTGTGGACGGATGCTTTAGGATGTGAGGGCAATCTGGCTATAACATCTGTCACTTTAGCACTTCAATGACTGACAGGGTGATGGATGCCTTTATGTTAAAGAAGGTCACCTTTACTAGCTTTCCTGGTCCATGCTGAAGTAAATAAAGCCAACAGCAATATGAAGACACCAGCTTTATTTATTAAAAATAAATATATATACTTTTCAGACAGACTCTCACTGTGTAGCCTTAACTGGCCCGGAGTTCATTATGCAAACCAGGCTGGCTTCAAACTCAAGAACTCCTGTCTTTGCCTCCTAAGTGCTGAGTGCTAGGAGACAAACTCAAGGCATGTGCTACCACTCCCAGTCTTATGCCCTATTCTAAGTCATCACTCTCCACACTATTCCATACATTCAGTCTGTAAGTAAATGATCATCTATCTTGAACTCAGTCATCAGTCATAAAAGGATATTCCATCTCCATGCGGATATCTTCTAGCCGTCCCTTCAGATCAAAGAAATCTTCATCTCCTTGTTCATCAAACACAGATAGCTGTACTCTCATATCATCATTTTCAATCTCTCGAAGCTCCTGTCAATGACACAAGTAGTTAGAGAACCCAAATCCAAGCCTTTCAGCCTGGTGTTTAAGTTGAAAACCAGAATCACGCCAGAGAAGATCAGGACTGTAAGAGCAGAAAGGGCAGTCCAGCCTTTCTAAGGAAAGGTTCCATCTTACCTGCAACACTTGATGCAGCCCCAAGCGCATCAGCTCACTTCGGATGTGAACTCTGAAGTCAAGCTCTTCCGCTGGAGTGATGAGGGCATTGATCAGTTGTAGGCATCCCACCTGAAACAAGCAAATTCAGTTGCTATGTCAGCAGTCAACCTTATGGATAAGGAATCCACTATTTATATACATTCTGGAGCTCCATAAAAGATACAGAATAAAAGCTATAGAGAGGAAGTTTATACTAGGGCAACGAAATTTTGTTGAGCACAACTCTGGAGAACTTAGGCATTTAAATGAATCCAAGGATACAATATGTTACTACAGAACCTGCATTTAAATGAATCCAAGGATACAATATGTTACTATAGAACCTCGATTTTCCTAAGGTACTAAGAAATAGCTGGTATACCCCACCAATATCATAAGGAGAAAAGTAGTTCTTTGTTTTTAGAGAAAAAAAAAATCATTTACCTTTAAAAAAAAAAAAACTAAAATATAGAATGTATAGCTGAGAACCACACTACATATTTTATTAAAGACTTAAACTTTGTATGTATTTTCAATTTTATGCACATTAGTGTGTGTGGTGTGTGTTGTGGGATGTGTGTGTATGCACACATGCATGCCAGTGCTCAAAGAGGCCAGAGGTATCAAACACCCCTGGAGTTGAGTTACAGCCAGCTGTGAGCTGTCTGACATGGGTGCTGGGAGCTGAACTTAGTGTTCTAGAAGAGCAACATGCTCTTAACTGATGAGCCAACTCTCCAGCCTCCATATATTCTATTGCAAAGCAAATGACACTAGACCTAGTGGTGTGGACCTGTGCGCCTCAGGAAGGAGGGAGACGCCAAGACTAGCCTAGGCAATTGGACAAGAGGATCAGATACATCTAATCTGGACTATATAATGAGTTTGAGGCTAGTCCAGACTACAAAACAAAATAAAAATATCCTGATAAAAAATTAAAAAGGTGTTCCAGTTCCTTGCTCAGTGGTAGGTCAGTAACAGGGGAGCTATCCAGCATAAGCAAAGCCCTAGGTTCAATTTCCCATACCACAGAGAAATGAAGGATAAATGAACTCTGGTCTTTCCATTTTGAATTCTATTCTACTCTACTGTTGGAGAGGTTTGAAGGGTGTGTACATACTTTGAGTGCGATAGAGGTCCCACTTTTTAATCCATCCAGAAGTGGCTGGAAGCGTTCGGTCTCATCCATTTCAGCTCTCTCAGTCATTGCCTCTAGAACTCGCTCATTCCTGCCCAAGAAGACAGAGAGAGAATTGCCCAGGTGCACTGACACAGACATGGAGAGATGTGACAGAGAACAAACCAATTAGGAAACAAGACATCACCAGTGCTTCAGGTTTCTAAAATTATTTTCTTAGCTCCAACTGATACCAGAATCTGATAAAAGCAATTGACTATCTTTTGAGAGAATAATTTCCTAAAACCCATTCTTAGAGTCCTACTCACGAATACAAAGTTAAAATCTCTGAGTTATGAAATAGAAGTTACTCTGACTTTTTAGGGACCATCTGATATTAATCACATTACATACAGTCCACCTTTAGAAATCTAACATAAATGCATAAGTGTAACAGAATATATGTACAGAGATGTTTATTATGGCATCATTGGTAATGGTAAAAATTTTTATCCTCCACAGCAAGGTCAGAGTCTGCTTCAATAGACCTAACGTCTAGAAATAGAAGAAATGTCAAATAGATGAGCTAGAAGGCAGAATCAGCTTGTGATATTTTATACACCTACATGTAAAACTCTATATGGCCACTAAAAATAGTAAGATAAATCTACTAAGTACCAATAAAAAAGAATGATGTCTAAAATCTGTTAAATAAAAATAACCAGGCTAAAGTTGGATGTGGTGGCACCCACGTGAAATTTCAGGACTCAGGAGGGTGAGACAAGAATCAGATATGTCTAGCCTGGTCTATGAGTTTGAGGCCAGTCTAGACTACAAAACAATTCTACCTTTAAAAACCCACAGGGGGCCAAGGGTGGTAGTGTGTGTGGAAAAAAAAAATGATATATTTTACTTTTCTTAAGCCAATATGTTCAAGAAAACAAAAACCTGTTCTATATATGAAATGGTTTATGGGCATAAACTATCATTTCTCAGCTCTAAGACTGCAAGATTTCTAAGAATCAAGGAAATAGAATTTTATGCTTAGAAAAAAACTATATGAACTCTATCTAAGCCATTAGCAATGGTTCTTTTCAAAGCAGCATTTCAGGGGAAAATGAATTGTTAAATTTTTATTTCATATACATTTATAATATTGTTGGACTAATTAATGTAATGATAATGAGCTGCACCTCATTATTAATGATGATGGCAGAGGCAGGTGGACCTCTGTGAGTTCAAGGCCAACCCAGTCTACAGGGCAAGTTCAAGGACGAACAGGGTTACACAGAGAAACTGTCTTTAAACACTTATATGACAATAAAAAAAGGAAACCTTTGTTCCAGGTAAAAAAATATTAATAGAGATATAGCAAAGAAGCTGTACCAGCTGAATTTTATGTCAGCGTGACACAGGCTAGAATCATCTGAAAGAAGTAACTTCAACTGAGGAAATGCTTCCATAAGATGGGCTGTTAGGTGCTTTCTTAATTAGTGACTGATATGGAAGGGCACAGCCCATTGTGAGTGGGGCCACCCCTGGGTTGGTAGTCCTGGATTCTATAAAAAAGCAGGCTAAGCAAGCCATGGGGAGCAAGCCAGTAAGCCCCACCCCTCTATGGCCTCTGCATCAGCTCCTGCCTCCAGGTTCCTGCCCTACATGAGTCCCTGTCCTCACTGCTTTTGATGATGAACTGTTATATGAAAATATGAGTGAAACAAACCCTTCCCTCTCCAAGTTGCTTTTTGTCATGGTGTTTCAGCACAGCAATAGTAACCTTATCTAAGATATAAGCCTACTACACTTTCTTTTATTTAAAAATGTATTGCTTTATGCATGCTGGTTTTTTTCCTGTCTGTATGTCTGTGTACTATGTGCATGGCTGGTGCCTAGATATGAGAAGTAGGCATTGGATTCTCTAGATTGAAGTAATAGCCTATTGTGGGTGCTGGGAATAGAACCTGGGGCCCCTAGAAGAATAACCAGTGTTCTTATCCTCTGAGCCATCTCTCTGTCTCCCTATTAGACTTCAGTGGTCACATCAATTATCATCATTTAGGAAAATTAAAATTGTTTTAATTCACATGGATTTGTGTGTGTGTCTATATGTGTATGTGTGTAGTGTGTACAGAGACATGTGTGTGCACGTAGATATGTACATGCATGTGCATAAATTAGAGGACAACTTATGAAATCAGTTTTCCCGATTGCTATGCTGGTCCCTGGGATGAACTTAGATCACTAGGCTTCACAGCAATTGCCTTTACCCTCTGAGCCTTTCACTAGCCTTTTCTTTTTTTAATTAACAGATTACATGTGAGATGTGTGTGTGTGTGTGTGGTGTGTGTGTGTGTGTATGTGAGTTTGTATGTGTGCATAGAGGTCAAAGTTACTGGAGTCCATTCTCTCCTCCTACTATGTAGGTCCTGAAAGATCAAACTCAGATAGTCAAGGCTTTAAGCCAGAGTCATTTCGCCAGTTATAATCTTTTCTTACTACAGGTTGACTATCCCTGTTCAAAATGCTTTAAATCATGTTTTATAATTCATCTTTTACAAAGAGATTTGGAATATTTGTGCATACAAAATGAATTAACTTGAGGATGGTATTCAAATCGAAACATAACATTCATATGTGTTTCAAATACCTTATAGCCTGACAGTAATTTTATACAGTCTTGCTAACAATACTGCACACATAACCAAGTTCCATGGTATGGAATTTTTACTTGGAGTATCACGATGGTATAAAAAAAAAGTTTCTGTTTGGAGCATTTTAGATAATCACATAACTCTACCTGTAAGATTCTAACATTCACTTCTGGGAAGAAATATGGCCTTATGACTTGGTGTCTGAGGCCAAGTGAACATCTACATAGACTAGGTTTTCCTCTAAGCTAAAGGAAGATGGTAAAATGAGAATGCAGAAATAGCTCCAGGCACATACATGTCCTCTGGCTGCGGCAGGATACAGAGGGCAGACAGCAGCTTAGCTGCATCAATCATCATATTGGGAACAGCAGGATCCATGGCTCTGACCAGCAGCAGGATTCCTTCCTCCGTCTCCAACATGGTTTTGATTCCAAACTGGTAAGACAAGAAAAAGGAGGCAGGCTTAATGGCAACCAATACATATACAAAAGGACACATTTAGGACTTTTTATGAGTAGACTGTCATCTCCTCAATACATGTACGAATGTTAACCCCTAGAGTCTTAGAATGTAACCTCTTGGGATAGAGTGGTTGTAGATAAGATTAAATGACAGTGAAGTAAGGTAGTTTCTTAATCCAGTATGCCTGGTCCCTATGGACGGGAGAAATCTACCTCTAGACAGAGAAAGAGAGAGAGAGAGAAAAAGAGAGAATATGTCAAGAGAACATGAAGCAAAAATGACAATGCTGCATCTATAAGCCAGAGGCAGCGAGCTACCAGAAAGCAGGAGAGGACCCCAGAATGCACTATCCCACCAAGCTCTGGCTGACATGGGATCTTGGACTTCCATCCTTTAAAACTAAGACAATACATTTCTATTGTATAAGACATCCACTTTGTGGACTCTAAACTAGCACAGGAGAGAGATTACTTTCCCAATAATAGCTAAATAGAAATGATTACAGCAAAGTAAAAATTTTAAGACATACAACAGAATTTCACATCTTCATAGATTAAAATCCTTTGATTTTTATTGTTCCCCACATCCTAAGGAGAGATTAGTTATAGCAAAACAAAATAGGAAAGAAAGTTGGTTTCTATTCAAATCATAATTGCAAGCTTACTGGGTCTAAAGGCAAAATGGATGAGGAAAAGAATCATAAACTGGGAGTGGTGGTGGATGCCTTTTATCCCAGCACACGAGGGAGGCAGAGGCAAGAGAGCTCTGTGAGTTTGAAACTAGCCTGGTCTACATAGGGACTTCTAATATAGCCAGGACTTTGCAGTGTGATTCTAAAGCAGGAATGAACGTTCTGAAGTAACAGCACAGTAGCACACTCCTGTAATCTCAGCACTTGGGAGGTGGAGGCAGGAACAACTAGAGTTCAAACAAGCTAAAGGGGAACTTGGGCTGGGACAGATTTAATGTAGAGAATAGGGAAGGAAATAAAACAAACATCTCCAAACAACTAACAAGATTAATAAAAGGATACTTAGCCTACCCTCTGAGTCAGAAGTTAGAACTAGGGAAAAGAATTCCATGGAAGCTCATATATGTGGCAGTCAGTAAAGTATATTACAGTATGGAAAGGAGAGCAAAACCCTTGAACCTCAGTTTCTTCTCCTTCTGGGGAATTGCGAACAAAGGAGAAATAATGAGGATCTAGATGAGAGCTGGAGTCAAAATGAAGAAAATCTCACCTTGTTGTTCATGAAAGCTTTCAAACAGCGGATAATCTCATGCTGGTTCCGGCTGTCATAGTTTCTGCACACAGAAAACAGGATCAGCTAAGTTTCTTTATATTATAATGCATCTTTCTTATGATTGTTCAGTCTTGCAAAGAAGGACATTAGGAATGCCTACAACTAGTAGCTGAGTAGAATCTAACAAGCAGTTATGAATTCAGCCCATCATACTCAAAGATGACACTGCAGTGTAATGTCAAAGGTTGTCCAGCCCTACAGTACAGTACAGTACAAAGCACTTGACCCAGAAATACTAACAAAAGTAATCAGCTGACTAATACCCTTGTAATCTGAGGATTTAGTGTTAAATTAAAAAGCTCCCAATTTGGGGCTAGTGTGTATCTCAGTTGTACAATACTCGCTCAGCAAATGCAAGCCCTGAGTTTGAACCCCAACAATATTAAAAATTGTGTTAGATGTGCAAACTAAACTCCTGTCCCTTAACTTTCTCTAGGCAGCTGGGTACTAAATTCTGTCAAGATTCTATCCCATCTATCCCTCCTTGCCTACTGCCTGACAGGCTTCACATCTGAAAAGTACACACAGACCCAATCACTGTGTTTTGTCTCAAAAAGATTCCAGAGGTAGTGGATAGCACTATGATAGACTAAAATGGCTTCTAGTATGCACAGACTTTATCTCCACCCTAAAGACTGCCATAAAGCTAAATCCCAATGAATCAAGTATATGGCCAAGAAAAACCTCCAAGTGTAATATGGCCCAGGCCAGATCACAGTATAGCTGAAAATGAAATCAGATCCTCTTTGCAGACAGAAAAAGAACTGGAGACTAATAATCTTACTGGTCTATATCTTCCTCCCTCTATAATCTCACCCTCTAATCTCCTCTACAATAAACTTTTCTTTAATCCAACAGCATAGTCCCCTAGTTTATGACTCTAAATTCAACTGCCATTATTTTCCTTAATGCAAATATTCAAGTCAAGCCCCCTCTGGCCCTCAACCTAGAAAATATAAAGACCCAGAATTCCTTACCCAGAAGTCTCCTCTTTCTCATCATGGAGTCGTTTGAGGATGTCCAATAAGGAGGCTAGACCCTCAGCACCAAATGTCTGCACCCAACTGTAAAGAACAGATCAAAGACAAATATCAACTTAATCATAAAGGCTATTTGCCAAATCTCTCCCAGAAGCTCTTTACTCCCAATCCAGACCTTTCTCATATTTCCCTGCCTCCTTTGATCACCACCAGTGAATTACGCATTGGTTTCTGGTTTTTCTCAGAATTCTCACCTGACAGGGTTATTGTTGAGAGAGACTCTCAGGGACTCAAGGCAGCTAAGCAGGTGCATATCCCGCAAGCCCGACCTCAGTCCTGAATGTACATCATGGCAGACCTAGAGCTCTCTTTCTGGTTCATGCCCTGGAAGGAGGCATACAGAGAGGTGAGTAAACACTCGGTCCAATCATGAGTTTAAAAGATACCACACAGATATCCATTACACAAACTACTAAACTGTGACAACTCAAACACTGTCCAGGAACCTAAGTGTAAATCAAGAAAGAAAGTGCAGAAAGGTGGCAACTCATATGAAGTCAGTCAAGGTAGGCTTACAGAACAGGGTGGAGCAGAACTGACAGAGATAGAACAGTCTATAAACTCAGCAAAATAAGCAGGCCCAGGGTAAGGACGAAGCCTCCTGTGAGCACCTGCCCTAGAACTTACAGCCTTGGAAGTGTGCAGATACTGGGACACCATCTCCCTCTTGATGACAATGTCCTTCTCTCGCAAAGGCTGCTGTTTTCTCTTCATTCAGGTTCATATCCACCTAGCAAAGAGAGGAGAAAAGAGACAGAGAAAAAAAATTAACTCTGAAGTATTTTTGATTTTGTTTTGAGACAGGATCTTACTATATAGTTCAGGCTGTCCTGGAACTCACTATGTAGACCAGGCTTGTCTTGGACTCACAGAGATCTCTCTGCCTCTTGTAAGTTTTTACTGTTTAATATTTATTATTAAACACTAAACTATTGGTAATGAGTTGGACACAGTAAATCATTAGTGAACAAATATGTTTTCCTGATTCCTAGAGGCTTATGATAACTAATAAAACTTCCTCAGGGATAAAATTTAATTAATTTCAGTACAGATCCCCAGACACCTTGATATGATGCCTGCATGCTGGGTATATATACTAGACCACTGGATATCTTAACATATATGTACACACACGTACACACACACACACACACACACACACACACACACACACACATATTCCACTCTTCTGTGGGCTCCCTAGGAAATAATGGACTCAATACAGTTGAACATTTTCTTCTGTATTGCTGAAAGGAAACTATATATAATATCTTCTGCATTGAAGACTGACCTCATCCCTCCAGCACTAGAGAACTGCTGCCATAAAAAAATCAACACCCACAAAATCTGACCAAACTCTGAGGCCTAATCACTAATTCTGGCTATTGCAGAGTGTCCACACAAAGTGTCCCTGTTCTCACTAAGGACAGCAAAATAAGTCACAATCATGTGTACACTTCACACCTACACTGACTTGAGATACAATCCTCCGAGACCTTCTATTAGTAAGCTGGCTTCAGCATTCCCCACTAACAGAGGCCTCCGGCAGATGACGCCTTTGAATTCCTCAGTTTATTCTTTGTACAGTGCTCAACGTAAATGCTTCCCCACTTCATCTTCTCTGATGAAGAAGAATGCCTCAAAATGGTCACTACACTACCACAGGGCTTGGTCCACTCATGCTACATTTTTGTGGCTAGAGTACCACCAGGAAGACATTAACAAGGTAGTCAGTAATCAGATATTCCCAAGTTTAACTCACAGATTCCAATCCTGTGGACTAGTATTTGCATATTTAACCATTATTTCATGGGGTTAATATTAAAACGTTTTACAATGAGCCTAGATTTTTTTTTTATAGTAAACACCAACTTAGGAGACCACACATTTAAAAACAACCACCACAGACAAACATATAAATGCCCATAAATGTGTGCTGGGAAAGAGGCATCACTTGGAAGGTGGCTTACCAGCATCTGCTCAAAGAGGACGAGAACTTGCTCATCTGAGATGTCCTGCAATGACTGAACAGTGGGGTCATCTCCGTATGATGCAGAGGAGTTTCTGTGAGCAGAATTGGGTTTTTCCTTCTCCTTCTTAATCCTCATGCTGGTAAATCTCTCCAGCTAAGAAAGGAAAGAAGTATTAGCAGCGATTCACATGTTAACACAACACAGTCCACAACTTAACAAGGCAAACACCAAACAGCCAACCCTCTTGCACCTGCTTAGTACTTTTAGTTTACGCAGTCAAGGTTTTTATGATAAGAAAGGAAGAAATCATTTTTTGTTAGCTCTAATACTGCATATGACTTTATTCCTATCTATAACAATGTGTAAGAGACAGTAATACTGCATTAAAGTTTCAAATCTCTCTAGGCTGGTATGGTGGCACACACCTTTAATCCTAGCACTTAGGAGGCAGAGGCAGGTGGATCTCTGGAGTTCAAGCCAGCCTGGTCTACATAGTAAGTTCCAGGGCAGCCAGGGCTACACAGAAAGACCCTATCTCCAAAAATAAAAAAATAAAAACCTTTCTAAAAAGAAAACTGTTGTAAATTTCCCCTGCCATTTCTAAGCCTTCTTAGCAGCATAGAACCAAAAGTATCTCATGTATAAATTTATCTCAATAAAATTTGTTCCCTTCTAGCCACTCAATAATAAATGTGATCAGGGAACATGAGGATCTTTCCCTTCAGGAGGTATCTATAACTACAGTGTTTAAGATACATAAGCAATACGGGACAAAGCAGCAAATGTCTCAAATCAAAAGCTGTTTCTTCTCTTCCGTTTGTTCATGGTACTTGAGATATGAAAATGGAGCCAGAGTTCAAAACATATTCTTTCAAATCTCTTAGCATGACACCTACTCAGCAAAGAATGCACTGCACTTTAGAGGTACACATGCTAAACAAATACTAATAAGTTGTCCTGAAATATAAGTGCTGTGGGGCAGAGGCTGTGGCAAGCTTCAGCTTCATCAGCTCAACCCACTGAAAACACCAGTAACTGTATGCAAAAAAAAAAAAAAAAAAAAGGTACTATGGGGCTTCAAAGATGTAAGTGGCATCTAGAATTGAGTTCAGTTAAAAACTGCCCAACCATGAGAGTAAAGCATGCAATGGGTTAAACGAAGTTAGAGAAGACCTTGTGTATTCTGATGCTAGACCCCATGCTCTCATTACAGTTAGAGGAAGTCAAAGTTACAAGAGCTGGTGAATGTTAAGTGTAGAGAAAACGAGCTAGAACATGCACATGCCACACAGTATTTCCTTACCTCGTCTGCCATGAGCCGCTTCAAAGTCTGGGAAACAGAGAAAAAAGGAGGGAGAAGAAAAGAAAAGACATCAATGGAATACCAAGGAACCTCCCAAGCACCAGAATGGTTGAAGGGAGAAAGGAAGAGAACATAAATGGAAAGGCAGTAAGCTACCTCCCCATACTAAGCTTTCTCCCTAGGCATGGCTCAGCACAGCCTCTGGTGAGGGGCAGTCTTGGTGGGTAGACAGAGTGGACAGAGAACAGACTTTAAAAACAATGACCAACCAACTTATGAAAAGTGTTCAACTTCATTAGTAAACAAGGAAATACAAGGTAAAAACATACTCAAGTCTGGCCTAGTGGTGCAAGCATGTATCCGAGCTACTTGGTAGGCTAAGGCAGGGGTACTGTGAGTTCAAGACCTGTTGGGCTAAAGTCAATTCAGAGCAGACCAAGAAACATGATGAGTCTCTGTGTCAGAATTTTAAAAGGGAGATGAGGATGGGGTTAAATGCTCCGTGGTGGAATCTTGGCCTACTATGCAAAAGACCAAGCATCATGAACAAATAGATAAAACCACAATGAAGTATCAACTCACACTGATAGACACACAGCATGTAATGTGTCCCATTACTGGTCTGGGTCTGATCCTGAGCTCTCCTATCTGTCTAGTTTATAGAGGAACAACGACTTGCTCATACTTTGCTGGGGTTAGCACAAACCACTGGGCCAACTTAGGAAAACAAATGATATCATCTAGTAAAAGTAAATGTATACACACTATAATTCAATACAACAATTGTAAGCATTAGCCCTGCTGAAATGAGCACTTAAGAAACAAAAGCATGCACGGTTATATTGTAATACCTGAAAGAGAAAAACCAAATAGCAAATGAGAGCTCACTGGTCCAATGGAAAGCAGCTCTTCAGAGAAAGTGAGTAAGCCTTCAACCACTCACAAATACAGAGAACCATTAGTTCACTGACGCTGACATTAAGAACATATTAAGACCACACTGCTTGGGATGTAAAATTATAAAGGACATGATTATCTTAAATGCCCAACAGTGATTACCTGTGACAACTATAGGTTATGACCAAGAAGGAAGACAAAAAGGTCTCTGGAGTGTTTATGATTTTCTACTTCTTGACACGGACAGTGATTATATAGGTGTTAACTTTATAATTAATCAATGTTTTCTACTTTCTTCTACATGTAATCACACACACACAAAGGTACTTTAAAGTCCGAATGCTCTAAGTCTAGGCAGGTAGGAAGTTTTTTTCATCCTACTCAACCTCAAACGTAATTTTTTTTTGTTTTTGTTACTATCTAACAAAGGAGAGGGTAAATGCCTCTTGACTTACTCAGCTAACGAAAAAACCAGTCCTGTCTGCACCAGTTATTTATCTAGCCCTCTGATGACAGGAAGACCATCGCACTATGTTCATGGACTCATATCATAATTCAGTTAGGTCCAATGTGAATTAAGAGTATTTACCTTGCTCTCCATGGCCCAGAAGAGGTCAGGTCTCCACTGACTGAGCACTAACCCCTTGCCTGAGAACACGGGAACCATGGAACTTCATGTTTACTGTTTATTGGGACACAGACATAAGAATGACAAACACTACCTAAGAAGACTACAAGACATTCCCTTATTCTGTATCCTGATGTTATCTGCACACAGAGGTGGTTATGCACACCTATAATCCCAGAATTCCAGAGGCTAAGGCAGAAGAACTGAAAAGTTCAAGCAGCCTGGGATACACATCAGGTTCAGACCAGCCTGCACTTACACAGCAGAGGCTCTACCTGATGGGGTGGGCAGCAGCAATAAGCTGCAGTTTCATCATTTCAATACTCTGAAAATAACAGCAGGTATACATAAGCTGTGGGGCTTAAGTGAGGCAAGTAGAAACAAGCCACCAAGGGGATGCAATGTCCCTGCAGCTTAAGTTATCTCAACACTGGCTCCAAATTCAAATGTTCTCTTAAAAACCAAGAAACAGCCAAAGACCTCTGGGATGAATGTGACATGGATAACAGAACCTGGATCTAGACACTCAGTGGTGGCTGAACTGTTCACAGCAGTGGGTAAAGTTAAAAGAAGTGAAACTAGCAGTTTGTTCTTTCTGTTTACAGACTCTGGGGTTATCTCTCTTCCACGTCCCCAGGGTCCCTGCTTGCTGCTTACTATATACTCCAGTGGCTTCTTAAGCTATCGGATGCCTTCAGTTCTGTCTGCTCTACGCCATATCCATTCTCTAAATTATATCCAGGAGTACTCTTTGTAAAGCGTGGCATGGCAGAGCACACCTGTAGTCTCAGCACCTGAGAGATGAAATGATAAGGAAGTCAAAACCATCCTCAGCTACACAGTAAATTAGGCCAGCCTGGGCTACATGAGACTATCTCCAAAACAATCAATCATTGTCTTCAACCTAAAATCCAAACTCCTTACCATGATACATATAACTCTGCTGCCCTTTAGCCACCCCCACCCCGAATAAAGCCTGTCACTGAACAAGCCCTCGACCACTCAACTGCTTAGTTTTTTGGCTGTACTGACCTAGTTGCAGGCCCAAAAGAGGACACTGCCTCGCTACCCCAGACTTTCTCTAGACAGCTGCCTCCCTCAGCCTGCATTGTACTTCCAGGACTAACTCTAGCAGGCGGGCAGGATGACGGCTCCTCTTGGATAGGAGCCTTTCCTGGTATTTCCAAAATGATAGCTACCTGTCTGACTCAGCACACTGAGAGTGGGCGCAACACTCCTGCTGTGATTGCTGCTTTACTTGCTTCCAGATGAACAAGTTCCCTGAGTGTAGAGCCAAGCACATAAGAAGCCAACAAACCCTTGGAAAGCCCTCACATCTGTTCTACCTCTTCATTCTCAGTGAGGATGCAACACCCGGACAGGTACAGTGAACCGTCAATCACATGATTAGAACTCAAGCCTTCAGATCGCAAAGCCCCAAACCTGTGTTCTGAGTTCTGCCTGACCTCCCTAGCTCACTCCCAGGAATTCTGCCAGTCAATGAGCATACACAACATTTCAAAGGAAAAAACACACATTCCCCTTGCTCTTCTGGAGCACTATTAGAAATATATCTAGTACTTAAAAATAATTATTGGGGGCCTAAAATGTGCTCATTTGGTAGGGGGCTTGCCAAACATGCAGGAGGGCTCTGGGTTTGACCTCACTATCACATAAATCTTACATGGTAAGGCACATCCGTAGTGGAAAGATGAAAGAATAAGGCCTCAGGAGTTTAGCACCATCCTTGGCTACATAGTGAGATCAAGGCCAGCCTATAATATATGAGACCTGATTTCAAAAAATATATATACTAAGACAAATGAAATAAAATAAAATAAAATAATCCATGTTTTAGTGTTCAACTTGGAGTAAGGACCATAGAAGGGAATCCATGCAGAAAAGCTGCAGTTCCCAAATAAGTCCAATAGAGGGCAGCAACACCCAACAAAATAAATAACCGTGCAGACCAATTCTATTTCTGAACCCAACAAAATACCCAAACAAACAGCAAGCCCAGCCATTGATATGGAAACCTGTTACTACAGGATCCTGAGAATATGGCTTACTAACTCAATGCAACATGTTTCCTCTTACAGATTCTATACAGAGTGTTTGAAATGGCTTTGTTCAATGTTTTAAAATTAATTCAAAAATTTGATTGTACCCTGCATGCATGTATGTGCACCACATGTATGTATGCCTGGTGCCTGTGGAGGACAGAAGCAGCATTGGATCCGGTGGAACTGAAGTTATAGATGGTTGTAACCTTCCATTGTAACCACTGAGCTACCTCTCCAGTCCCCACCCAAAACGTTAGTTGGTTTTTTGGTTTTTTTTTTTATGGAGTCTATGATGTAGATAAAGACATTCCTAGATCATGAGAAGTGAAAGGATTGAAAACAATGCAAAGAACAAAAAAAGAAAGGAAAAAGAAAAGGCTACTGAAGCTGTACTTATGCCCAGTGCCCCATGTCCCTCCCAGCTTTAAGTGTTTTTGCTCACAATCTTCCCCATCCCCATCTTCTTTCTGCGAATCTGCAAATCCTTACAGTCCCTTGCCTGGGTGTACATCACACTTTCTGTCTCTCCAATGGAGTCCACTATATACTACCACTCACATCTTCAACTACAGAAACACAGGAGAAGGGATACATATGCACTAAACTAAAATCTTACGACAGCAAAGCAGGTCAGGTTCATGAACAGATTACTAACTTCTAGGTAAAGGATGTCACACTTGCTGGGGCCACGGTGGCTCATGCCTTCAGTCCCAGCACTCAGGACAAATAGACATGTGGATCAATGAGTTCGAAGCCAGCCTGGTCTATAGATGGAATTCCAGGACGGCCAGGACTACACAGAGAAGCCCTGTCTTGAAAAACAAGAGAGATAACAAACTGAGCCAAAATACCCAATTTCTCCCATTCTTGAAGACCTCTTAAACTACAGAAGAGATATCTTTCAGAAAGAAGCAAATAATGGGAGGAAAATGTCTACAAGATCCTAGAGAACAAGAAAAAAATAAACAGAAAACTGCAGATGGAGCATGTTAGATCCAAAGTGGCACCCCAAAATGGCAGAGCTGATGATACTATTCTAAAAAGAACTCAGAAGAATGTCATTGGATAAACAAGCATAAAAGGGTGGGGATGGGGTAAGATGGATGATAGTTCTGTTTTCCAGAAAAGGAGATCTTATAAGGCCAGTTTCTGTTTACCAGGAACCACCCTTAATCTTGTCCCAAAGGTCAACTACCTCAGGCAAGGGTATCTAGTTCCTGTATCAGCTCAAAGACACCCCCCACCACCACACACACACACCACACGCACACGCACACGCACACGCACACGCACACGCACACGCACACACATACACACAGAGTTGACTTGTCATACAAAATCTGCTTCCTTTTCCTCTCTTTTGCTCTTCTTTCTGCCCACCGCCCAAGATAGCCTTGGCAGTTTGATCCTCAATAAACCTTTCTTTCTACCCATGCAGAGGTCTAGTTCAATGGCTTCACTGTGCCCTCAATTATAGGGCATAGGAAGACTAGTTGTACCAGCAGACACAGGAAGCAGAGTCCCAAATCAAAAATAAGAAATGGTCAAATTAGCCCGGCGGTGGTTAGCTGGTCGGTGGTGGTGGTGGCGGCGGCGCTGAACGCCTTTAATCCCAGCACTTGGGAGGCAGAGGCAGGCGGATCTCTGAGTTCGAGGCCAGGCTGGTCTACAGAGTGAGTTCCAGGACAGCCCAGGCTACACAGAGAAACCCTGTCTTGAAAAACCAAAAAAAAAAAAAAAAAAGGTCAAAGACCCAGAAGGGGCTAGGAAATCAGTACAAACTCCTACAAGAAACTGCTCACATGGAAAGGTACTAACTAACCTAAGACTAAGGAGAAAGCCGCTCAAACAGGTAAAACCCTACCTAGGTACCCCACCCCACCCCCATTTACAATCCTGCCTCACAGTGCCACTGGAAAACTACCCACCAGCAGCAGTCTACCAGTTAATTCTCAGGAAAGGGTAAACAGATGGTCTCTGGATAGGAAGCACAGTTGTGGCAAACATTCAGTGCATTTCTCCTGCAAAATCAGATCCCTAGCAAACTGGCCTTTTCATAAAAGGCAGAAGGCTGGAAGAATACTCTCTATGGTGGGATCTTAAAGCTACTGACCTAGTCTAAGATTACCCAGAGTACCACTGTCCAATACCAGAGCCACTAAGTATGTGTAATGTCAAATATGGCTAGCTACTGCAAATGAACAACTATAATTTTAACAAAATTTAAACCCAAAAATATTTTAATGCTACTATGTTTGGAATAGCTGAAGCTCTATACCTACCTTTTCATTTGTTTATGGACTCTAAATACAGATTAAGCCTCTCCTGAGAAAATTTAGCAACTGGCCAAGAAATACTGAGCTTCTTTAACTCGATAACCAGTATCTACCAAAAAAACAAACAACACAAAACCCTACAGTTAGCATTATAATTAATGATGACAGCCTAGAGACTCTGCAGCTAAGATCAGGAAAAGGGTAAAGATCCAATGTGCTCTTCTGGCCTCCAAGTATGTACATACATACAGATAAAGCATTCATACACATAAATACACACACATAAAATAGTCTAAAATTTAAAAAGAGCAGCAATGAACAAATGCAGTATGAAATTTCAAACATAAAAAACAATTTCCATCAGCATTCCCTAAAATAGAGCCATGGGTATAAATCTAACAAAGTGTGCAGAAGATCTAAAGCAGTGACATCAGAGAAACAGATAAAGGAATGTTCCACAGTCATGAATGGGACGACTCAATTACGTTAGATCAAGTTTCTCCAAATTTGACCTACAGATTAAAAACCCTAATCAAAATCTCAAGTTATTTTGTGACTAACAACAAATTGATTCTAAAGTTTGTAAGACATTTATATTTTAAAAAATGAATATAGACTCAGATCTTACATCCTTCACCAAAATAAGACTCAAGTTGAGAATGATGGTACATGCCTGTGATCCCAACACTTAAGGAGGCTGAGGCAGGAGGACTGAATTTGAAGTCAGCCTAGGCTACAAGAATGAGATTGTCTCAAAAACTAAACAAACAGGGATGGCGAGGTGACTACTGAGTAAAGACACTTGCTATCAAGCCTGATGACCTGAGTTCAATCCCCAGGACCCACAGAACAGAAAGCACCAACTCCTGAAGGTTGTCCTCCTACCTCTGTGTGTACGCGCATGCAAACATTCATTCATTTAAAAAAGAAAGGGGGAGGAACCAAAGGAATCTACAAAAACTACAATGTACTCTGTTGTGAACTGAATTAAAATCCCTGCCCGATACAGGCTTCTACTCCAAGGCACCGTTAGCAGTAGCACTTTGGAAAGTTGTAGAACCTTAGGTGCAGTCTAGGTAAAGGAAGAGGGTCACTGGGGATTAAGTCTCTTGGGGGTACATTATCCCTGACAGCTTGTTCATCGCCTACTTTTCTATAAACCATGAAGTGAATAGCTTCCTACTGTCCAAGTCCATGATGCCAAGGGACCATGGACTAACTCTTCTTGAGCCTTCACAGGGTCATGCTGGTAATGAAAGTAAATGCCTGTAACCTCAGAGAACAGACAAAGAGTTCTGACTCCTCCTTTAAATGATCTGTTGGGCACTTGTGGTTACAGGAAAAGTACCTAATGTGTACCTGCATGCTCAGGACAACGATGAAATGTCCTACCACACTACACTGAACAGACACCCTAATAAAGAATGTTGGGAGATATATATTTACATGTACAGTAACACATCTATTTAAAGTGGAAAAATGTGTGTTAAAGCTTTTAATGCCAAAGGATAGTTAATAAGCTTTACTACATTTTTGTCCTAAGAGCGGAATTAGGAACTTTAAAACAAATTCAAGTAGTTTTTATTCTTCAAATGAGAAATAACTGCTGGGCAGTGGTGGCGCACGCCTTTAATCCCAACATTGGGAGGCAGAGGCAGGCGGATTTCTGAGTTCGAGGCCAGCCTGGTCTACAGAGTGAGTTCCAGGACAGCCAGAGATACTCAGAGAAACCCTGTCTCGAAAAAAAAAAAGAGAGAGAGAGAGAGAGAGAGAGAGAGAGAGAGAGAGGAGAGAAAGAGAGAGAAAGAGAGAGAAAAATAATCACTCTTTATTGGCTCCTCTTACTTTTTGATACTCTCTATTGACAGCGACAGACAAAAGCATATAAGCAAACACACCTGATATTTGCTACTTCAATATTATAGCTTAAGTGCAATTTGTTAAGTTATATTAAAGGATTTTTTTAAATTAAAGGAATATTCAAGATGTTGGATATTACATTGTACACTTATAACTTCGGTACTTAGGAGGCTAAGGCAAGAAAATGAGAATTTTGAAGCCAGCATGATCTTGTGTCAAAAACAACCAACCAACCCTAAATCAGAAACTGGTAATATCAGATGCCGTTTTCATCTTGATGGTTTTCCTTCTTTTATGTGTGTGGTGTTTTGTTATCATCTATGTCTGGGACCACATGCATGCCTGTGCAATGTGGAAGGCAGAAGAGGTCACCAGATCCACTGGAACTGGAGTTATAGTCAGTTGTGAGCCACCATGTGGGTGCTGGTAACTGAGCCCAAGTCTTCTGGAAGAGCAGTCAGTGATTTTAATCGAGTTGTCTCTCCAGCCCCTCAATGACTATTTCTTTAAAAAAATCACTGTGTTAGAATTAAATTGAACATTCCTTACATAATGAGTTACACCTACATTTATAGGATTTTGCTCATTTTTTAATGTTTAGAACTTACATTTTAAATATTTTGTCTAAAATTATAATGTTGTCATACAGGTAACATATGTACATGTTATATATCAAAAGTTCTAAAAATGTTCCTGTGAAATATTTGGTGATTTTGAAGGTGATGGTAGTGGTGGTAGTATTTTTGTTTCTGAAACTGGTTCTTATTGTCTAGCCTTAGCTGGCCTGGAATTTACTATATAGGCCAGGTCTGATTCAAACTCAAGAGATCTGCCTGACTCTTGCCTCCCAAGTGCTAGAATTTAAACCAGTATCACTATGCCCAGTGTGTGAACTCATTAGTGTACTACAGTGGAAATTCATATTTTATATGTAGAGAAGAATAAAAGTTAATTTATATTCATACTGGAAATTTATATTTTGAATTTTGAATAATTTATATTCAAACCAGTTAACAATGTGTACTGTTCTTGCACAATCCCTATACTGTAAAACTGGAATTTTTACAAATCCTGGTTTAAATTCAGTTAAAACAATAAAATAGTTGCAATTCAGTTCAGCAACTAATATTCTAAATAATACAATTATAATTAAAACTATTAAACAAAACAGTACCCAATTTGTTACAATTTTAACTGTTCTGAGCTCTAGAGTCTTGCTAGTAACCTGCCTCTAGTTTAATGGGGCTAGCAAGACAGCTCAACCGCTAAGAGCATTTGCTGCTCTTCCAAAGGACCTGAGTTTTCAGTTCCGAAGACCCACGTGGCAGCTCTCAGATGCTTGTAGCTTCCGTTTCAAGGGAAACGATCCTTTCTTCTGCCCTCCAAGGGTACTTACTCACATATACATAAATTAAATAAACTTTTAAAAAGAAAAAATTAACTACTCATTTAAAAGTCTCTTCAAACAGCTGATGTTGATTTTCAAGAGCTACTGAATACCTGTCTCTCGGGGAAAATGTTCTTTTTAAACCACCGTGCTGCAATACCAAGAAAATGAGGAGACAAACAATTAGACTGGAAGAAAATACAAATGGAAGCCACATCTAATAAAGGACTATTATGTAAAATATACCAACAACTCAAAACTCAACAGTAAGGAGCCAGCTTACCGTAAAACTTATCAAAGATACACATGTAACGACAGTGACTAAAAAGCTCATGAGAAGCCACTCTCCAGCCTGTCTTCAGGAAACCCAAATTCCAATATACATCCATAACCTATGACAATGGCCGAAAAGCAGAACACTAGTGGACCCCAATGTTGTGATGCTACGGAACAGCTTGGCAGCATCTCATAAAGCTACATCCTCCCATCGCACTCCCTAGCAACAAAGCTCCTTGGTGTGTGATAGTTGTCTGTTTTAGAAAGTCTCACTACTACAGAACCAGGTTTGCCTCAAACTCATGATAATCCTCCTGCCTCTGCTATCTGAGTTACCAGGATTATAAAGGTAGGTACTACCATCTCTGGCTTTCCCAGAGTTGAAAACTTATGCCTACACAAAAGCTAGCACACAAATCTTCATAATAAATACATGCAATAATTAATAAAACTTGAGAGTAGCCAAGATTTATTTTTTAAAGATTTATTTTTATTTCCATGCTTTTGTGTTTGTGTGTGTAGTTGCTCCAGGGGCAAGAAGAGGGTATCCAATCCTTTGGAGCTAGAATTGCAGGCAGTAGTGAGTTGCCTGATGTTGGGAATTGAACAGAAGATCGCTTTAGTAGGTAAAGAGATAAACTTTGATACATTAAAACATTGGAGGCTGAAAGGCAGTTCAATTGGTCATAAGGACCAGAATGTGACTGTTAATACCTATGTTAAAAATAAAGCAAGCTAGGGTGAGAGTTGGCTCTTATAAACCCAAAGTTAGGGAGGCAGAATCCTCTGGGACTTCTGACTAACCAGCTTGGCCTACTTAGTAAGAAACTCTCAAAAAAGGTTGAAGCCTGAGGAATGACACCCAAGGCTATCCTATGGTATGTGTGTATAGCCATATGCTTGTATACATGTCAGAAGACATGTATGTGTTATGAATGTGTGGTCCAGACTAGCCAAGAATATGGCCCACAGTTATAATGTATTGTCAGTTTCAAAAGCCAGAACAAAACAGATGCTGATGATGACAGTCTTTAAGGGTCCAAAGCAATTCTCATCATTCCGCTGTGCTTCATTTGTTGTTTTGCTTTTTAGCACAGGGCCTGACTATATGTCCAGGTGGCCTTAAACTCACCTTATAGCTCCTCTGATGTTAAAACTTTCAGTCTTCCTGCCTCTTCAGCCTCTCCTGTGCTGATACCACAGGCAAATGTCATCACATATGGCGTCACTGCTCCATTAGCGCTGGCTGCTCTCTGTGCCTAGCACACAACAGTTATTCTTGGAGCTTCTTTGACCTCTCTGCTCTGCTAGAGTTCTTGTCTGTTGTACTTCAGTCTTTCACTTTGATAGAGCACATCCCATAATGGCTTGTAGGAATACGTGGGGATAAACTTTATTTTAAACTTAATTATGTAATAATGTCTACTTTGAAGCATATTTGACTAACAGTAGAGTTTGAGTTTGGATTTGTAGGAAATTGGGAATTGCTTTTCTGCAGGGTTTGTTTTGTTTTGTTTTTTTCTGGAGTTGAGGACCAAACCCAGGGCCTTGCACTTGCTAGGCAAGTGCTCTACCACTGAGCTAAATCTCCAACCCCCTTTCTTCCGGTTTTTAAAGGTCATTATTTTCAAGAAATGGGCTGTTCTGGTTCCCATGTACAACCCATTTCCACCCTTCTGTTGAATTTTGTAGGATTTTCTTATGGATATTTTGAGATTTAACCATGCGGGGTCCTTGTATAATCTATTTTTATCCTCACTTTCAGTGCTGGGAAATTAGTTTTATTTCCTTGGTAACTTGTTCGTCTATTTGTTGTTTTTCTCTCATTTGAACACTGGGTTTCCCATACTGTTCTTTGAGTTTTGTTTGCTCTTTCTTTTGTATCTCTATATTCCTGCCATACTTAGAGGGGATTTTCCAAATCCTTCCAACCCTTTTACTCAGCTTTAATTTCAGCTTTCATATCTGCAACTCCTAAAGATTCTTCTTCTGAAATTTTCTCTAGTAGATATCACTGATTTTTGTTTTTAAATCTTCCCCTCTGTTCAGTAATTTACTTTCACCTTAGAAACCTTCCTCAAATGTCTAATAATTGCATGTTATTGCTCATGGAAAACAGGGGTCTAAACAGCAGATTAGAAACTCTGGGTATAGCTGGGCAGTGATGGTGCATTCCTTCAATCTCAGCACTCAGAGGCAAAGGCAAAGGCAAAGGCAGGCAGATTGGTCTCTGTGAGGAAGCCAATCTGGTCTACAGAGCAAGTTCCAGGACAGCCATGACTACACAGAGAAACTGTCTTTAAAAATAAGAAAACAAAACAAACAAGAGACTCCTAAGTGCATGGGTTGTTGGGGTTTTTATATTATTATTATTATCATGATTATCATTATCATTATTATTATTTGACGTGTATGTATAGGCGTGCATGCCACATGAAGATCAGAGGACAACTTTGTGGAGTCAGCTCTCCTCTTCACTTTTGCAAGAGTTGCATATGATATCGTAGGGCACCACTTGTTTCATATACATGTGTTATTGAAGACATCACCATCTAATCTCTACACAACTTTCCACTATGTCCCTGTCTCAGAACGTAGATTCTTTTTTACTTACATTCTACACTAATTTGTTACAATTAACGAACCTTCACTGAGATACCATAATCATCCAAAGATCACAATTTACTCTAAGGTTCACTCTTGGTTCTTATGGTCTATGGGTTTGAGCAAATATACTCATTGTAACCACTTAATCACTATGAAAGTTCTGTCTCCTGGGCCCTTTTATCCCCTTCTTCCTGAAGTCATTGATCATTATGTCTTCCTAGTTTGCCTTTTTTAAAAGGCCATACAGTTTGTAGCTTTTTTCTTTTTTTCTTTTTCTTTTTTTTTTTTTTTTGGTTTTTCGAGACAGGGTTTCTCTGTGTATCTCTGGCTGTCCTGGAACTCACTCTGTAGACCAGGCTGGCCTCAAACTCAGAAATCTGCCTGCCTCTGCCTCCCAAGTGCTGGGATTAAAGGCGCGCTCCACCACTGTCTTCACATCTTGGTCACTCATTGCATTTTAACACTGAATGATATTCCACTGTCATGCATATGTATTTCTGCTCTTCTGTCTTTTGCTTCACTACCTAAACTGTCAAAAACACATCATCGCACAGAATTTTTTTCTGCTCTGACTTATTCAGGAACTGACTCCACAAAGTTATGCCAGTCATGGTGAGCTTAGACACACAAAACTGACAACAGCATACTTCCCTAACCATATTCCTGCTTGATGTCTAAGGAGTTGGCTTTTACTGCGGCCTTGCAAGATGCTCACCTGTTTAGCAGGCCCCACTCTTGGCCTGCTGGTCCCCTGATGTCAGGTCTTCAGGCTCTAACAATCTAAAATTGACTTATGACTTTAAGGTACTATGCAGTGAATCTCCTGGAGTCTTCCACCAATGGGGGTGCCTTTTCTGCACAGTCTAGATTTTTGCTTGTTACTCAATTTTCATAATATTTCATTTACATGCAAATGATTATTAATAAAAGTACAGCACTTATTCTATAAGAATCTTGTCAGAATTAAATCAGCAGATAAATATCTATAGGTCATTAGCTGGTTAGGAAAAAAGCCTAAAAAAACTATATTTACTAAAAGAAGCTTTATCTTCTCTGAAAACTGTTTCCTTGAGCTTTACTTCCATGCATCAACATGTTTCAACAGTAACACCATCAAATACACTACAGCTGACAATGTAGTGCAGTGCAATAGCCATCAATCAAAATAGAAATGAAAACCTTCCCCCTCCTCCCCTTCCAGACAGTAATTCAGTTCCTGGCTCATTCGCCACATCCTAAAGTACTATGTGGTAAATCTTTTGGCTACCATCTACAAGAAATTGGAAACTTCCTTGGGGCTAGAGAAGTTGCTCAGAGGTTAAGAATGCTTACTGCTCTTCCAGTGGACCTGGGTCTGGTTCCCAGACCCATAGCAAGGTATTCATAACTGCCTGCAGCTCCAGTTTGAGATCCAATACGTCCTAGTCTCTATGGGCATCTGCACGTACATTGTGCACATAAACCCACATAGGCATATACACATAAAAATAATCTTTTAAAAGAGAAACCAGAAACTAGATAATTTTATTACTTATAAGAAAACAGATCAGAAACTCTTACCCACAAGATAAGCCCTCAAAGATCCGAAAGGCCCAACTAATTAAACTAAATGACTTCAAGAGTCTAATGTATACCTGAATGACTATGTATATAACATAAATTAACTTTGATATCTTTTGTATACCTGTTTTGTTACTGTGGTGGCTTTATGTATAAATACTTTAGTTTTTAAGGTTTTCTTTTTAATTATGTATATATGTCTATGTGGGTATATGTGTGTGAGTCCAGGGCCCACAGAAGTTCTGCCTAGAGCTATAACTACAAGTGGTTCTAAGTCCCATGATGTGAGTACCAGGAACCAAATGGGTCCTCTGCAAAAGTAGTATGGGCAATTAAATGTTGGGCCACCTTTCCAGCCCCAATACTTTACAGCTGATAGAACTAAGCTTGACGGTCACATAGACAGGAGTTTTCTTGTTTGTCTAATAATACAATTGTGCCTACTGTAAATGCAAAGAAACTTCATATTTATCTCTGCACAATTCTCTGAATTCTAAAATTTTAATTTGAATCATGAATGAGGCACAGAATACTATAAATAATTAAGGACTATCTCTTGATACAGACTGTTTATATAGCCAAGCAAAAGGAAGTTACATAGTGTTCTTAGCAATAATCTAGTTAGAGAATATGACTACATATTACTCTGAACACAAAGTATATTACACAGGAAAAGGTGACTCTTAATTCCTAGGACTATACTCCTCCTATAATTAATCATGAACAATGACTGCATGAACCACATGGCCAGAAAAGGGGAAATATAAACCCACAAGTGCAAACCCATACCTCAGTACTTTCTAAAAGTTTAGTTCAGGCTAATGTAACTTTTATGCTTGAGCTCTTGGCTAAGTGACGACCACAACTGCACAGCTGAGTATCAGTCGGCTCCACACTGTGATGAACCTGGGCAGACCAGAATCCCTGAGTCCTCTCACAACTGAAGTCAGAATGCAATTCACTAACTGCCTCAGTATACGCAGCATCTTTTTGCTGCTGTTTTTGTTTCTGTGATAGACTCTCTCCATGCAGCCCTGGCTGTCCTGGAACTCAGTGTGTAGACAAGTGTGCTGACTAGTTTGTATGTCAACTTGACACAAACTGGAGTCATTTTGGAAGAAGAAATCCCAACTGAGAAACCTCCAGCACTTGGGAGGCAGAGGCAGGTGGATGTCTGAGTTCGAGGCCAGCCTGGTCTACAGAGTGAGTTCCAGGACAGCCAGGGCTACACAAAGAAACCCTGTCTCGAAAATCCAAAAAAAAGAAAAGAAAAGAAAAACAGAAACAGCCTCTGCTCCAGTTCTTGCCTCCAGGCCCCTGCCCTGACTTCCCCGATGCTGCAGAGGCAGGCGGATTTCTGAGTTCGAGGCCAGCCTGGTCTACAGAGTGAGTTCCAGGACAGCCAGGACTACACAGAGAAACCCTGTCTCCAAAAAAAAAAAAAAAAAGAAAGAAAGAAAAGAAACCCTAAAACAACCAGGCTGGCCTTGAACTCACAGAGACCAGCCTGCCTTTGCCTCCTGAGTGCCTTTCTTTTCCTATTTACCTTTGGGCTAATTCAAAACAAGGAAGATACTAGTGTGTTAGACTTCTAAGATATAATCCCAAGCCTGTACACAGCTGTGCAACAGGACTGTGATGGCCTAGGCTATGCTGTGACTCTGTTGCTGACAATAGAGAAAGATATATAATGACTCCTAAGAAGGATTACCAAGTAGGCCTGAGCCAACAACACAAGTGCTTTAAATCTAGAAGTCAAGACACACAGATTCAGTGTGCCATTCTCGGCCAAAGCAGAACTACAGGCAGCCTCTGGGTGCTGAGTACAGTTCCCAAACCAGCAAAGAAACAGAGCCCCTAACCAGCAGCTGACTCAGACAGATACAGACATCCAGAGCCAAACAGTGGATGGAGCTTGAGGACTCTTATAGAAGAATAGGTGGAAGGATTGTGGGCCCTAAGGAGATAGGAACTACACAGGAAGATCAACAGAGTAAAGGAACCTGAACCCTTGGAGCTCTCAGAGACTGAATCACCAACCGTGGAGCATACCTAGTCTACACAGATCTACCTCCATGGGCTGAACCTAGGCCTCCCTGCACATATGTTGTAAATGTGCAGCTTGGTTTTCATGTAGGTCTCAAACATCTGGAGTGGGGGCTATCCCAAAACATGCAGCCTGTATATGGAGTATGGTCTTCTAAAAAAAAAAAAAAAAAAAAAAAAAAAAAACAGTTATTCAGTTATTCATGGAATATTTTTTTTTTTTATATCTCTTGTATTCAGTTTGCAACTACTTCATTGAGAATTTTTGTATGTATACTCATGAGGGATACTGGACTATAATTTATATATTTTTGTTGGGTTTACACTTGATATTATTTGCTTTGTGAAGGAGCTTATTGTGGTTCTGAATTTTTTTAAACATAACTCAAAAAGTATTGCTTGTTTGAAGGCTCTATAGAATTCTTGTATAAGTATATCTGACCCTTGGTATTTTGCTTGTTTGTTTCTTTTCCTTTTATTCTGTTTGAATGCTTTTTAAATTTTTTTGATTTGCTGAAAAAAAAAAAATTAAAAAAAAAAAAAAAGAAAGAAAAGAAACAGAGCCCCACACTGTGAGGGAATGGATTCTTCACAAACTCGGTGATTCTGAAAGCTGACTTTCAGCAGAGTTTCTAGCAAGAACAGCTCAGCTGACATCTTGATTTCAGCCCTGTCACACTCCGAGAACCCACCCACACCAGCCATGCCATGTTTTACATTGGGTAATAATTTACTGCACAGCAATAGGAAATTCATACCTTATTTCAACTGCTGAAATCCAGAATTATCTAGATCTAGTTCTAAAAGAAAAAGACCTTTGAGTTCTGATTTTTATTTCCAACATGCGATAAGTCACTTTAATTCTTTGTACTGTGATTTTACTAAAAAACAAAAGAATGACAAGCTGTGGCAGCCTACCTATATAATTCCAGAGCTCAAGAGGCAGAAGCAGGAAGACTGTGAGTTTGTGGCCAACCTGGCTTTATAGCTGTTGCAAGGCCATCTTGGGGCCAGGTAGAAAAACTAAGTCTCAAAAGTGAATGAGAAGAGGGGTACCCAGTTCAAAAATGCAAAATAACTGCAGAGACACCTTAGAATCGCTGATACATAGGCAAAACAGATGGTGAGATCAATCTATAAAGTGTTTCTGTGGTACTTCAGAAAAGCTCCAGTAAAACCACCACCTGATGACTAATTAGGCAACACTGTGCTTCAGTAACACGCTGTGAGAAAACAAAGACCATTCTTTGCCTATAAATTAACACTTAGCCTTCATCTAAGCTGGGCTCTTAACATTTTATGTCACAGCCTTCTGAACAGATACTTGTTGCAACTCTCTCTGTGGTTGTTAAGTGTTGCAGGGACAAAAGCTGTATTTTACTAGGGCTGTTATTGCTCAAACTTTATTTTAAAACTAACACTACTATAGATTGTGAAGCACCATCTTAAGAACGGTGTATTCATTAAAACTATTCAAATTGAGCAAGGGATAAACAGTCTTGAGTTCTCTGATAGAAAAGTAGGATTATTACATACACTAAACCATCAGATTAAGCCTTCAAGAATAATGTCTTTCCCTATGAATGAGACCAGAGACTATCTTAGCACTCCAGCCCACAAGACATATTTATGAATTGTCCTTGGGGAAAAATAGTCAGTTATGAAACAGACAAGACATCATTTAGGAGTGTTTCCACCTTCTTTGAAAAGTAGTTAAGTTCTCAACAATGACAAAGGCTACTACTACCTACAGACAAAGTGGGAAATAAGTGTGGCCAACAACTTCCTTTCAAATCCTGGAAAGAAAAGTAGAGCTTGACATTCCAAACACACAGAGACCTGTGGGTTCTGCCTGATTCACTTTTGTATTCTAGCACAGGACTCACAGTGAGTTCCTTAGAATGGTGAGGCCATGGGTTTACAACACAGACTTGAGATCTTCATCTAGCTTGGCCACAAAGTTTACATTCCACCAAAGGTTTTACATTCAGCAATTACTGGTAAGGTGTGTGCTTGCTGTTTGAAATCAACCACCATTTTAGTATTTCTGTCTTTGGGACTATATTATATTGTCTTCATTAGGCTGGAGATGAAAGATCAATAATAAAGTAAAATGATAAAAATCAAAGTGTCTTGAAAAAAAAATAAGACAGGATGATAGAACCACAGAAAATGGCTTGGCTCCGGGCAGAACTAGAAAGAAAGAAACAAATTTAAATACAGAGAGCTTTTCCTTCCATTTCCATCGAAGGCCCAAGGAAGACAGCAAATAAACTGACATCTCATCTCCATCTACAGAAAAACTGGATTCTGACATCACAATTATTGGTACCTATTACCCTAAATGGGAATGGTGCAGAGTTGTAACATTCACCTCAAAAAAAAAAAAAAAAGAGGATTACCCATACACACACACAGAGAGAAAAGGAAATCTAAATAGGAGGCACAAAATTAAAAGAAAAGGGTTTGGAAAATACAGAGTAAAAAACTCTAAGCCAACTGTGAAGCCAGGCATGATATGTACTTAGAGCCCTAGTGCTTGGGAGGTGAAGGCAGGAAGACTGAGAGTTCAGAGCCACACCGAGACACTGCCTTAATATTAGGATTTACTTGCTAACAGACTCAAAATATCTGTTACTCTCATGGTCAAGGAGACAAATCTGAGGAAAAGAAAAAGTAACTTCTTGCCTCCAGTTCAGCTTATCTTTAAGCACTGGGATGGGCTAGCGTGCTTCACAGATAGTTGAGAGCCTGGAAACAAGAAGAAAAGGCCACTCAGTTCCACTAATTCAGCATAGAAAAGCAGCAGAGAAGCCAGGCTGGGGACATCGCGTTCCTCTGACAAGTCTACAGTGTCAGCACCTTGCACTGTAAGACACTCCTGGGTCAGGAAAACAAGCTGTCAATAGACAAGGTACTCAAAGCTGGGAAATCAAGTATCTGGCAGACATGCTCATCTTCTCTGCTGAAGGAAGGGGATGAAAGCCATGAATGAATATTCTGTCACTTGCATTCAGCTATATACAAAGCTTCTTCCTTCTCAAATACCTTAAGGTTCCGGTAAAACTTGGACACATAGACAGAAAACACATAATGTTAGCAGGTTTTTTCCAAAGTTTAAGTATATTTCTCAGGCTCCAAATACTATACTTGTTCTTCCTCATTTTCTTATTGGGCCTCTGAGTTCAGGGAAGATTGTCATTGCTCCTTTAAAAAAGGGGTGTTGACCATTTAGAAAGAGTCAGTGACTCAGGAATGCTGTTTCTCAATCACCGTAGCAACTCTGTCCTCCTCCCTTGTGATGTGAGCAGCAGTACATCTTCTCCTCGGGGTAGGCACATATGACACACCCAAGGCCCAACAGACAGGAAGTTTCTACAGTTGCTATCACTTCTACATACAGGCACCAAGCATGAAGGTCTATTCCAAATAATAGTTACACCCCCTTTTCTCCTCACATCATCACTGACTACCCAAAAATAACCATCTACTAATAATACAGTAAATAACCCAAATATTACACTGCTACTCAAAAAGCCAGACTTGAGCCAATGAAACTACAACAAACATTTTCTAGCCTTTTATAAACCTAGAACAAGATCTAAAGGGAAATCTTGGAGAGCAGAGAGCATAATGATGATTTAAGTTCTCATGAATGTTCACCAGAAATATAAGCCAAAGTTAAAGTCATTTTGATCCTTCTAGAAATCAAACCATGTTGAACTATATTACGACACAATCACATACACAATTTCATGCCAGTGTACTTAGGCCCAAATATTTCCAAATAAGTATTTCTCTCTTTGGTTCTACTTTAAATAACTTCAATTTCTGAAAAACAAGGGAGCCTGGCAGAGGTGGCACATGCTTTTAATCCTAGCATTTGGGAGGCAGAGGCAGTCAGATCACTGTGAGTTCTACAGGGCAAGCTCCAGGACAGCCAGGGTTACACAGATAAGCTCTGTGTCCAAAAAACAGAAATAAAAAAACAAACAAAAAACACAAAAGGATTGTTTTACTCTATGTTTATACATATCTACATTCTTTTAAGAAAAGCTACATATTGCTTTTATTAAAAAAATGCATTTCCATTTCAAATAAAAGTAATTTTTAAAGCTTGAAGAAATGGAAATGTTTATAGTATTTTAAAAGTAAAAAATATATAAACCATAATTGTAATTCTATAAAAACATTTGTGCAAAGATTGTGACTAGAATATCCATAAATTATGTGAAATAAAAAAAAAAAAAAAAACAGCAGAAACTCTGGTTTCTTGGATACTGATGTTTTGAAAATGTATAAAAAGTTTTTAAAACTCATTTGCACAGCATTTAAAGCAAAACATCATCCAATTCCCATATTCAAAATGTTCAAAACTTTCTCTCTTATACACCTCAGTAAATATTCTGACCAAGAACTCGTGCAGAATTTAAGAGTAGTAACACAAAGTGAGAGAGCATACTGAATAGCTGGATTCTAAAACCTAGCTCATCTAATTAAGGACAACAAAACAGCTCTAAGCTTCCATGTTCTCATTTAAAGGAAAACTGGGTCAAATCATTTCTAAGGTCTCTTTGGGCCTCTTAAAAGACTAACTGTGTTACTACTACTCTCTTTAAGGGGTGCCCAATGCCTGCTACTTGCCTGATAATACATATCCTACAGTGGTTTCTCACCACTTCTTCTTGTGTTTCAATCACAGGAAACAGACGTCACCCTCAGCCTACATGTAACGAACAAGCTGTAGCAGAGGCTAAGAGCTGCCAACCAGGACCAACTCCTGCCCCTTCAAAAATATAAGGATCAAGAAACATTAGAGAACCCTGCAAGTGAGAAGACTTAGTATACATCTCACATAAAAATAAGACTAAAACCACCTGTAGAAGTTCAACAAGATGGAATAGTTTCACAACAGTCCAAAGCTATCTGCTTCTATGGCCAAATCTACAGCTGACTGGAGAATGTGTTAAGAAAGAGTGGTCTGGGGCTGGAGGGAGCTCAAAAAGGTTAAGAGCACTTGTTCCTGCAGAGGACCCTGAGTCAGTTCCCAGTACCACATGGCAGCTCACAACTATCCTTAATTCCAGTTCCAGGGGATCCAATGCCATCTTCTGAACTCCATGGGTATCAGTTACTCATGTGCTGCACATACATACATGCAGGAAAAACATTCAGGCACATAAAATAATATTTTTTAAAAAAATTAAAAAGAAAGAACGGTACACTCTTACCTCTACCATTTACTATGGAGACCCAGACACATCCTGCAGACTACTATTCTCAGGCTCCTCTTCAATGGTCTGTGTAAACCTTTCTGTGCCCATCAAAGACTATGGTATTAATAGATTCAAATACCATGGGAACTTGCCTTTATTTGCTTCAGATGAGCACTGAGTCAAATACTCCTCTCATTTATAGTGGTGAAAGTCAGCAGCCTTGCACTTTGTAAAATAACTCAGAGGTTTTTAATCATAATGTTCCTTCATTAGACACAAGTCAGGACGGTGAGACAGTATCTCCAGAGACAGTAATCATTTTTCTCTTTGTAGCGCTCTTCTGGTCGGGGTATATTATATTAGTGGTTCTCTAGCTCACATTTACCTTGGTGAGAGATAACTAATGTTTTTAGAACTGTCAATCTCTTATATTAGACCATGAGAGTGGGGAATCTTGATGCAAGACTCCCAAACTAACTCTGAAACAAAGTGCAGAGCAGGCTATAGATAACATGAGCTAAGAATCACTACTGCTTTTAGGAACCTTACAAGCTAGCTGGCTGGATGGAAAGACTCTAGAACAAGACAAATGTTTTGCATTCAAGGAAGAGTGAAGAACACTCCCACAACCATGCCACCAAAGGTAACACCACAAATGTCAGGAAGAACATTTAGAAGAAACTGGGCCCAAACACTGGCTCAGCTCAGATTGTTCTCACAACTGACTGGGCCCACAATTTGGTCATACGGCCTTAAGATCCAGCTGAAAAGCTACATTTTTAAGATCCAGAGAATCTCTAAAAAGACAGGTGCATTATGAGTGATAAAGAGTTTAAACTACCTAAACACCATCAAAAGCAGCAAAAATTATTTTCTGAGGGCTGGGGAGATGTCTCAGTGGTTAAGAGTACTAACTGCTCTTCCAAAGAACCAGGATTAAATTCTCAGCACCCGTACGTGGGTAAAATACCCATACAAATAAAATGAAAATAAACATCTCCTGGACCTTAACATAAATCTGAATTCTTAGATATCCTGATTGCATAATGTCAGCACAATACATTATATGGCTTTAAACTGATATCAATGTATACCATATGAAATAAAATGCTAATTTTCAGTCTTTTTCTTTTCCTACAGGTTTTCACAGGAAGGAAACCTAAAATTTGTGCCAAGTGAAGTAGCTTTAGCTTTCCTAATGATCCACACCCACCAATCTCCTGTAACAATGCCATTTCCTTCGCTTCTAGCACACATTCACACATCTGAGCCTCTGTTTGAGCTCCTCTCCACCTCAAAAAATTCCCTCCCTCGCTACTAATCAGATTTCCTTCCAGGGCCAGCCCCCGTCCTTATCTCCTGTGAGGCAACACTGTCCATTACCACACTGGCTTATTACTGAGCCTAAGAGATCAGCACACAGGCAGTACTGGTGTAGAACTTAGGGGTGACTCATAATAACCCTCAGGTTTTATAAGAAAAGACCAAGCAAACTAAAATGACTTGTCCAAAATTCACATGACTAATTAGTGGTAAGGTCACAACCAAGCAGCAATACACGGAAACAGCATCTAGTTCTAGACTGCACACTGGGCAGACCACTAGTTCAGGATAACCTTTATCTGAATAAGCTATATCATTTTAAGATTCTTTTCACATCCAACACTCAAGATTCTGAAACTTAGCTCGTCTATCAGTCCAATAACACTGCTACTTAATTTTCCCAACTCTCTTTAGATATCAGTTTAAAGTTTATGCTGGGCTCAAAGTGTAGCTCAACGGTAGAGTGTTTGCCTTACCATATACAAAGCCACAGGTATAATCCCCAGCAGCATGCCCACATACACAATTTTTATATTCACAGCCTTGGAGATTTTATATACCTCCCAAATTATAATCTCTTAAAAACCAAGGCTGAAATCTGATACAATAACCACATGACTTTATGATTAGCTTTTGGATCCAAGGTAGATCTATTTGGACAGAGGCAAACGAGAAATTCTATTCTCTACTTCTTACCACCAATCATACAGAAAATTATAGTTCTGTGTACTTGGATCTCTGTGGCAATGTCTTAATTATTAACTACAGACAAATAACTGCCAGGTCTAAAGAGCAAAGCCAGCAGTTCTCAGACTCAGAAGAGACCCTGGAGTTAGTAGTCATTTGAAATCCCTAAGTTTCAGGATAGTAAGTGTTTACGTATGCCCAACATCAAATTTCAACATAAAAAGGCTAATTACACAGACAGTCTTAGGTCTCAGCTTTACCTCACTTCTGCTGGTGTGTCGCCACAACTTGCTGCTCTCAGCAACTTAAACAACTCAGACTGCCAACAGATGCTGCTGTTAAAGCTGGCCCACTTACAACAGAGATCAGGTTACTCTAAAAAACTGTTTTACACAACTGAATACCTCCTGAGACAGGGGGACACACTCAGTAACTGCTACTTTTTCAGGTCTAAGATAATTTTAATTATGATTCCTTCAATTGCTTCAAAGTCTAAATTACTAAATGCACAAAGCATTTAGGCACTTAGCCAATGCACTTTGTACTTCTAAACCTTGAACTACTTTCCCACTAATTGGACTCTAGGAGAATCCAGTTTTAATAGACTACAGAGGACCAAAGGACTTTAGGGGATACCACCAAAGGTTTCTAGGAAATTTCTACAAGTGAATACTCTTCCACAGCAGATGTAAAAGTCTGAGTACATATGAAGTGACATTACAAAGGAATGAATCAGTCAGGTACATCTAGACTGAATCTTAGATCTGCCGCTATCTACTTCTATGTCCTCAAGCAGGTTGCCTGATCTCATTGGATTTTAATCCCATAAAATAATAATAATGTGTATTTTATTAAGGCCAGCATTGAGACTAGTGAGTCACTGAATTCACAACTTTAGCAGTGGTAGGCACACAGGAAGCATTCATTCAAATTGTTATTATTGCCACAGGTATAATTACTCTTTATCCTGGAATGAATCTATCACATCCTTAAGTAAAATTCTAAACATTCACTAATATTTATACAATCTGACATACAACCTGTAGCATACTGAGTACAGGAAAACAAAAGTTAACTCTGTGTGTGTGTGTGTGTGTGTGTGTGTGTGTGTGTGTGTGTATGTGTATGTGTCTGTCTGTCTGTGTCTGTGTGTAGGGGGGCAACAGGGGATGTCCAGGATAAATGGAATCTCATTCCCTGATCCTAAAAGTTTCAAAAATGAACCATCTTGTCTAAAGGTGAAAATTCCAACTCAAAACCAACATGTGGAACCAAAACACTGAAAAGAGAAAATCTATGTGCTTTTAGCAAAGATTTTGAAATAACACAGCACACAGAACAAAAGTGGGGAGAAAGGGACTTTTTCAAAAATAAACACCTCCCCTTTTCAGAATATACTGTTAAGAAATTCAAATAGTTAACAAGAAGAATAAAATACATCCAAAACATACATATTCTAAAGACTTGTACATAAGCTACAACAAAGACAAATATTTAATGATCGAAACCTTAAATAGTATCCTCAAGGAAGACACACAAAGAGCGGGTAAAGGACACGAGAAGTTCAAGACTGTCAGAGCCTCAACGGTCACAGACACACTAGAATTTAACAGATGGTTGTATCAGGAGCTGACAAGGTCTCCAACTCTGGTATGGTTTGGTCTGTAGTACTAGGATCCAAGGTCTCCAAATGGTTAAGAGCTAGCGAGCTATAACTCCTTTAATCCAGGTCCATTATGATTACATTCCTCTGTATTCTCTGTCTATTCTGTCCTCTTCTTGGAAAAAAAAAATATAAACAATGTCTAAAAGGCAAAGGACACTCCCTGATTGTCACAGAGCCAAGCAATAAAGTCAGCTTCTTTTCACTCCTGCACCAAGTCCCTTCCTGTGTTACTATTTAATAAAGAAACGTACAAACCAAAATGTCTGCTTCCCTTCTGTTTATTAATCTACCTTCTGACCTTTTAGCCCTTTGACGTTTCCAGTAGACAATGGCAAGAAGTGACTGATACACTGAGTGTTTAGACTTAATAAAATTTGAAACTCTTTTAGCACTAAAGTTTTTATTCTTTTAACACGTATTTATTTGATGTGTGTATGTGTGGTGTGTGTGCGTGTGTGGACATGGTTGCCCATGTGGAAGTGTCACTTGTTTCCTTCCACCATGTAGGAGCTGGGGATCTTCAGGCTTAGCAGCAAATGCCTTTACCCGCTGAGCCATCTCACCAGCCCCCAGCTCTCAAGGTTTAAGGGAACCATTCAAAACAACCTTTAATACTGGGTAGAAGTAAACATTTCAATACTGAAAAAATGACTTACCCACTTATTCTATAAGGAGGTAATTCATTAAAATATTGGTCTCAATATTTGTCTTTTTCCACAGTAAAAAAGCATTAACAATTATAAACCTGAGTTTGTTTTTGTTTTAGGAAAAAATAGGTTTGCATAGAGATTACATTATTTTTTTACTTTTCACTTTTTGCTTACAGAAACTTTAGTATTCTTTCTGCCCTTACTTTGCCCTCGAAAAAGAATTGTTTTGTTTTGTTTGTAGCCCTGGCTATCCTGGAACTCACTCCATAAAGCAGGCTAGCATCAGAGATTCACCTGTCTGGGATTAAAAGCCATCATGCCTGACTCAAAATTTTAGTCTTAATAGTTTCTAACTGCCTGACTGTCCAAAACTCTGGCTAAGCTCAAACCAGCAGGAGAGGTGAGAACAAAGAGACAAGAGGCATCTGGCTACAAGGCAAGTGTCAGCCAACAGTGACAGGCAAGTACCTTCACTGCTGTGCTAAGATGCTTGTTTCCCTATTACTGTGAAACAAATGATTAAGAGCAGAAGGCTCAACGCAAAAAGAAAAATCCTTAGTATAAAATTAGTTTCAAAATGGGAATGGTTTCTGTAACTGTGAATCACTTTCATATATAAACCCTTTGTTTATGTCTCATATTTCTTGATAATAAACATGATTTTAACCTGTTCCCCTGAATCACATGTGGAATAAAATCTTATCTTTGAGGTCTCTATTTCATCCCACTAAAGATAACTCTCCCTTAGAATAACTTGGCAATCCATTTATAAACAAACCACAGTGAAAGCCAATAAGGTTATTCTATCATACAGAATATACAACAGGTCTGTTTTGGTCCATGTGCTTATCAAAATTATACTGTTCCTCACCAATACTGCTACTTCCTGAGGGTTTTATAACAAACATTTACAGTCCAAAATGTTCAGTTCTTGAAAACTGAAGGGACAGATCTGCGTTACGAGCACTTGTTGCTCTGGCAGAGGACCTAGGTTCAGCTTCCAGCAGCACGTGATAGTTTACAACCATCTGTAACTCTCGCTCTATGGGTCAGTGCCATCTTCAGGCCTCCTTAAACATCAAGCACATATGGTGCGCGCACACACACACACACACACACACACACACACACGCAGGCAGAACACTCAAACACGTAAAACAAAACTAAATGCATCTTTTAAAAAAACTTTTCAGGGACTGGAGGGATGGCTCAGTGGTTAAGAGTACTGACTGCTTTTCCAGAGGTCCTGAGTTCAATTCCCAGCAACCACATGGTGGCTCACAACCATCTATAATGGGATCCAATTCCCTCTTCTGATGTGTCTAAAGTGTACTCACATACATCAAGTCTTTAAAATTATACTAAAAAAATTTTTTTTCAGCTTTTTTTTTTTTAAAGTTCTGGAACATTTACTAACTCTCCTTGCTTTCAGAACTTACGTTTCTCATTGAATCACCAATCACTGTTCTTAAAATGTATTAATTTCTCAATTGCATGAGAAGACATGTCATTTATTAAATGCAGGGATGCTCTGGAGCCTCTCACTCCCTGTGTACTGACTCTCTACATATATTTCAGAAATGAGTGGATTTCACACCCACATTTGTCCCTGATGCAAAGTCAGAAACACTCTGTTCACTCCAAATTTTTATTTTCCTTCCTCTGGAAGGATTCTGAAAGGAACTGGAATAATGGTAGCGAAGGGAAATGCTCCTGGCCCAGGAGACAGACTCATCCAGAACCAAAGTGGAAAACCAAGCAACCTGGCTTCAGTGACATCAACATTTCTAACTGCCATGCCTTTAAAAGATGATACCTGTCCACTTTTGAAACTAGAATTCTACTTGCTCTCCACACAAGTTGCCTAAGAGGGTGAAGGGCAGATTCCAGGCAATTCCAGCTCTGTTTTCTCCCCTGGCTGCCTGTATTTAGAATCTGCATAAGCCAAAAAGATATGAATTGCAGTCCTTCAAATACAAACCACCAGCTCAGAAAGGTGTGGTTGTGCTGGGAAGTGGTGGCACATACCTTTAATCCCAGCACTTGGGAGGCAGAGGCAGGTGGATTTCTGAGTTTGAGGCCAGCCTGGTCTACAGAGTGAGTTCCAGGACAGCCAGGGCTAAACAGGGAAACTGTCTCAAAAAGAAAAAAAAAAAAAAAAAAAAAAAAAAAAAAAAAGAAAGAAAGGTGTGGTTGCAGCCCCTGCTGCAACCAATCAAAGACAAAGCTTCTTCAAGCACCCTTAGTCCAAGCCAGAGGGTTTTTATAGCACACTCAGAATGGGCGTTCTGGCGGATACTGCACTTGAGAAAAGGTGGAGTAGGCGAAACAGCTTTGAGTTTAGATTTCGCCAGTAAGTTCAGGAAAACGGAGCCCTGGGTAACAAAAGCACCCCAGCAATCTCACCCACTCCACCCACTCCCACACTTACACACAGAGACAAGGAGAAGTGGATTGCAAAGCTCCTTGTCTCCATTTTCATAGCTCTCATAAAAGGCAGTGAGAAAGAAGTCGTCATGCCTGAAGGTAGATTGTATTTGACAATCAGGAAGTGAAGCAGCCGGCTTTCCTGGCAATCTTCCAACTCTCACTGCTTGCAATACCTACTTTCAAAAATCCAGTTAAGGTAAGGGTTAAAACCAGAACCTCACTAAAAGAGAACTAGGTTCAGCTCCACCCTCTGTACAGCAAATAACAACTCTGAGCCAAATCTACTCAGCTGCACAAGACTCTGTGACATGCCAAAAAAGCAGGTGAAAAGAAGCTGGGTTTCCTGGGAATTCTCATCTTACAGCGAGATTTTACTTAAGTAGATTTCACCAATTTATGAAACACTGTGTTAGATTAAGAAGCACATATAAAACTTGAAATAAAGCAAACAGCCAGTAAACAAGTCACAGAGGTCACCACAAATCAGCAAGAATAGCCAGAGTTTGGATAGAGAAGGTCAAACAGTATCAGGGCAACAAAATCAAAACAAAAAAATACAGAAATAGAATACAGGCCCTAAAACTTACACTATGGAAGGAAAGTTGTGGAAGGAAAACTCTCGAATTGGAGGGTTAATTCTTATTACCCTTAAGGAAAGAACCCAGGATATACTGCCCTGGTCACCAAGGGATCCTATTTCTACAATAGTACTTGCTCCATCAAACAGTTACTGACTCCCTGTATGTCACTGAGAAGGACAGACCAGGAGCACTGTCTTGCTAGAAATAGGAAGAGATGAGTCACTCTTTTAATTCAGTCTAGTATGCTCTGAACCCTGCAGGTCACTAAACACTTTCTTCCCATTATCCATCACTTATCAGTTTACTTCCCAAACTTGTGAACTTGGATCAGAATATTGGGGGTCGGGGAAGGTGTAAGAGTTCTAAGCCATTTAGTTGGTCAAAGAGATTACTATGTTACCTGGAAGAGCAAGAGCAAACTAAGTATCTAGTTAACAACTGGCAAATAGTAGAAACTCACTCTCTCTCTCCTGCTTGGTATCTTTCAAAGCTTTTACAGTAAGAAGCAAGTAGACCCCTAGAGAGAGAAGAGGACTTAGGAAAGGCAACAGGTAGTAAAACAGAGTCAACAAGAACATCGACATTGGACTGGTATTAGAAGCAATAGGCACCTACAGAAAGATTTGCTCTCCTACAGGTGGTAGGAAAAGGGATGTCAGGAACCTTGGGGCCCAGAAGATGGTGAAAAATGAGTTGAGAACATAGTTATTTTTTGCCTAGGTATAATCCTACGGAAGATGTGCCTCGGAAGCTGCTGAGCCACGGCAAAAAGCCCTTCAGTCAGCACGTGAGGAGGCTGCGATCCAGCATCACCCCCGGGACTGTCCTGATCATCCTCACCGGGCGCCACAGGGGCAAGAGAGTGGTTTTCCTGAAGCAGCTGGGCAGTGGCTTGCTACTTGTGACTGGACCTCTGGCTATCAACAGAGTTCCTCTGCGCAGAACACACCAGAAGTTTGTCATCGCCACCTCTACAAAAGTTGATATCAGCGAGGTTAAAATCCTCAAACACCTGACTGATGCTTACTTCAAGAAGAAGGAGCTGCGTAAGCCCAGGCATCAGGAGGGCAAGATCTTCGACCCGGAGAAGGAGAAATACAAGATTACAGAGCAGCGAAAGGCTGATCAGAAGGTTGTGGACTCGCAGATTTTGCCAAAGATTAAAGCTGTTCCTCAGCTCCAGGGCTACCTGCGATCTCAGTTCTCCCTGACAAACGGGATGTATCCTCACAAACTGGTGTTCTAAATTGCTTACAACCTAATTAAACAGATTCATATGTTTAAAAAAATAGTTATTTTTTTCAAAAAATGTATAAAAAGCAATTAAATTACTCATAAACTTATTGGAATTGAAGTCTAAGTCGCTCCTCAACGGGGAGGTTTAATCACCATTTCGGGTCATGAAGGACACAGTATCTTGAAAGAAGTTCTAACCCTCTGAAGTGACAAGCAACAGGGCAAAAAGAAACAGGTTTTGCGGATAGGGAAGCCAATTGCCGCCATGCCCCGATGACCAATAATCACAACGACAAACGTCCAAAGAAGGAGGGAAGACTCAAGTCAGGTAACATTCCTGAGGGGAAGCATTACCAGGTGACACCCGGCAGAAGGGGACTGGGCGGGAGGAAAGTTAGCAGGTGAAAGGAATTACTAGTGAGAAAGGAAATGACCTTTTAAAAGAAAAAGATACCCCAAATGGGACATGAGTAAGAAAAGAAAATGGACTCAGAACAGCTTACAGGGGGGCAAAAAGAAAGAAAAAAGAAAAAGAGAGAGAAAGAGAGAGAGAAAAAAAAGACATGTTGGGGTACCAGAGGCAGAAGAAAGGAAGTGGGACTAAGAGCCCGCGAGGGACGGGGGCGGGAGCGCAGAGCCTGCGGACTGAACAGCGAAGGAAGCTCCGAGGTGGCCGAGGCGAGGGCCAGGTGGGACAGTCCGGCTGCCGGATGTCCCGGAGGGGGAGAATGTGGGACCGCGAAACCAGGACCCAGCGAAACCAGGAAGGGAGGCGCGGGGGCGGCTCCCCAGCGGCAGGCAAACGCCCCGGGAGGGCAGCGAGGGTCGCCCGAGTCCAGAGGACGGCCACTCCGCCAGGCTGAGGAGCAGGGTGGGAGGGACACTCACAAATTTCTTAGGTTTGCCGCCGTCGCCGCCCGTCGCAGGCAGCTCATCCGGGCTCCGACCCTTCTTCTTGTCCCGGGTCCCGCGGCCGGGCCCCTGGCCCCCGCTGGACGGCTCCATGTCCTGGTTAGCGCCGGCCAGTGACCCCTTGTCTACGCCGCTCGCGCCCGGCTACCCCGAGCCAGCAACCACCGCCGCCGCCCAGCAGCCTTCTTAGCCGGCCGCCGCGCCCCGCCTCATTAACATGGGTTGCGCGCGCCTCATGAATATACAACGGTGACGCCTCGCTCCCGCCCGCCTGCCCCACTTCCGCCCGGACCCGCAGCCCCTACCAATGGGGGAAGGGAGGGGGGTGGAGGGATGCCGCGGAAGCGCGCTACCTGCCCGGCGGGCCTAACCATTCGGACCCACGTGTGGGGGGTGAAATAGAGAGTGGGCGGCGCTGCTCTGCCAGACCACAGCGGGGAGTACCGCCCCCTGGCGGTTGGAACAGAGGAGGCCTTTAGGCTCCCACGCAGAAACCCACGTGGCTGTAAAGCTAAACCATCTCACACTCCAGCCAGAATTTTATTGTCTGAACCGTGACTCTTATCATAGAGACACTGTTATCTTGGTTGAAATTTTAAGCTTTGTTTTTGTAGGATAATGCAGTTTTTATGTATATGATGCTCATTCAGTGAAAAATAAGTTATCCGATATAGAAAACTGTATGCCAAAAACTGAGTTCGAGCCCACACCAACTCCAACTTTGGAGTTATATTACGCAGCTCTGAATCCTAGAGTAGCTTTCTAGTTGTTTTTCAGATGGACAAACCAATTATTACCAATAGCCTAAGCAGCAATTAAATAGTTACTACATACTAGGCACAAACTAGAGGCCAGGTATTAGTGTTAAAGCCACAATTAGTTACTATATATTGGGCACAAACATTGGGCCAGGCCATATGTTAAACATGACATGTCTTTCTTTCCTCACTAAATGTCCTCATAGAGTCTACTGGTATCACCATTAAAGAAATGTGAACTCTGGGAGTTGAAGTGACTTCTAATATAATTGATAGACATTTACAGATTAATCTGACATCTACACCATGTTTAACCAGGATTCCCCACGGGCATTAACCAAACATGCCCATGAGTTCTCTGGGTATGGTCTTTACATGATCTTCTCCCTCAGTAATGCAATCCATTTTCCTGACTACATCTAACTAAGTGGGGCCTTTTAGTATGAACTGGATAACTCTGAAGGCTGAAGGAAAGGATTCCAAGTGTATATTTCTGAAGACAGGGTCAGTAACTTTTTGGAGCCTCCAGTGCTTAGCTAATAGCAGGGACTCCACTAACTTTGCTGTCTCCTGAATCTGACCTTTATCTCCTGTTTCCAACCTTCCAACCGCGGATGAGAAGCTGTATAGAGCTGTCCAGCTCTTACTACAGACTGTCCAGAATTGCTACTCACTTCCAGGCTGAGTGAGACAGTGAGCTATCTGTCGCTCCTTTCTGGAACCACCGTCAATAGCCAATGCCCGACTGTAAGCTCCTCCAGGAAGAGGTCCTGTTCCTCAGTCAGTGAGCAGTGTCTTACACCCAGCACAGCCAAGCACTTTCTGTGCTTCACCTCAGGGCATCTTTACCAGCTCATCTCCAACACCCACACTCACATGCCTGAAGACATCTTTGACACCTTCTCAGGTCAGTCATCTGCCCGGGTTAATCTAACTCTTCAGCAGAAATGTCCTATTCATTCCCCATTTGAGGAAAATAATCCATGGTGAATACACACACAGGGCCTAACATAAAGTTCGGAGTGAATGTTAACAATTTTATTACACACATCATCATCTCTATTTCCTTTTCACATCATACATTGGTAACTAGCAAGAATTAAAATCTCAGAAAGGTACAAAAAATACCAATTGGTTTATTAGATCAAAAACAGTAAAATGAACAGAAAGCCAGTTAGAGCGTCACACCCTCTCCTCCTTGCCACTGTAGTTCATCTGCAGTTAAGGTTTCAGAGAGCCATACCTTCCTCCCCGCAGGCTCACCTTGCATGGAGGCGAGAACTGCAGTAGGGGAACCCAGAAGGAAGTCAGAGGTGACCTTAGTACCGTCCAAACTTTATTCTCTAACAGTCTCTGTGTTGGAACAACAGAAGGAACAAATGAGGGGAAGAGGGACTGGGGACACCTGCTAGGGCTCATTACCCATAATGCTCCTGAGACTTGTCCATGTCTCATCTCTAATAGGAACTATCATCACGTTATGAGAGTTTGAGAGAAAGGGGAGTGGATGCTAGAACCACATGTGGTTTCCAAACCCTTCACTAGAGTTAGTAAACGCCCTGGGGGTACCCAGTTCAGACCTGGGGGAGCCATACTGTCCTTCCCACCACAGAGGTGATAAGGAACTCTTGGGGACACAGCATCCACACTGTTCTAAATCTCCACATCGCTTTCCTTGTCATTGTCATGGTCACCATCATAGAACTCATTGGGTGCTTCTGGCCTGTAAAACAAGGGATAAGAGATTAGGAACCACTCGTCAAGTTCCAGACTCCTCCCAGGACCCTCCTCAGAGCCACTTGTCCCCATGAGTCTTTTCCAAAGCCAGTTCCTCTGCTCCTACTGGCAGGGACTTACTGCAATCCATGTAGCCAATAAATGGAGACTCTGTGTGCCAGTCACTGCTGTAGGCCTTACCAAAACAGCAGAAAATCAGGCAGACTAGGTTTCCATACAACCTCTCAAAGCATACCTCCTAAGACCAGCAATTACAAAGTAAAGGAATGAATACAGTAACTTCAAATGGTGGAGTGTTCTACATGAGCAGACTGAGTCTGGTGTGAACAAGAAGATAACACTGGGCCTACAAAATGAGAAACCGTTCTGAGAATGAAAGACCTGAAGTCTGTGAAGAAGCTAGCCAGGCAAAGATCTTAGGAAGGTCCCACCAAGCCACAAGACAACTAAGTACAGAAATCACAAGCTTCAAGGAAATTGAGCCATTCCAGAATGACAAGGAGGCCAGGAATGCTGGGTTTCATGTGGGCAGACAAGTAGTTTCAGAAGATGAGGTAAGGATCTGTGTACAGGGCATGTTCAAGCTGTTGCTTCTAAGTACAAGGAGAAGGAAAAGTGTGAGCTGAGACTGATGTAAGGGAAGTGTCTTAGGGTTTTACTGCTGTGAACAGACACCATGACCAAGGCAAGTCTTTAAAGGACAACATTTAATTGGGACTGGCTTACAGGTTAAGAGGTTCAGTCTATTATCATCAAGGCTGGAACATGGCACTGTTCAGGCAGGCATGATACACGAAGAGCTGAGAGTTCTACATCTTCACCTGAAGGCTGCCAGCAGAATACTGACTTCCAGGCAGCTAGGATGAGGGTCTCATAGCCCACACCCACAGTGACACACCTGCTCCAACAGGGCTACAGCTTCTAATAGTGCCACTCCTGGGCTGAGCATATATAAACCATCACAGAAAGGTAAGCCTGTAAGGCTGATAGGAGGGGAGGTATGAGGGTAAGACTGACGGGAGGAAATGTATGAGCAGAGGACTAACTTGAAGGGATGTACAAGTGGAAGACTGACGTGCCATTAAACTACCAGAGGAGGGAAGTGATAGCAACACAGGGCTCAGAAAGTACCCAATACTGGTTTCCTTCTCTTTGACAAACTTCTCTAAAACAGACCGTGAGGAAGTCACTGAAGAGAAGCAAGGGACTAAGGCAGGCAGACAAGGCCATCTCTATCACCTCTAAGAGCTCAGGGTGAAAAGTGAGGAGTAAGTCACTCAGGGTAATTACGGAACCCTAGAAAAGTTACTTGATCTCTCTGAGCCTTGGGTTCCTCCTCTAGTCATCTGAAGATAAGACCCATCTCTTAGGGTTATGCAGAGAGTAGAGCCAGATGTGAACACGTAACTATAGAAGAAAAAGCCAAACCCAGACAAAAAGAGAATTTGAAAGCAGGGCTCTCTTTCCAGCACCCACAGAGCAGCTCACAGCCATCCTTGACTCCAGTTCCAGGAGATCTGACACTCTCTTCTGACCTGAGCAGGCACCAGGCACACAATGGTGTGCATAAATGCATGCAAGTTAAACACCATACACACAAAATTAATGAATCTAAACATAAATAAAAAGGTTTTTTTTTTTTGGTTTTTTGAGACAGGGTTTCTCTGTGTAGCCCTGGTTGTCCTGGAACTCACTCTGTAGACCAGGCTGGCCTCAAACTCAGAAATCCATCTGCCTCTGCCTCCCAAGTGCTGGGATTAAAGGTGTGCGCCACCACTGCCCGGCTAAAAAGGTTTTTTATTAAAAAAAAAAAAAAAAAAAAACCAAAGATGTAAATAAACCACAAAATTCTTCATATTAACAAAAAAATTATAAACAAACTGGGTAGGGAAGTACATGCCTATAATCCCAGCATTTAGAAATCTGAGGCACTCGAAAAAACACAAAAAAAAAAAAGAAACCTGAGGCGGGAGGACCATTATGAGCTCAAGGCCAGCTTGAGCTATGATAGTGAAATCCAATCTCAAAAATTCAAGAAAGAGCAAGGTATGGTGGTGCATGTCTTTAATCCCAGCACTCATGAGGCAGAGGTAGGAGGATTTTTTATTTAAATGTCAGCTTGGTCCACACAGAGGAAACCATGTGTCACAAACCAAAAAGGATAGCAACAAATCAAGAAAAAAGAAAATAGCTGTACAAATAAAATTCTGAATGTGCACATGTGCATGTAGTATTCTTATCATCTATAGAGAATTAGCTATCCAAACAACACATAAATCAAGCCATAAATAACAGTTACTCCCATGGAATAATTCTGGAACTATGTAAATATAACATATTTCGATGCTGTTTATAATATTTTCAAAAAAATATGTTGTTTTGTTCTTAAAAGTATCAAAAAGAGTAGAAGGCTCGCAGCCTAGGGGAAGTCAGCCAGGGCCAGATGAACTCCGTGCCTTCTCTCTCACTTGGAAGCCACCTCTGCAAGCCTGAGGAAGCATCCACCCTCCAGCCCCTGGCCCAGACCTGCTGTAGTTCTCCTCAGGACCTCTCTCTTCAGCATCAGCCTCGTCAGTCCTGTCATACGTCAGGAGGTCTGCCGGGACATCATGAATCTGGACGCTGGGTGCATGGTTCAGCATCTTCAAGTTTTCAAAGATTGTCTGGCGGATCTGGTCCAGATACTAGTTTAGAAGAAAAAAAGTCAGCAGTGCTGGGGTGATTCCTATAGTACAGGAAATTATCTGCCTTCATCCCTGCCCATCCTGGTCTAAAGTAGTATTTCAAGGTCAAACTCTCAGTTGGTAACCTTCCCTCCCCACCAACCCCACAATAAGAGCTACAGTGATAGCCCAGAACTTCCTTCTCTTGCTCTCTCCATTTCCCACTTCCTGGACCTCTCCTGAGCCCTCCCCTCACTGCTGTGTCCAGCCTCCCCAAGCTGCTAACCTGGCGTGAGTTCTGATTCTCGATGCGGGTGCTGACATCTGGATGGAGCGTGAAATCTGGGGCAAAGTACTCGAAGTATTCTTAGAGATGAGAAGCAATTGGGAGAGGGGATGAACGAGAGTATGGCTGAGATACCAAAGAGTGAACCCCACGGCTTTCCAGTCTCCTCTCCGAGGCCTGGTCCCATGTGTAAGAGTATTTGCTCTGCTCTGAGCCCAAGGGTTTAGTCTGCAGAGCTCCCAGAAGGTACCACTTCCCTTCAAACAAGGTCATTCTGAGGACTGGTGAGAATGGTCCCCCTGTGGTGGCATCATGAAGTGGACCTTACCACTATAGGGAAGTTCCTCACTAATGGCCTCTTCTACCAGCAGAGATGTTTCATATGTCCTGAAACCAACAAGCAGAGGGGTTTGGGCTGATGGCGTGGGCTGAAAGGACCACCCCTCCAATTTCAGGGAATCTATCATGAATCACAGAGGAGTAGAATGGAATACTCACCAACACCGGGCAACGTTTCGGACGGTGTAGCCACCACCTCCCAGCACCAGGAGAGGGATATTGAAACTCTTGACATATTCAACACATTCCCTGTTAGAAGCAACAAGAGGACTAGATGAATCTAAGACATGGGACCTCAGACATGAATTGAAATATTGGACAAAGACTTGACAAACAACACTTCTCTGTCATATTGCATAGTATAACTCAAAGTTGCATTCTTTGCGTGTGACTACTTGTATAAATGTGTGAGTCTTCATATGTGTGCCAGTGCATGTGTGTCTGAGGATGTGTGCATGTGTGTTCACACATGTATACAAAGGCCAGAGGACATCTTCAAGTGTTGGCCTAAAGGTACTATCCACTTGTTTTTTTAACCTGGAACTTGCCAAGTAGGCTAAGTTGGCTGACTACCAAGCCCTAGGAGTCTTCTGGTCTCTACTTCACCATGGTTGGGATTATGGATCATACACGGGTGCCACTGGGCCTAGTGTTTTTACATGGGTTCTGGATCAGACTCAAGTCTTCAGGCTGTATCACAAGCACTTTCACTGAGTGTGCTATTCACCCTGTCTCCACCTGATATCCTCCTCCTACTTAAGGCAGTATTGCTCAACCTGTGGGCCAAACCAAACCATTGGAAAATAAGTATTTCCAATGGTCTTAGGAACTGAGATACCTCTCAGTAGCAAGACTATAGTGATAAAGTAGCAAGCAACGAAAATAAACTTGTAGCTGGGGGTTCCTATGTGTTTTCCCTGGTTCAGACCCACACATTGAGAACCACTGCTTTAGGGCTAAAGAGTCAACTCAACACTAACGTGTTTACTGCCCTTCCAGACGACCAGAGTTTCAGTTCCCAGCACCTACACTGGACAGCTCAGTCACCTATAATTCTAGCTCCAGGGGATCCAATGCCCTATTCTGGTGTGTGTGCTCACACACTCACACACACACACATACACACAAAAATAACAAATAAAAATAAAATTTTTAAAAATACTAGCATACTTTAATATTTTGTGTCTCAATAAAAAATTTTAAAATTAAGCACACCCTCACTCTCTCTATCTTGCTTAATATTCTCTGTGGCACCTTACCTGCTACTCAACTATTCTCATCAGTGTCACAGCTGGAAGTCTGTTCTAAGCTTCAGGATACACCTTCAAACCCCATCCTTACCTCCATCATCACATGCCCTGCCCAAATAATGTTAACGGCTTCCTAACTGACTGCCCACTACCCACCCTAACCCCAACTCCCACACCAAACCTTTCCTCATTTAGCAGTCAGAACAGTAATTTTCAAACTCAGTGGATCCTGTCACTTCCCTGTTTAAGATCCTTCACAGTTTTCTATCATCCATGGGCTGACAGGATCTAACAGCTCTGCACACTCTCAGACTGGTCAGCTTATAGCACCTGACTATGCTCTAGCCTTACTGGTGTATTTCCTCATCAAGATAGTAAACTTTTTTTTTTTTTTTTTGGTCTTAGGGCTTTGCATTGGCCCTTCACACTGCTTGGGGCAGGATTCTCTGTTCTCCTTTTATGGTTCAATCCTTGGTCTCCAAGTCTTCCATTATACCTTCTCAGAAAACCCTTCCCAAAGCATGCTGTCTACTATACATTCCCAAGCTAGGTGTGGTGACCTGAGCTTGTAATCCCAGAATTTGGGAGGCTCAAGCAAGAGGGTCACAAGTTCAAACCCAGCCTATGCCACACAGTGAGACCTTAAAAAAAATTATATAATTTAAAAAGTAGATTCCCTGTTGTTACTCTGTCTCATTTTTTCCCTCATTAGATTTTTGATTGTGTGTATGTGTATTTATGGATGATCTAATATATACACATATACATACAATAATTAATAATGATAATAAAAAATAAAATACAACTTTAAATAACAACAACAACAAGAAGGAAGGCAACGCACCCATGTCCTCGAATGCTCAGATTGAAACAGCCTAATCGATCACAGCCCAGGGAGTCAGCGCCACACTGCAAAAAGGAAAAACCCAAATGGCTACAGTAGCATGAATGAAGAGAACATCAGTTCCTCTGTTGTCCTTCCTCACCAATTTAGGGAGCTTATTCTTCCTGATCTCTTTCCTGTAGCCCAGGCAAGCCTTCTTAGGGAGGTGCTAAGGGTGTTACCTGGAGCACGATACACGTCGGCTGGTAGAAGTCCACCACCTGGCTGATGACTGGCTGGAAAAGGTGCTTGTAACCTGGGAGAGGGCCAAAGGTAGGCAACCTGACACCCCAAGGGGATGGGGAGACAGGGAACAAAAGGAAAAAGGGGGTTGAGAGAGCATGTAGCCCAGGAAAGGGGCGACCCACAGAACCAACTACTGGTTCTGAACTTTTGAAGGGTGTCGCACTGCCGAGTTAAACACCAGCAACCTTCCTCCCAGAAGAATAAATAAACAAAGCGTACACACATAATACATTGCATACAAATTCCAAGGTTCACGGTCCCTCTGAAGGCCATTCATCCTTAAGGACACCTGGCCCAGAAATATACAATACCAGGCAGGAGAGGTTAATTGAAAGAAAACAAAAAGGGAGAAGAGTGAGCAGGGAGAAGTCTTCAGAACTTACTCTGGTCATCAATGCCGTCCCGTAAGGGCACATTGAGACAATAGTAGCGGCCACTCTCTGCTCCAACTTCATACATGTCACCTATAGAAAAGAGAGCGCAGTGACCCTGCACGGGACGTTCCCTCAACACAGCTGTTCCTTCTGTGCCCTCTACCACCAAGGTTCCAGCAACTTGCATTCCCTCAATACAAGGTCACAGCTTCGTAACTCAGGCTGGCCAGGAACTTGTTATGCTACCCAGGCTAGCTTTGAACTTTTTTTTTTTTTTTCTGAGACAGGGTTTCTCTGTGTAGCCCAGGCTGTCCTGGAACTCACTCTGTAGACCAGGCTGGCCTCGAACTCAGAAATCCACCTGCCTCTGCCTCCCAAGTGCTGAGATTAAAGGTGTGCACCACCACTGCCTGGCTAGCTTTGAACTCTTAATCCCCCTGCCTCAGCCATCTGATTATTGGTATTATAGGTATATGCCTCCCTGCCTGGTTCAAAAATTTTTATTCAGCCAGGCCTGGTGGTACATGCCTTTAATCCCAGCACTCAGGAGGCAGAGGCCAGCCTGGCCTATAGCAATAGACAAAGAATGAACAAAAAACTACAATAAATACAACTAGTAGTGAGAACTCTAAGAAAAAGAGACAGGGTGAGGTACCTATATGATTTAATGGAGTAGTCAGAAAGGTTTCTCTGCAGAAAGGACATAATACTCAGAGCTGACGGATAGCCAGCAGTAATGGCACTTCCCTGGTACCCATAATTCGGGATGCTGATTATGGAGGATTATATTCAAAGTTAGCCTGGGCTATAGAGCAAGACCCTGTCTCAAAACAAAAACCACACAACACCACACACACACACACACAAAGAGCTAAGGGGCACAAAAAAAAAACCAGTAATTCTATTCCCTACCTGTTCCAGGAAAGAAGTAATTTCCATATTTGTGGAATGACACAGTCATGACCCGGTCAGTGAGGTAGAAGGCTTCCTGAACCCCGTCACCATGGTGGATGTCAATATCAATGTAGAGCACCCGAGGGTGGTACCTGGTATGAAGGCAAAGCCATGGTCAGAGGAACAGGCTTATCCCCATCCTCTCCGCCCCAACACAACCTCTGGAATTATTTAGAGTCTGATTCTGGCCTAGTCACTTGAAACCTCACCCCACCAGTTTTCTTTAGGCTAGAGACTGGGAAGGGATGTACAGAGGACTGAAATGTGAGCAGGCATCAGGGACAAGCACGAAGAAGCCATCCAAGAAAAGCATCAAGGACTTGAGAAGCCAGTGGGAAAGAAGGTCAGGGCTGGGCTAAGGCCTGAAGACCTGCATCCTAGTTCCCACAGTTTTTCTATCTCCTCTGGCGATACTTACTTGAGCAGCTCCAGGATACCAATTACTATGTCATTGACATAGCAGAAGCCAGAGGCCTGTGGAGAGACAGTTCTATAAACAGAGGAACAATTCTACCCAGCTAGCCCAGCACTATCATTCAGCCAACCTCACCTCGGGTAGCCACGGTCTTCCCCATTGTAACCTTACCTCAAATTTCTTGGCATGATGTAGACCACCAGCCCAATTGATGGCAATATCACAGATCTGAAAGATAAACACCCATTCAGTCTTTTTCTTGCCCACCACTGAAGTTGGGTTCTGGGTCAAGTCTCTATGGTCCTGAATCTGGAAACCCACAGGAAACAGGACCAAGAACCGGGTTTACATCACCTTGTTGTTTAGCTGTGTGGCTCCTTGCAGAGATGCACCTGTGTAACGGGAGCAGAACTCGAAGAGCCCGGGAAACACTGGGCTGCAGGACAAAGAGTGGAGTTAATACCCCTCTTGTTACTGTCCCCATCTTTGCCATTCAAACTCTAATTACCACTGTCAAGCAGCTCCCTATCCTCCTCCACACCTAAGCCATTTCCAGACTCATTCAACCAAGATTTTAAACCAAATCTTGTGCCAATCCTTGTTGCAAAGCATGGTACAGAAAGCATAAAAATGTCTAACTGCCAGGGAGTTTGTACTCAACCTGGGAGCAAAGCAAACAGCTTCTTGCACATACAAGAAATGTGAGGGAGCTAGCTCAAGGAGGAGGCTGCTTCATCACAGGAGGTATCTGCGTGTCACATTTTGTCATGATGTGCAATGATATTCTTTTTTTTTTTTTTTTTTTTTTTTTTTTTGGTTTTTTGAGACAGGGTTTCTCTGTGTAGCCCGGGCTGTCCTGGAATTCACTCTGTAGACCAGGCTGGCCTCGAACTCAGAGATCCGCCTGCCTCTGCCTCCCAAGTGCTGGGATTAAAGGCGTGCGCCACCACCGCCCGGCGCAATGATATTCTTTATGGCTACGATTTTTTTTTTTGAGACAGGGCATATCCTTGACTGTCCTGGAACTCACCCTGTAGACCAGGATGGCCTCAAACCTGCCTCTCTGCCTCTGCCTCTCTGCCTCTCTCTGTCTGCCTCTGTCTGCCTCTCTCTCTCTCTGCCCCTCTGCCCCTCTGCCCCTCTGCCCCTCTGCCCCTCTGCCCCTCTGCCCCTCTGCCCCTCTGCTGGGATAAAAGCCATTCGCCACCACTGCCTGGCTTATGGTTACACATTTTAATGAAAGAACTGCAGTCCTGTTTATGTGAAACACTAACAATGAGACAACTAACTGAAAGCTGTCTGCTCACTGTCAACACCGTAAGCCATATGTCAACTATATCAATTAGCACTTACACAGTACTATTCCACTTATGTAACATTGGAGAAAAGACAAAATAAAAGGATAGAGATCAGATTGCTTGGAGCTAAGGTGAAGGGATTGACCATATTTGTAGAGTAAAAGAAATATTCAGTACCCTAGTATACTGTATCAAAACTCACAGAAACATGACACCTCGGAGCTGGGAAGACAGCTCGGTCAGTTAAAGTACTTGTGTTACAAGCAGGAGGACCTGAGTTGGCCCCAAGAACCCATGTGCAAAGGTCAAGTTTGGTGGTTTATGCTTCTAATCCCAGATGTGGGAAGGCAGTTCTAAGGGGGTGGGTGGCTAGTTCCAGGCCATTGAGAGACCTTGTTTAAAAAAATCAAGGTAGCAGCTAGATGGCAGTGGTGCATACCTTTAATCCCAGCATTCAAGGAGACAAAGGCATACGGATCTCTTTGAGTTTGAGGCCAGCCTGGTCTACAGAGGGAGTTCCAGGAACACAGAGAAACCCTGTCCCAGAAACAAAAACAAAACAGAACAAAAAAAACCAAGATACCTAGGTGTGGTAGAACATGCCTTTAATCCCAACACTCAAGGCAGGTAGATCTCTGTAGGTTCAAGACCAGCCAACCACCCTAGTCTACATAGTGAGTCCCAGAACAGCTAGAGCTAGAGATAGTATCAAAACAACATCAAAACATAACAACAAAAACATAAACAGGGTGGATAGCACTTGAGAAGTGACACCCAACAGTTGCCCTCTGGCCTCTACATACATACACATATATGAGTCCTCATGCATGAGCGCAGACACAGACACACACACACACACACACACACACACACACACACACAAATAGATGATACCTTAAAAAGCTGACTAAAATATGGTTCAGCAATTAAAAGCTCTTCCAGGAGACCCAAATTGTGTTTTCAGTACTCACATCAGAACTTTTAACCACCTACAACTCCAGTTCCAAGGGATCCAAAATCCTCTTCAGGCCTCATACATGTGGTACGTCATTCACTCACACAGATATATACAAACTCATAAATAAAAATAAATCTTTTTTAAAGGTAAAATTACTGCATATAAAATATACCTTTGTACCTAATGTTTAAAAATATTTTAAATAGGAACTGGAGAGATAGCTTGTGGTTAACAGCACTTGTTGCTTTTTCAGAAGACCTGAGTTCAATTCCCAGCACCAATCTGTTGGCTCACAACCATCCACAGACCCAGTTCCTAAAGATCCAATGGCAACATGATACACATACATGGAGGAAGGCAAATCATTCGTATATAAAATAAAACTTAAAGAATTAATACCTTAACTATATCAAGCTTAAATTTTTAAAGATAGCAGTATAGCATGCACACAACCAATCCCAAGGTGCCACAATAAAAAAATAAATCCGTAGTCTTAGGGTCTCCAATAAACCAGTGCAGCCTGCACATTGATCAGGTAAAAAAATAGGATTAGGTAGAGTATATTAGTAGCACAGTGGTAGAGTGCTTGTCTAGCATGCACAGGCCTTGGGTTCAATTCCCAGGACTGCAAAAACAAGCAAACAAAAGAGTATAGGAAGTGGTATGGTTTTTCAAAGGATTTAAAAAGAATTTGTGTTTAATAAGTAGAAAACTAAGCAAATTGAGAAAATAATGATGTAATTATAAATTCTAAGAAGAATGAAAGGTATACAAAAAAATAGGTTAAATAACAGTAGTACTATTTGGCAGCTTAGCTATAATAATGTAAGCATAGATGGGCAGTGGTTATATACACTCTTTTTTTTTTTTTTTTTTTTTTGGTTCCAAAAGGGTTTATTGTCATGGCGGATGGTAGATGGATCTGGAAGTACCCCCCGGTTATATACACTCTTAATTCCAGCACTTGGAAGGCAGAGGCAGGCAAATCTCTGTGAGTTCGAGGCCAGCTTGGTCTATAGAGTGAGTTCTAGGACAGCCGGGGCTAAACAGAAACCCTGTCTCTCAAAACCCAGAAAAATAATTAATTAATTAATTAATTAATTAATTAATAATGTAAGAATAGAAGACAGATTAATTTTAAAATGTGAAGGCTGGCTGTGGTGGCAGACATCTTTAATCCCAGAATTCAGGACTAGAGACAGGGAAATCTCTGAGTTTGTGGCCAGACTGTATCTAGAGAGTTCCAGGCCAGCTAAGGCTATACAGGGACACCTTGTCTTAAAAATAAAATATAATAAAATAAAATGTTCAGACTAGATGGAGTGGCTCACACCTATAATCACTGCATTCTGAAGTAGACAAAGGAAGATCAGGAGTTTAAGGCTATCCTTAGCTACACAACCTAGGTTCCAGAAGCCCTGACTCTAAATAAATAAATAAACAAATTTAGAAATAAGGGGGTATCAAGATGTCCTAGCAGATGGGGACACTCCCCACAAAAACCAATGACCTGGATTTAATCTGTAGAACCCATAGGGAGATCTATTCCCACAGGCTGCCCCTCTGACCTCCAGGTATCTACTACCCCTCTAAAAATAAGTAAATAAGAAAATAAGCTTCCAAATAAATAATACGTTAATAATATAAACTGTGATATTACTGCATTGTGAACTGGGAAAAAGGGGAGCACACTGGGACGGTATGGGAAAATGAGTTGCTCAGATCACCACACCAATGGCTTATTAGACAACACCTAAAACTGATAAACGAAACAGCAGTAAGAGATAATACAGTAGAGAATTATGATTCTAAGCCCAGAGTCAGAAGGCAGACAACCTCCGCTCACCCTCGTAGTTGGTGGTGAGACGATTCTTCAAGAGTCCTTATCTGTACAAAGGAGACTATAGTAAGCCCTGCTTGATAAGGGGTTGAGAAAATGGCTATAAAGCATTTAAAACAGTACCTAGTACATAGTAGGTATTATCTAAATAGTACAGATTAGTAGGAGTTGCAACAGTAATTTTATTATTTTGAAATGTAAAGATAAACACCACACCAAGGCATGGTGGTACACACCTTTAATTCTAGCACGTAGAAGGCAGAGGCAGATTAATCTCTAAATTCAAGGCCAGCCTGATCTACAGAGCTAATTCCAGGACAACCATGGCTACATAAGGAAACCCTGTCTCAGGAAATAAATAAATAAACACCAGAGATATAGGTAAAAGTAAAATGGGAAGAGAGATTAATAGATGGAATAGGTCTGGAATTGTTTTTTCCCCCAAATTATAATTTGGCTATGGATATTAATTACTTATTTTTAAATTAGATTTACCTAGGCTTGTCTGGAACCTACTATGTAGACCAAAGTAGCCTCAAATTATGACCAGCCTCCTGTCCCAGGCTTCTTAGCTGGGATTAATAGGTGTTAACCATCATGTTGGGAAGCTATTTGAAATTAATTTTAAAACAAGAGAAAGGAAGAAAAAAATCCCTGATTTTCCTCTGAAACACAGAACCCATATAAGCACAGCCATAGTTCACGCCTGCTGGAAAGGCTGAGGGATCTCAAAGCCCAGAGGAGTGTTCCCTTACTTCCCAAGAACATTTATAGGGCTCCAGCTGCAGCCTAAGAGCTGACTCTGCATTCTCAGACCTGGAAACTAAACTGGGGAAGAAAGCAGAAATGAATTTTAAAATAGAAGAGGAGGAGGAGGAGGAAAAAGAGGAGAAAGACGAGAGCCGGGCAGTGGTGGCGCATGCCTTTAATCCCAGCACTTGGGAGGCAGAGGCAGGCAGATTTCTGAGTTCGAGGCCAGCCTGGTCTACAGAGTGAGTTCCAGGACAGCCAGGGCTGTACAGAGAAACCCTGTCTCGAAAAACCAAAAAAAAAAAAGAGAGAGAGAGAGAAGAAAGAAGAGGAGGGACTGGGCAGTGTGCTGCACACCTTTAATCTGAGCACTCAGGAGACAGAGGCAGACAGATCTCTGAGTTAGAAGCCAACCTTGTCTACAGAGTGAGTTCCAGGACAGCTATAGCTACACAGAGAAACTCTTGTCTCAAAAAAAAAAACAAGACAAAGGGAAAAAAGAAACTGTTCAAGACAGTGTGATTTAACACCAAATGTGCAGCACACCATGTATAGGGCAGAGCTCTATAGGCCAATGCTGTTAAGAACAGCTCTATGCAAAGCCAAGCAGTGAGACACACCTGGAATTCCAGCACTGAGAGGCTGAGGTGGGAAAACCAGCAGTTCACTGATAACACAGGCTATATAAAAAGATCCTGTCTTGAAAAACAAGACAAGAAAACAAGGTGGGAGGGGACATCTAGAGAGATGACTCAGCTGTTAAGTACTTGCTACTCTTCTGGAGGATCTGCACTCAGTGCCAGCAACCACATTAGGAGATACACAACCACCTAGAACTCCACCGCTGGGGAATCCAATGGCCTCTTCAGGCCTTCATAAGCATCAACACATGTGGCATACACGCATACACACATAGTAAAATTGTTTTCAAAGAAAATAAAAGGGAAGTGGAGAACCACATGGAAGTGGTTCGTGGGAGCTGAGAAGGCTTTAAAGAGGCTGTACGGAGAGCCTAAAGCACTCGCTCTGTGGGAGTGAGGTATGGGTATCAGGAAGAAAGGTGCTCAGGACAGCTTAAAGAACTCACTTTTATCCTGCAGCCAGGACTTCTCCATTAGTCAGCTCTCTCAGTAAAATAGATTAGGAAATCCGCTTACAAAGCTGGGCTCTGAGGCAGATGTGGTGGAGGAAGACCAAAACTCAGAGGCTTTGCAGATTCTGTTCTCCTCTGCTTTCAGAATGACAAGTTCAAGGACAGCCTGGGGCCACATGGCATAACCTTATCTCAAAACAAACATGAAACCTAGTCTCCGTATCTGAGTCCTACTGCATCCACTCATCAGGTGACTCAAGCTAAACTACCAAATTTCCCCATACCTCCATTTACTTAGGTGTAACTCCAGGAAAAAGGCTATTACAGTCCAGTGTTGCTATGAGAATTGACTAAATGTATTTGCCACTCTCAGCATCTTGTATAATAGGATAGGGACTCAACAAACAGGACTGTAGGAGACAACACAGAGAAGCAACAACCTCATTTCTTCAAGAAATAAACTCAGCCAGCCAGCGGTGGCGCATCACTCTAGTCTCCGAGCTCTGGAGTCGGAGGCAGCTGTGTCTCTCCCGAATTTGAGTCCGCGTCCCTGTCATTCCATGAATTGTGGGGGGAAAAAAGGGGCTGGAGAGATGGCTCAGTGGTTGAGAGCACCAACTGTTCTTCCAGAGGTCCTGAGTTCAATTCCCAGCAGCCACGTGGTGGCTCACAACCATCTGTAATGGGATCTGATGCCCTCTTCTGGTGTGTCTGAAGACAGTGACAGTGTACTCATATCATAAAATAAATAAATATTTTGAAAAAAAAAAAAGAAAGAAAGAAATTCAAAGGAGAAAGAGAAAAGACACAGATTAAGTCTCAGAAGACCATATGAATGTGTAAACCTTGTTTGGATCCTGATTTAAATAAAATGCATCAGGCACATATACATACATACACACACATGCACAGAGAGAGACACACACAGAGACAGAAACAGAGAGAAATGGGCATATTTAAGTACTGATTGCATTTTTCATTAAAGAAAAACGGTTAATTTTTTAGGTCTGATACTGATATTTTTAAGAGTATCACTTAGAGATATATAATAAAATATTTATGGATAAAAGTATGTGGCATCTGGGATTTCTTTTAAAATCATGTGACACAAGGGAATACAAATGACTTAAGACTGCCCAGGTATGGAAGAATGTGCCAGAATGGCAGCACTTGGGAGGCTAAGATAGGAGGATTCCAAGTTCAAGGCCAGCATTTACTAACTAGTGAGGCCCTGTCTCACCAAAAACAAACAAAACGACTAGTCATTTATGCTAAGTGTTGAAGCTGGATAAGGAATGTACTCAGATTCACTATTCTACTCTGCTTTCAGAAATGGCTGATTTTTCCCTAATGATAAATTTAAACAATGCCCACTATACTGAGGCATGCCTTCAATCATAGTACTCAAGAGGCAGGTGGATCTCTGTTAAGTTTGAAGCCAGCCTGGTCTACCTAGGGAGTTCCAGACCAGCCAGGGCTGGAGAATGAGGTCCTATCTCATAGGTAAATAAATAAATAAGAAAATAAAACAAACAGTATTGTGTTCTCCATAGCTATTATGCTTAATAGTTTTTTTTTTATTTTTTTAATTAAATAAATGTATTTATTTATGTAGATAAGAGCTCTATTGCATGTCTGCCTGCATGCCATCAGATCCCATTACAGAAGGTTGTGAGCCACCATGTGGGTGCTAGAAATTGAACTCAGGTCCTCTGGAAAAGTAACCAGTGCTCTTAACCACTGAGCCATCTGTCTAGGCCAAAACATTTATTATTTTTCACTGGAGGGTTAGCAAGGCTCGTGGCTCATTTTTGTTGGCCATTCTCCAGTAACCCAACCCTGAGTCTTCTGCCTACAATACAAGCTCCATGTTAACCTGGTCTGATTAGGGATGATGCAGCTTATAAGCAGAAAGCAGAATATCATCCACAAAAGATTGGATCCAACTCTTAGTATTATTAAAAAAAAAATTAATAAAAAAACTAGTCATGTCAAATCATTCCCTGGCTTTAATAACAGTAATCTACTATAGGAGCAAAGTCACTGATTTGTAACATAGCTGTTTACTTTAAATACAAACAAACAGAACAAAAACAGAGTCTCATTAAATAATGTAGGCTGGCCGTGAACTAGCAACTTTCTTGCTTCTGCCTCCTAAGTGCCAGGATTACAGATGGGAGGCACCTCAGGCCTTATGCTTTAAAAAGGTCCCACCCATCTCCTTAGCATCCACTCAGCTCACTCTCCTATTCATTTTCTGGACAGCCTTTCCAGTTCTCCTCAGAAGTCATACTCCACCTTTCCACAGCCCTTTAGCACATGCTGTCCCTCCTACCTATGTTTCTCCCTCTCCCTCCAGCCATCTTTCAGACCTCAACCCAATCTCTACCATTTCACCTTAGATCAGTCCTACCCCAAGGCTAGATAACTCTTTCCAGTCCACAGGCTCAGTCCTGGACTTCTTCACAGGCCTTAGCAAAGGGAGACTATTAAAACTTGTCATTTTTCCTCACCATCGTATCCCTCATACTTAGTTTGTCGAAGAAAAAGCAAATGACTAGCAGGCATTCACTGAACAAATGAATGACTGAATGAATTCGCTGACTACTCCACGAAGAGCCCTGCCTCCCAGTGATTGACAACCCCATCCTGCCCTCACCAGTCGTCACCCACGTTGAAGGCATTAAGGCTCTTGGTGAAACCCTGCATATTGGTGGGGCTGACTCTCTGCAGGAAGTCGATGTAGTCCTCAGAGTGAAAGCGGCACATGTCATGCTGGGAGGCCTGGTAAGGCTTGAAGACCTGGGGGTGGTGACAAAGGGGAAGCTGTTACCAGAGTACTGACTAGGTACTAGCTTGATTTCTATATTGCCCTAATCTTGTCCTTAAAGGCAGAATGCCTATAGGGCAGAAGTTCCTCTTAGGTGAGCTAGCCAAAACAGGATCAGCCCAGAAGGGTACCAGTGGGTGATCAACTAGACAAGACCTTATTTAATTATAATCCCACCTAAATGACATTCCCAACACCATGACGGGTAATGATTGCCATGGAAACAAGTGGGGAGAAAGGGGTTGGTTTCTGAATTCCCAGAAATGTTCTGCTCGGTCTCAGACAAAAAAAAAAAAAAAAAAAAGAATATGGCTTTTCTTTATCATCAGTCTCTTTCTTTCTCTCCCCTCATTTATTACTCTGTATCTACAAATTCTTTTCTAAGTAAAAAGTTTTATTACATTATTTATTCTTTGTGTGTGTGTGGGTGTGTGTGTAGGGGAGGTGAAGTCAGTCAGGGTGTCAGTTCTCTCCTTTCATCACTGGGGTTCAGAGTTCAGCTTGGGTCATCATTAGGCCTGGAGGCAGGCCCCTTCACCCGCTTGATAGCTATAACCTGTTGATCTGTGTGAGTTGAGATGCTATCTCATGAGAACAAAAGTCCCTTTCACTGCTCCTCTGACACATGGTCTTGTTACTGGCTCCACACAATGCCAGGAAAAAAAAAAAAAAAAGACTCAGTTTGGAAGTTTGGACAAAAAAACTGGCAACAGATCAGGCAGTGCTATGCCAGTCACCCGGCTGAAACCACTCAGAGTGATCCTAGCCCTGGACACTGTCCAAAGCAATCTTCCTACCCCTATTCCTTGTTAATCTGCAGCAACTCCCTGAGTGAGGAAGGGAGGGTACCTGCTAGGCAAGCTACTTTTATCAAGACCCCTGAAGATAACTTCATCTCCCTCCTCCCTTCAGCCCAGTCTCTTCTACCTTCTCAGCCTTGGCTCCTGGGCTACTTGCCCTGTTCCTAGTTCCTGTCCTCCCAGTCCTGGTTCCTCCTACACTTATCTCTTCTCCTAAACTCAGATTCTGCTCCCTTCTCTGGGTTTTTCACTGTGGGTTAAAATATGTGAACTATATGATAACCTAACTGAAACCCAAAGTCCTAAACCCAAGATGTACTAGCCTTGCTGGAGGGAGAGGTGGGAATTCAAACAATGCTTTGAACATTAGGGAGGAAAAAAAACAAACACTTTTTTTCCTCTCCTAGGAAATGCATAAAAGAACACACAGACAATCTCAGGGGATTCAAAGACTTGCACTAAGATCACCTCAGTCTTTTCTACTCCCAAACCACTGTCTGTGCCTCAACACACTGATTACATGTTGACTATCTTCATGGTGCACAAGAGTCAGGCTTTCTACTTTCCCATTTCACAGCTAGAAATTCCAAGCTAGGTAAAAAACAGTACCTGCGTAACTGAACTGAACCATAGACAGATACATTCTATGTTAAAAAGCAAATCCCCAGGACATCTTCTCTACACACATATACCACAAGGGTGCAGACTTGTCCCCAAGAGTTGTTCTAGCTTCTAACAGGTAATGGGCAGAGGAGAAGGAGCAGGAATTATGGGAAAAATATACTCCCAACCCTCCTCCTCAATCCTGCACCACTACCCACTTTAAATGCAGAGGGGCTAGAGGTGGACTGCGGTGGCAGAACGCTCACCTCACATGTGTGACGCACTGGATTAGACCCACCACCACGAAAATAAAATAAAATGATGTGGTGAAGGAACATACCTGTTTTCAAAGTGTCCCCTAATACTAGGCCATGGGCTGGTCTGCCCTCAAGTTAAAAGGGAGTCCCATCTAAGGTCAAAAATGTATCTCCCATTAAGTCGGGGATGTCACTACCACCACCACCACCACTGCCCTGCACACAGGGAATGTTTCCGGTGCCTTCTATCCTGCTCCCCTCTCCTCTAGAGGTAGGTTGCACCTGATAAGTCCAGCCCACCTAGTCTAAGGCCGCAGCTCGCTCCCAGGCCCAAACCCCTACAGAAGTGTCAAGACTCACGATCATCTTCTTATAGAGACCATAATGCAGGACTAGGCTATGAGTCAATGCCAGGCGATGGGGTTTCATCGGGTGTCCAGCCCCTGAGGGTGGGAAGGAAAGAGTTAGTCAGTCCCTACCCCTAGAGTTGCAACCCTTGCCGCAGAACCTCTCCTCCCACACAACCCTGAGCCCTACCGTAGTGGAAGTTGCCCACATCGGGGTCGTAGAAATACGCCACGGTCTTGGCCATGGTGCTGGGGGACCAGGCCCCGAGCCTCAGCAGCCCGCCCGCCGCCGGACGCCAGCCCCACCCCCGCCGTGCGTGCTGCGCAAGCACGCAGCCTACCACTGCAGAACGGAAGACCTCGGCCCCGCCCCCCAAGGCTACGCTTAGGCCACGCCCCCTTTCGGAGTTCCGCCCCTCATTTTGCTGTCCTGGCCGGGATTCCTAGACTCAGAACCTGGACGGGGACCCGTGGCATCAGTCACAGAATACAAAAGCCGCTTCTTTCGGGGCGAGGGTCATATCCTCGGGAAACCGAGCCATTCCGTCCAGCTGCTAGCCTCAAACTGGTCTTAGGGTCATGGTTCCTCTCTAGGAACCTCGGAAGATCTGACCACCTTGCCCTTCTCAGGTGCAGAAAGCCAAATTTCCCCTAGTGAACCAAGAAGATTGCTGGCTTTCCCACCGGTCTGGGTAATCTGAGGGCAGGACCTGTGCCAAATGTGAAGGCTAGACTGGTAACCAAAGCCTCTCCTGACCTCCCGACCCTCGACGAGAACCCAGACTCGCGATGCACATTCCCTCCGAGGGGAGGAGGGGCGGCGCAGTCACGCGCACATCTCACTTGCGTTCACACACGCGTAAGGCTCACGCACTCCGCCCCGCACACCTGCGCTCCGCCCCTTGGTCCCGGCCCCGCAACGCGAGTAGGCATTTGGGAACCCAGGACGGTTTCGGAGGCGACCCCCCCATCCCCTCCATTTCCCTGGCCGGAGTGGTCCGGAGCCTGTCGCGGTTCCCGACCGGCCCACATCCTTCCCTCCCCCCGTCTGCCGCGGCACCGGTATCCGCAACCACCAGCCCGGAGCCGGTGAGGCGGCAAAGGGGGGAGGGGGAGGAAGCAAGGGATGAGCTCCGGGAGGGCGTCGGGGGCCCTGAGCCGGACGAGGACGCCTCTGGAGCCGGGACCCGAGCCAGAGCCGGAGCCGGAGACAGAACCAAACCACCGGTACCGGGTGGGCCAGATGGTCGGGGTGGGAGGACCCGAAAAAGAAGGGACCCGGGAATGCAAGGAGGGGAGGGGGGCTGCACGATGCCTAGTTCAGGCCGGTGTAGAGGAAATGTCGACACTGACTCAAGCAAGATGTCTGGGCTTGCTGCCTAAGAATTTTGCCCCATCTCGTGCTGCAGTGTCCTTGGGAGGGACAGGGGCGCGGAATGAGCTGTAAAAAGATAGCAATCTGGGTATCAGAGAAGTGAGACTGGGTCGTGGCAGAGGGCCTTCGTAGCTCCCATCTGGCCTCCAGCATCTGGAGATCTTGGCCGACCAGCACCCTGAGTCCGGACAGCTCCTTGGTTGGGTAGGGGGTGGGGCGGGCCTCCTATTGCGGATCCTAAGATGCCTTCCTACTCTGCCGGGTCCCTAGCTGCAGCCCACTAAACCCAGGAGGCGCCCTGGCCCGCGCTCGCCCCCCAGGGCCTCATGTCGGAACCACAGCCTGGCCTGGAGCCGCCCCAACATGGGCTGTACATGCTCTTCCTGCTTGTGCTGGTCTTCTTCCTCATGGGCCTTGTAGGCTTCATGATCTGCCACGTGCTCAAGAAGAAAGGCTACCGCTGCCGCACATCTAGGGGCTCAGAGCCTGATGATGCCCAGCTCCAGCCCCGTGAGTGAGGAGCCTAGAGGTCCGATTAAGTTTCCCTTACCCTTCTCCCCAAACTTTTTTCTGCCTCCCTGGCTGACAGACCCAGCCCAAATCCTGATGAAGTCCAAAAGACAGCTTATTTTTTGAGTCTGCATGTAGAGTGGCACCACCCTGAAATCGAGGCTAGAGAAGGGGGTTCACTCATGGTAGCCCTGGGAACCCATTTCTTCTCCTACCTTTTCTGGCCCAATGCATGAAGGCACATAGGTAAAGGGATATATCTTGAGCTATCACCCATGGGGCCATCAGGTCATGTTCCCCCAAAGCTGACTCATTTCCGCTTCCTTGCCAACCTTTCATCCTTCAGCTGAAGACGATGACGTGAATGAGGACACAGTAGAGCGGATTGTTCGCTGCATCATCCAAAATGAAGGTGAGTATAGGCCAACAGCTTACTCCTTCCTAAACTGACTTTCTCTTGCCCTGACCTCGACCTCCACTGACTCCCTCTTCTCCCTCCATCAGCCAATGCTGAGGCCTTGAAGGAGATGCTAGGGGACAGTGAAGGAGAAGGGACGGTGCAGCTCTCCAGGTGAGCTGGAGACAAGGGCCAGCATGACTTAGCTTACCTTGGAGTACTATCTCCTCTAATACAGTCTTTCCAAGTACCATGGAAGTTTGGTAGTGTTAGTGGGGTAAGGTGGACAAGCTACCTGACCTGTGAAAGAAGTTTTGTAGGAATCTTTTATCCTTCAGTGTCTAGACACCATCCAACCTAACATTCACCTCTGGTGTCACTTCCTTTGGTTAAGCATTTCTCTCTTTAGTAAACAGGGTGGAAAGGAAGAACACATGACCAACCACTCATGGTTTAACAGTGAATTTATTAAAGACAAAGGGATGTTGGAACCTGGGGAAGGTGGAGCTTGAGGAGGTTTAAAGACCATATTGAAAGAACAGGAGGAAAGAGCAGGAAGGGAATTAAAAATATTGTTTCTGCTCCCTTCCCTTCTGTGGTCCAGTGTGGATGCCACCTCCAGCCTGCAGGACGGAGCCCCCTCCCATCATCACACAGTGCACCTTGGCTCTGCAGCTCCTTGCATCCACTGCAGCCGCAGCAAGAGGCCCCCACTTGTCCGTCAGGGTCGCTCTAAGGAAGGAAAAGGCCGCCCCAGACCTGGAGAGACCACTGTATTCTCAGTGGGCAGGTGGGGATATAGTGGTCCAAGAAAAAGGAGGTTAAATTGGGACCCCAATAGTCCTGTCCCCCAAAAGTTGGAGCCCAATTCTTTCTTCTGAACGACTGGGCAACTACAGCAGGGGTCAGGCTGCAGTGTCTCACAGTCTCAGGCAGCTTCCCTACCCCAGGTCAAACCCAAGGAGGGAGGTTTAGGGAGCCTCTCAGCTGTAGGCCTGAGTTGCAACATTCTCTTCCCACCCAGATTCCGAGTGACACACATTGAGAAGCGCTATGGCCTACATGAACATCGTGATGGCTCCCCTACAGACAGAAGCTGGGGCTCTGCTGGAGGGCAGGAACCAGGGAGTAGTCAGGTGGCTGGAGGAGGGCAGCTAGGACAGGGACGGCTGCCGTTGAGAGGCTGCTCCCTGAGCCACCACCCTCCCAGGCTGTAGCCACCCACCCAGTACAGAATGGAAGGCTCAAGGATGCCAGCCTAGTCCCTTGTACACTTGAGGGGACCCCTGGAACCTCTGCAGAACTGAACTTGGGCCCTAGAGAGAGAGGCCCAAGCCCAGGGCTGCCTAATCAAGAAGCAAATGGACAGCCAACCAAACTGGACACCTCAGGTCAACAGGTATGAAGACATGGCCAGGGCTGCACTGGGCAGTGGTGGACACATCTTACTGTCCAGACTCTGGGCAACATGGATATGATCCACCTCCTGTTCCCACTGACTACCTCCCCTTCTCTCAGGAGTCTCTACCACCAGAAGCAGGGGGTATGTGAAGCAGGTCTCCCTGAGCTCAAGATCAGGTAATCTCACCCTTCCACCCTCTCTCTAAACTACTCAATCCCATCAACTCCCTGAACCCTTGGAATGAACGTTAAGCTTAGTTGTGGGGAGTGGGCACAGATGTCCTCCAGGAGTTAGATACAGTGCCTGGAGAACAGAACTTGACTAGGAAGCAACACTGTTTCCCTTCCTTTCTTCCAAGCCTCAGTCTTCACTGTGCTGATGGATTACCAGCAGGCATCCCCAGGGGATGGATAGCCAGGAAGGCTCTCCCCTCCACTGGACAGCTCTGCCCCTCAGCTGAGGGACCAGCTCTACTTCCATCTGGAGTTACATGGTCCTGGGCTGAGAGACCTCAGGAGGAGCCCCTCCCAATTCCCAGCCCCTCATTCTTTTCCCTTTCCCCACCTGCCAACAGGTTGTCTGGCCTGCCTTCCCCAAAACCTCGCTCCACATGCTAGAGTGTGGCAGCTGGGCCAGGCCCTACCCTCGGTGGGCCCCTAAAGCAATAGTACCTTAGGCTCCCTGCCGTCTTGGCACAAGAGGCCCAGGCCCTGGCTTGGACTTCATACCCTTTATTCACTGTCAATAAATCTGCTCAGACCATTACAGTTGCTTTGCATCCTGGCGGCTCCAGCTCCTTCTGACTTCCAAGATCTGCTCCTCTCCTGGCTCCAAGCCCAGTGACTCTGGCATTCAGGGTGGGGTTGACCACAGAGGCAGAGTGAAGACAGATGAGCCACAGCCAAGCAAGGCTTTGGGAGATGGGTTCCAGCCCCAGAAATGTTGTGGTATTTTACCACCTTAGATATGGGGTGATGGTAAGAAGTCAAAGGGGTACTTCTAGAAATGACAGGAGAACAATGGGGAAAGCATGGGTTCAAATCCCAGAAATGGGAACAGGGTAAGTTTCTTACCCCTGGAGGTGAGAATGGACATCAGGAAAAATTGCAGCTTTTGCCTATGTCGCTCCAGACCATTGAGGGGGAGGTTTCTGTCAGCATGGAGACAGGGGCAGCAGCATCACTGGAGGGCAGTGACCCCTGGCCTTCAAGTGAGAGGATCAGGATGTCCAGGATCTGGGGCTTTGGCTGGTGGAGGAGGTGGTGGACGCATCTGCAGGGGACATACATAATTAGTGCTCCAGAGTCTGTCTTAGGAATATCTCTGACAATTACTTCAGCCCAGCAAACAAAATAAGACCATAGGAATGACCCTTCGGTACAGTCTCCTCCAAGTCAGGGCACCTTACCGGCCTGAGTCGAGGCACCATCATGTCTAGGGGTCCAGGGCAGTCTAGGACTTTGTCTAGAAATAGAAACCAAAAGTCAATTCTCAAGCTTTGTTCAGCTCCATACTGCATCTCCAGCACTTAAGGTAGTGATACTTTATAAATACTTGTTGACTTAGCCAAAAAAAAAAAAAAAAAAATCACCAGCCTGAGCTATAAAATCCATTAGTCCATCCATTCTCAACAAATATTTAATGTACAATTGCTTTGTACAAAGTACCAAAGAAACAAAGCTTCTCCCTCAAAATGCCTATTGAGAATCCTGTAATATCACACATAGACACAGACATACACACACACACAGAGAGAGGAAGGAGAGACAGAGACAGAGAGACAGAGAAAGAAAGAGACAGAGTCAGTGACAGAGAGGGAATGCCCAAGTACTAAATTATTCAAGTACAATAGGAATGCTAGAAGAGATGGTGGTGCCTCTGGAGCCAGGGATGGTGGAAAATAGGAGGCTGGGGCTGCGGACATAAGTCAGTGGTAGATATGCGTGCCTAGAATGAACATGATCCTGGTTTGATCCCCAGCACCCACAAAAAATAATCCAATAGGTAATCATTGTAATAGATAAGAGAAAATAGCCCAAAGGCGAGTACTGTATTTCAGAACTGAAGGACACTAAGAGGAAAACATACACTTTGGGAGAATATAAGAATGCAAAGAGAAAAGACAGCAAATTTTAAAAATAATAATGATCTAAAACAGCCATGTTTACTGTATGCCAGCACAATGTTGTACACTCTTAGCAGATATCTTGGATAACTTTTCTTCCTTATGTATAGAAGTGTTTTTCCAACATGTATGTCTATCCACCACATGTATGCCTGGTGCCCACTTGGGTCAGAAGAGAGGGAGTAGAGTTACTGATGACTGTGAGCTGCCATGTGGGTGCTGGAAAACATAGGTCCTCTGCAAGAGCAGCAAGTGCTCTTAACCACTGAGCCAACTCCCTAGCCCTTGATAACAATTCAATAAAGCAATGCCTTTTCTTTCACTTTATAAAGAATGTAAACCAAGCTAGGCTGGTGCCTCATACTTCTAATCCCAACACATTGGGGAGCCTGGGGCAGGAAGAGTGCTAGTTCAAGGTTAGCCCTAGCTCCAAAGACTAAAGGATAACGACATAAAACATGGACCAAGGACCAGACAAGTTAAGCCTCCCACCTCAAGTTATACAGCAGAAGGTGACAGAGGAGTATGAACCTGGCTCCAAATCCAAGCTCTCCTCCCATGCATGTGCCATGGGCCTTACTGCAAGTACACACACAGGGGCAGGAGAAGGCAGAGGCCAAGCCTCTTCCGTACCACTGCTCCTGCTCCCTAGCCTCTGCTTCGTCTACTCACCAGAAGGCAGAGCAGGTGCAGGGGAGCCGTCTAAGGCACAGGCGGGCGCAGGAGGGGAGAAGCTAGGAGGAGAAGGGGACGGCAGCATCTGGAAACAGGGTAAGCATACAGTCATTTGTGGTCTGGGGAGGACTTACGATGTTTCTTCTCACCCCACTCTTGGTTTCTCTCCATTTCTTCTCAATACCAAAAGCAGCCAAATGAGGGTTATAACTGATACATAATTCCAACAGCTGATATGCACTGCACAGTTATTATGTGTCAAGTATTCTGCTACCACTGCACATACACCAATCTATTCAACCCTCACTACCACCCTGAGAGCTATGTCTTTTGAGGGCTGCTACAGGAGAAGTGAGATTCAGTTTGAGCCATACATCAGAAGCATGGTCACTTAGTGGCAGAGTACTGACTAGAACTGTGGTGTTCTGACTCCCTATACAATCTCTGCTGTGTCATGACGAAGCTCAGTGGTTAAGAGTGCTGGCTGCTAGCAGGCGGTGGTGGCGCACGCCTTTAATCCCAGCACTTGGGAGGCAGAGACAGGAGGATTTCTGAGTTCGAGGCCAGCCTGGTCTCCAGAGTGACTTCCAGGACAGCCAAGGCTATACAGAGAAACCCTGTTTCGAAAAAACCAAAAAAAAAAAAAAAAAAAAAAGAGTGCTGGCTGCTCTTCCAGAGGTCCTGAGTTCAGTTCCCAGAACCCATATGGCAGCTCACAATATAATGGGGTCCGATGTCCTCTTCTGGTGTGCAAATGGACATGCAGACAAAGCACCCATATACATTTAATACACTAAAGCTTCTTGTGTGCCATAGGGCTAAGGAGTGTGCCTCTGTGATCTCTAGTCATGGCAGCGAGCCTGCTAAAGCAGCTATTACTGTTTTTATTTTACATATGCAGAAGGCAGCTCACAGAAGCTGACCACCCAAGCTCATGCTATAGCAATTTGTACTCAGGCCTATCTGGTCCTAAAGTTCCCAAGCTCCTATGAAGGGTGCCTCAGTTTCTCTTTTTTTCTTCCCAGCCAAAGCATACAGAGAGGCCTAAGCCACCATAGGAGGCAAACTATAGGAGGAAACAGGGATTTAATGTTAATACAGAGCATTATTGAGGTGAAAAGGTCAACCCAGAAGTACTGGGAACAGAGAGAAAATGAAGCTTTACCTGTTCAGGGTCAGAAAGTTCAGGTGGCCCTGGGGGGCCAAGCAGTTCCTCTACCAGGAGAGATGGGAAGACTCCAACATGCCCCCCAAATTCTCCCCTCCAGAAGCCATCATCCACTCCATCTTGAGCCCTGGGCAACAGGCGGATGAGTGCCCCTTCAGGAAAGCTTAGCTCCTCTTCACTCTGTCCTGTGTAGCTGTACAGAGCACGTGCCAAGAATGCTACAGGATCCCAGAAGAGAGGATGAAGTAAGGCAGTGGGTCATGGCATGCTAGTGCCATGACACCTCAAAACCATCCATCCAGTAACCGGTATACCCACGGTCTCCAGATCATACTACCTTGCCTTACCTGAGGGCTCTGCTCCTGAGGGATGGTCACTGCCATGGTGGCTCTCAGGAAGGGAGAGATCCGGGAAGTTGAGATATCGCTCAGGGACAAAGCCTGCTTCACCATGCTGGTTCCGAGCCTGCTCACCCAGCAGTGTGAACAGGTGTCAGACTTGCTCAGCAGTCTACAACCTTGGCTCTTCTCTATTCAAGCATCTGGCATTGCCACACACAAGTCCTCCATATCCCCCAACCAGGGTGCACACTCACCTTAACCCATTCATCAGCATCTCCTTCCTCTATGACCTCCAGCCACTCACCCTCCGTGATAGTCAGCTCATCCTCACGTCCTGCCTGAGCCCCACAAGGAAGGAGTCAAGATTTGTCCCCTCCCCACCCCTGTCACCCATCTGAGGTTTCCACACCCATTCACACCTGATAGCCAAACACTACATGTGCAGGGCAGGGGAGGGGTCTGGTCGCCAGGGCCGGTGGGGCAGGCTCCTCAAAGAGCTCCCCAGCCTCCTCACATTCGTCGAAGTCAGAAAGCTCGGCATCCTCAGCCTGGATCGGGGTAGAGGACAGATATTCATGTTCCGCATGGATCACCCATACCCTATCTAATGCTAATGGACACTGGGAATCCTCCCCCAAGACAGTACCCCTCAACCAGTTATCATATATCATAACCCAAACCACCATAGGACAGGATAATACTAAATAATAGCAATTATGACAATTATGTGCTTAATCTTACATACATAAATATACAGATATATAACTTCACTCAAACTTCTGCATAACCCAGCACTGTTTTGTATTAACTATATTATACTGTATAACTATATTAACCTCACTTTACTTTTAAAGAAACTGAGGCTCACAAAGGTTAAGTCATTTTCCCAGGTCGAACAGCTCATAAGCAGAGTGGCTGGCATTCAATTAACTTCTAGTCTGCTCCCAGAACCGTGGTTCTTAATCACCATATTGTAAGTTTATTGAGGATTCTCCATGCCAGAAACTACGCATGGTAGCCTCATGATAACCCTCAGAATTAGATACTGTGATTCCCATTTTAGAGGCTCTGCCTTCTAACAAGGAATTTTAGCTTCCCAGGTGTGCATGGTTAGGGACAAGGAGGAGCTCACCGTGGGAGACAGGTCCCTCTGGGACAGTCGAGCTTCACTAAGTCGTCGCTCCTGTTCCACCTCATCCTGGGCTTGGGTCATGGCTGGCTTCAGCCAGAGCTGCACATCGAGACCAGCTTCCTGTAACAGGGCCAGTCGGGCGGCCCCTTTCACCTGGCTCACCTGGTATGAGGCAAAACAGAATAGTATATCCTGGCTAGATGGGTCTACCCTCTGCTTCCCTTGTTCTCTACCAGGGTGAAGAGGGTTGGGTTGCCCCAGGAGGCAGGATCTCTGTGGTTCTTAGACCAGGGCCGTGGCTCACCTGTGCCCGTCGGATATTCTCCCTCACTTCCTGTAGCCGCTGTTCTACTCCTGGAGCTTCTCGCCCTGGAGCCTGCTGACGCCTCTGCTCCAGTCGCTGCAAGACCTGGTGAGGATGGCAGAGGTGGGTGGAGACATTGTGGGCCACAGCTTACTCTGAGCCTGGTACTTCACTAGTTGCATCATGTGCATTGGGTCATCTATCTTCCCTATGAGGTAGGTATTATCATTGGCTCCAGTTTAGTCATGAGGAAATCAAAGTCCAGAGAGATGAAGTCATTCCTTACTCTGGGTTAGAGAACTCACAAGCAACAGGAGAGACTACAAACCCCAGTCTGTCTAGGGCCAAAAGCTGTGCTCGTAACTACTGCATCATACCACTGTGTTAAAATTCCTTTCCCTCCCTTCCTGTCTGCATCAATGATTCCCATCGCTCAGCTTTTCTTACACACCCCCAGTACCTGCACCCCCACCTCACCCGATGCCCATGATGCTGGATCTTGTAGTCTCGGGCAGCCCTGCTTGTCCAGCGCTGAACCTCTTTCTCCAGGCCACTCTCTCCAGCCATGCCTCCTGCTCCCCACTCCAGAGCACACACCTGAAGGAGACAAAGAAGGCTTGAGGAAAAAAACCCAATGTACATCCTTCTTACCAACCTTTTCCTTCCTCATCTTTTTTTTTAATCATTTTTTTTAAGATTTATTTTATTATTTTGTGTTTATATATGTTTTGTCTGCACCACATGCACCACACCTGGCGCCCAAGGTAGTGGTGGGCATCAAGTGCATGCTGGGAATTAAACACAGGTCCTTTGCAAGAACAAGTGCTCTTAGCCAGTGAGCCAACTCTCCAGCCCCTTCCTTCTTCATCTTGACCTCAAGTGTCAGGGACAAAGAAAATGGAATGAATGCCTTTGTCTGTGGACAAAACTATGTGCTCATGTAGACACAGGCCCAGGAATGGGATCAGGGTGGATGAAGAGAACAGGACTGACTTCCGTCTGAGGTGCATTTGTGTTCAGATGGGAAGGAGGTGAATGGGATTTTGAAAACCCCTGTCCAAGGCAGAACAGTCACCAAATCAATACTGGGATAGGATCAATGAGACAAGGGGTCTAAAGCATACTTACGCTTAGATTTGGCCTGTTTCCATAAGCAGGGTATTCTCACCTGATCAGCCCCTGCTGGCTGGAACTGCTGAGGTGGGATGGGAGAAAAGACTCCAGGCCCCTGAAGAAACAGCTTTACATCTTGTTCCCAATTTACCTAGGGTTGGATAAACATACAGGCACTCACTTACCACCCACTCAACCCTGTCCTAGGATCATCTTGGAAGAAAAGAAGTTAGAACTGCCTGTCGGGGGGGTGGGGTAGGGGTTTGAAGAAAACATAAAGCATCCCAAGGAGAGCCCTCACCTGAGAAGCTGCCTTTCCTCCATGGCGGGCATGCTCCAGGATCATCTCTGCAGCTTCCAGTTCTGTGTGTCCCAGTAAAGTCAGGGGGTCTCTCAAGTATTCTGACAGCTCACTTACCAAGACCTGGAGAGAACAGAACCTTAATACATTTGGGTACATATGACCTTCTCCCAGGCTTCTAGTGCAGAGAAGATCATCCATTTATGGATGGGGCGCGGACATGAGGTATAGGGAGAAGACAAGGGATAAGACATTACTGCTTCTGATCACAGCCTGTCGTGTTTAAACCACTTCGGAGTTTAAGTACTTCCATTCTCTTCAAACCTCATTAGAGTTACAATGTGGGCAAACTGGGGTTAACTCTGATGAGTGTGGAGTCAAATAGGCATGAAGAAGCAGAGCCAGGACCCCACACGCATCTTCTATTCACTCTGAGCACTAGCATTAGTCAGCCTGGGTAGAAGGAGGAACCAGGGATGGTGTCTGCATTCACCAAGGGCAGGAGTAGTCTGGGTTAGGACTGGCCTTGAGCAGTGCTGGCAATTCCTCTTGGTAGTAGTGGGCAAGGTGAGCATTGGTGGCCACCAAATTTAGCAGGTACTCATTGCGGGCTGCTCTCAGCTGCTGGGAATACTGGGCTGACTGGGCAGACAGCTGGGAAATGGAAAGAAGAGTCAACAGCGAGTCCTGAACCCTTGGAGGCCTTCCAAGGCCAAACTCTACTCCAGAACCAGAATGGATCTCACATTATTTCCTGGCACTACACTAAAACCTCCATGGAGAATGCTGGCTTAAAAACCCTCCTGTGGCTTCTGCACAGATATAAAAATGCAAACCGTGCCTTGCCGTCGTTTACCAGCTCTTACACGAGCTGGTCTTTCCCAGGTGCATGTCTCCTGCTTACAGTGATGTGGCCACACTGGATCAAAGTGACTCTCTCCTCAGCTTTTACATTCAACATCCCCTCTCCTCAGGACGTTCTTCCCAAAGACCCTGGCATGGCTGCTGCCTCCCTGACACTCAGGCCACCTGTTCAGTGACGCCTCCCTTATCACTAGAGCTCAACTGTCACAGCACTCTCGACTCACCCGGGCTGTGAGGTGGAACTCCATTAGTCCCGTTCTCACTGTATCCCCAGGGACGGAACACTACCTAGCATGCAGAGGTACTTCAAAGCACATATAAAGGAACGACAACAAAAAAGCATTGTTTCTACTGTCCAGATGAAGAAACCAAGCAGCTATACTTGAGCTACAGCTTTATTGAGTACATACTATATGCCTGACAATGAACCACTTGGAAATTTGCAAGCTAGGTTCAACCTCTTACTTTTATGCCACTGGACCCCAAACCACTAGACTACTCTACCCTTATTTATGCCTTTATCCCTACCACCTCAAACCTTGGTGCTCAGTTTCTGGAGGCTGGTCCGAGAGTGGAAGATCCCATGGTCACTTCGGTTCAGCCTGTGCAGGGAAGAAACAGTCAAGAGTCAGGTACAGCCTTGACACTCTGATCCCACCCATAGTCCTCACATCACGCCTTGGAGCCCACCTGGCCTGGACATCAGCTGCCTTCTCCTGGGCCAAGGCCCAAACACGCTCTCGCTGCCCATAGAGCTTCCGACTTCGGCTCAGCTCCCGGACAGACTGTAGCACCTCAGCCTGTGCCTGCTGGAGGCTCTCTGTCCCCTAGTGGCAAAGATACATAGAATCCTGACCCAAACCATGTCTAATCTGAGCTGGAAGTTCCTTTACCCCATCTACTGAGACATACCTTTCTAAGCACCTGCTCCTTGGCACTCCTCCCAGTACCTCCTGCTAGGTCACGGTATCGGTCAGACGCCTGGAGTCGGGTCTGGCCTCCAGCCACAGTGGCATCCAGAAGGCAGCGCCAGGCACCAAACACTGTCCTACCCCTCCCCAGAGAAGGTACGTGTTGAAGAGAGAAATACTCCACCACTTCATGAGACCCCACCCCAATCCCAATACCACAAGAGACAGGTGCCCCCCTCCCCATCTAGGAGCCTAGCAATCGATCAGCCCATTAACTCAGCCACAGGATCACTTGTGCCCTCCACCCCCACCCACAGTGTCCTTGCTGGGTCAGCTCCTCTGCTGCTGCTGTGTCAGCCCTACCTTCGGCTCATGTGCCTTCCCCTGCTCATTAGGTCCTTGTCCCCACAGATCTCTGGGGCTGAGATCCCCATCACCTCCAACTCTGTGCAGCTCACCTGCTGTCCACTCCCCGCTCCGCTGCCCTTCTCTCTTCAGGAATGGCCCGGCCAGCTTCTGGAGTGCCTGGTGAGAAAACCATCACATGTACAGATGCTTTACGAAGACTCACCCCAATTGGAGGAGGGGGGTGGATTTAAATCCAGGGTCTATGGTATCATCTTTTGGATGTATAACACATACATTTCCTAAATGCCTTACGTCTATTCATTTATTTATGTCTATTCATTTATTTATCCTTATGTGGAGTTTGGGTATTATTATTACAATTCCCATTTTACAGAGAAAAAAATGAGGCCAAAACATAATAAAGTAACTTGCCCAAGATCGCACAGCTAAGGAAGTAATAGAGCAGGGATCTGACATAAATCTGGCTGATTCTAGATATGGTCTATCTTAATTTTTTAATGAAATCACTTTATTCTAACTCACAAATAAAAACATCACACAGTTAGGTATTTGTTCTTGACCACAATGGGGAGGGGCACTGCTGCCCATGTAAAGGAGGCTATAACAAGAGGAAAGGTCCAGAAAGGAGTCCCATACCTGGCCATACTCCCGTTCAATGGCTGCCCTCTGCTTGCTGTAGGATCTGCAGAAATTGGTAGTGGAAAAGGAGATGTTACTGTTTGCTACTGCTTTCCCACACTCAAGTCTCTCCTCAGCTTGAGCAGGAGGAAGAAGGAACCAACCCAGAGTGTGACCACATGCAGAGGGAGTGGGTCTGAAAGACAAGAGTCCTTGAGATCACCTCTGGAAGCTGTAACACAGGTCAGCCTCACCTTATTGCTCAGAGCCCCAGCAGGATCCTCCCACCCATGGAGGACCATCTGTGGGCCTGCGGGTGCGAGGACTGATAATACCTGGCTGGGTTCATGGTGACTGTCACTTCCAACAGGTCTGGAAGTGAGGTGGGGGTTATGCCCTAAGCTTGATTGTAGAGGTGGAGAGAGTGGCGTATGGTCAAGTGGTTTGAGGAAGGGGCTCTCTGTCTATGTATATAGCCCCAGTTTATCTGAAGAGGCATGCCTAAGGTGAGAGTCGTGAATGGACAGGCCAGAAAGCTCATCCAGACAACGCCCAACCCTGACAGATGTATACTGAGAAAAGAGTGGCGCTCGTTCCTGTGAAGATGGAGTACGTAAAGGTGAGGGGTCTAGGGCTACCTGATGTCCTCCAGTAGATCCGCCTCCCTCTGTTGCCGGGTCTGAAGGATGCTCAGCTGCTCCAAAAAGCGAAGTTTCACCTCCTGGGCTGGCTTCACCTGTAGGATTGAGAAAGAGGTGAGGATTCCCGCCTGGTACCCCACTCTGGCGGTGTGGGGACCTACAAAACACCTCACTGGGAGCGGTGAGGGGGCGGGGCCCGAGAGAGGCTGGGCTGTTTCCTCGGTTTCTTCTGTGTTAGGCTTTGACCTCCTGGCCACTCCCTGTGACCCACCCCGAGTCGAATGCCCGCGGGCTCCCTCCGCTCCCCCAGACCTCCAGGAAATCCCTTTTTCTAGGCAAATCTCACTTTTCGGGGCGGCGGCTGCATCGCGGCTCCAGCAAAGGCTGCCAGACACTCTACTCCGGAACTCGGGGAGGCCCCGCCCACGACAAGGCCCCGCCCCAGAGTTGGCCCGCTCCGCCCACGCTCGTCAAGCTGCGCGCCGGGCGCGGAAGAACACGGGGGAAGCAGGGAAAATCAACCTGTTATTGCTGGCTACAAGTACCCCGGAAGGGTCCAGGCCGCCGGGCGGACGCCGCTGCGCCTGGCGGTCGGGAGATACTCGAGCTTCTGAGTCAAGACGCCTGGGTTCTATTTCTAGTATAGCACTGATTCAGCCTGTAATTACATCTGGTCATTCATTTACATATGCTTATCACCAGTCCCTACACTAAGTGCAGAAGACAGGTGACCAGGGAAACTGAGTCACCGGACACCTGAGCGAAAATGCCTCTAACAAAGGGAGGCACCTTTCCCTAGTCCCCGCAGAACTGGAAATGCTAGCGTGACAGAGGTAAGAAATAGGCCCGGAGCCCACAGAAATGAGTCCAGAGGAAAAGACGGGTACATCCAGGGCTCCACTGGGCATTAATGGTATCAGTGAAGGGGCGTGTGACCTGGAAAGCTCTTGTCATTATTATGGATCTTTTCTTCAGGCCTTATGCCCCCAGTTTACCGATTTTAACGTAGGGTGTGTGTGTGTGTGTGTGTCTGTCTGTGTGTCTGTGTGTGTGTGTGTGTGTGTGTGGCTAGCCTGAGGATTTTACTATTCTACTAGCACTGGAATTACAGATGCTGGAGCTACACGTCCAGCTTTTTTATGGGGTATAGAAATTTGAACTCAGCCGGGCTGTGGTGGCGCACGCCTTTAATCCCAGCACTTGAGAGGCAGAGGCAGGCGGATTTCTGAGTTCGAGGTCAGCCTGGCCTACAGAGTGAGTTCCAGGACAGCCAGGGCTACACAAAGAAACCCTGTCTTGAAAAAAAAAAAAGAAATTTGAACTCAGGTCCTCACACTTAATATTAAGTGCCTTTACCCACTAGCCCCTCGGTGTGCACTTTATTTTACCCTACAACCGTTCCATCAGTAAGAGACACAGGTTCTATTTCAGAATGAGAGAGAGAGAACATTCTAGTGACCTATTTCCCTCAAATTCCAAGACCATCAGCCTTCTCCAAGACTTCATTATCGGTTTTCAAGGCTAACATTCAGCCTCCTCGTTTCCAGCTTTCTCCGTTCTTCCCACAACCCACCGTTTCAACAGTGACCAGTGATTGAAAAGAAAGTTAAGATGACAGGCTTAAATGTAATTTTAATGTAATTTAAAATGTAATTTTAAGACAACATGCTTAAAATGTAATTGTTTCCAAGGAAAACTCAAATGCCTGAAACCAAATAGAAGACAGGCTACAAGGATATGAAGACTCCTGTTCTTGAGAGGCAGAGACAAGGCTCCACACTGTCACCCTCGGCACCCTGAGGAGTTCCCCAAAAATGATCTCAACTCAGTCCAAACTGGGATCTGTGATTTTAATACTAAAAGGAATTTCAAGACTAGCTGTTATAATGAAGTAGAGTTGGAAATTTTATTAAAGATAATTTAATATAGGTTAGAGCACAAGAGCGAAGAGAAAATTCAATCAGAAGAAAGTAAGACATATCCAAGTAAGGGGACTGTGGAATGTGCTTCCCAAGGGAGCACAGGAGAAAATGTGTTTGTACCCGGTATGAGTATGGGACTCCTCAAAGGAGAGAAAGCAATTAAGCGTCTTAGCACTAGCAATGTATGTTCTTTGGTGGTTCTCAGATTACTTTTTATTTTTTTAAGCAGGTTTTCTTTGTGTAGTCTTAGCTGTCCTGGAACTCACTCTGTAGACCAGGGTGGCCTTGAACTCACAGAGATTGGCCTGCTTCTGCCTCCCATTGCTGGAATTAAAGACAGATAGCACAACTGACATGCTTCAGTTTATATCTTAAAGCCATTACATTGCGAAAAAGGTTTTCCTTCTGTTTCTTCTGATAAAAAAAAAAAAATACGTGTGGTAGTAACTCAGGAGACTCAAAAGCCACTAAAGTTGCACAAGTTTATTACATATTCTACCCTTGTCATGGACTGTCTAGTGAAGTGGCTAGAAAATTGCAGATTTATGGCTAAGAAGTGAGAAAGGCTAGAAGCAGCTAATTGTAATTATTTTTGCTGTGCTACTAGCAAAGGCTTGAGCCAGAAGCTCTGATGAAAGCTCTACCTTCTTATGTCCTCAGAATTTTCCCTATTTTTTTGTTTGTTTTGTTTTGAGTGTTTTTTGGGACAGAGTTTCACTATGCAGCCTTGGCTGGCCTGGAACTTATTCTGTAGACCAGGCTGACTTTTAACTCAAAGATCCACTTGCCTCTGCTCCCAAGTGCTAGGATTAAATGTGTGGGCCACCATTCTCAGCCTTTCCCTATCTTTCTGTCTTGCCTCTCCTACTACCCACTCTTTGTCCCAGCTGCTCCTGTCTTCCCACAAGCCAAAGCCTTTCCCACTGCACAGCTTTAGCGCCTGCTCCTGCCCTTTCCTGCTGCCTGCCCTCTCCTGCTCCTGTCCTCTCTTGCTCCTGCCCTCTCCTGCTCCTGCCCTCTCTTGCTCCTGCCCTCTCCTGCCCACTCCTGCTCCGAGCACTCCCTAAGCACTCCCAGTATCAGCTCCTTGCCTTTGGTTTTCTCCTCAGAGGCTTTCACCCCGTCCACCCAGTGTAAAGTTGGCCACATCCATATTAGCTCAAGTTGTCGCTTTGTTTAGTTTCTTCGAAGTACTAAACTCACCTGGCCTCCGATTGACGTGTGTGTTTAGTTTCCTTTCTGTAGGCTCCATAAGAATAAGGACCCCTGGGGTTGGCTCAGCCGTTAAGAGCAAAAATTGCTCTTCCAGAGGTCCTGAGTTCAATTCCCAATAACCACATGGTGGCTCACAACCATCCATAAAGAGATCTGATGCCCTCTTCAGGTATATCTGAAGAGAGCAACAGTGTACTCATATAAATAGAATAAATATTAAAAAAAAAAAAAAAAAAAAAAAAAGAGCAAGGACCCTGTTTGATTTGTTCACATTATATCACCTGACTTGGCAGCACCAATTAGGTGCTCGATACATACTCATTGAATGAATGAATGTTGTTGAAAAAAATGAGCCTTTTGGTTCCAAAGTTTATTAATAGTGACCCACTCCTTTCCGACTCCCCATTGTCCCAGCTCCTGACCCCAATCAGCCAGCACATAGGAAGTGGAATAACATAGATCTGGCTAGCATGCACATCGCCAGCTTCCAAACCTTCACTTTCCTCTAATGCAGTCAAAACCATTCTTATGCCACAAAGCTCTCACTGAACCCCTATATCAAATCTATAAACCAGGAGCTGCCCTTATTGAGGGAAAATATCAGTGCTCCTAGTTCAGAAAGAGTTCAGTGTTCATCTCTCTCCTTATTTTAGTGACTTCATAGTACAGACAAATGGCCTGGGCCCAGAGAGGGGCTCCAGGGCTCTCAGTCCAGTGCCCCTTCCATGGTACCATACTAGATTCCAGAGTCATCCATCCAGGGCAGAAGAAGTTCCCAGCAGTTGTCTGTCATGGTGATAGCCCGGCTTCTCCTCTGGTTACCTACCTCCTCGACTGCTGGCCCTGGGGTCATGTGAGGGGCTGACTGGATGGTGGATTGGAAGTGCAGGGGGTTTGGGTGGGTAAGCTGGATGTCTCTGTTGGAAGGCTGGTGGGGCTGGGGGATTGGGGACTGGTGGGCTGGGAAGGATTTTCTGGACACGTGACAGGCTCTCCTTTCCTCAGGATGAGATTGTTGAGTTCCTGGAGCAGCTGCTCCTCCAGGGACCCTCGTGCCTGAGGGCTGCTTTTTGAAGGGGGTCCTGGAGGAGGGTTAGGTATCCTGTCCTCCTGGGCCAACATGCTTGCTTTGGAGAGGGGGGTTTGATCACAGGACCTCTGGCTGGTCAGGGGTGTGTCTGACTTGGTCGACCACTCCCATGTGGAAGAGAAGGCAGTGTCCTTGGTAAGCTCAGGAAAGGCCCCGACCTCCTCATATACTGGCTCTTCATACACAGCTCCTCCAGCTCATCTTGCTCCTCCACAGACCCCTGGGGTGACTTCATTGGCTGGTTGGAAATGGAACAGCAGAGGGTGGCACAGTGTCAGAGTTACTGTGTTATTAATCCTTGGTCACGTTCTTCCTTGAGTCAGACACTACAAAATACTTGACATATATGATGTCACAACCACCTGTATAAGTGGGTTGCACTATAGAGGGGCTAAGCCGCCCTGGAGCAGAGTAAGGAATGGTAGTTGGTGAGGCTTGAACTCAGATCCGTCTGGCTCCTGAATGCATTCGCTTAACCCTTTTTCTTCTATCTCTCTGGTTTGTAATTACTTTCTCCTTTCCTCCTCATATCCCTCCTCACTGTCCTCCTCTGCCACATATGCATGCATGCATGGCCCGCATCAGGACATGGAGCACACCAGGGTGTGGGCAGCACAGATCACACACAGGGCTGGCAGACACACAGCCAGCGCAAGCACAATACTCACAAAGAACATGGATAAGGTCCTCCGGTTGTGTAGTCGCCGCTGGACCCAGGTAGAGTGGGGATGAGGGGAGGGAGAGACAGAGACAAAGTGAGACCTAGCAACAGGAGGTGCTGGTGGGAAGTGAGGGTACACAGACTGGGGACAAAAGGATCATGGTGTGGGGGTGGGGCGTCTGGCATACAGGCACACTGTTGCCTTTTGCAATAGGACAAGGATAAGGACAGGGATCAGATGCTTAAGACATGCTGGGGGTAGGGTCTCACCAGGGTCTGATTGGCAGAGAGTAGGGTGGCTCCACTGTCATCCCCTCGGATGGGCAGCAAGGGCATGGTGCCAAACTTCTGACGAGCAAGGTCAGAGGAGGAACGACGACGTAAAACCACCGACTGCTGGTCATCATGCTAGGGAGACAGTGAGCTGTTGGCACTGGTAGGCCTGGGTGGCACTGGGGGGTGTGGCTAGACCCCAGAGGCACCAGAAGCCCAGCCTTCAGCCTCTTCCTTCTCCTCACCTGGGCTTTAAGGATGCTTGTGGTCCAGTCCCACATCTCCTCCTCATCCATACAGGACAGACAGCTGTGGGTGAACAGAGTGATTCAGGAAACTGAAGGAGTTCTAGTAGCGAGCATGGAGGAATGGAGGAGATGGTAGAGGAAGAGGACAGGGCAGAGCTAGGGAGAGATCTCCGTATAAAGTGCTTGCCATAACAAGCATAAGGATTGGAGCTGGATCCTCAACACCTGTGTCAGAAAGGGGGACACTAGAGAGATGGTGCAGTGATTAAGAGCACTGGTTTCTCTTCTAGAGGACCTGGGTTCAACTCCCATAACCCACATGGTAGCTAGCTCATAACCATCTCTATAACCATCCCAGTTTCTGATGCCTCTGTGGATGCCAGGCCTACACACAGTACACAGATATAAATTCAGGCAAAACAACCTATACACATGACTTTTTTTTTAATTAAAAAAGAAAAGCTGACACTGGCATGGTGGTTAATGCCTGTTACCCCAGTGCTGAGGAGGTGGAGACAGGCAGCTCTCTGAGACTTAACAGCCATCCAGCTTAATTTAACTGGCAAACCCCAGGACCTAGAGAGTGACACCTAAAGTTGACCTCTGACCTCCACATGCATGAACACACACGGTCAGATGGTCAGACAGATGGACAGACAAGGAGCAGGGTAGAGGCCGAGAGGAAGTTAGCTAAGAGGTACTCACAGATGCATCTTTTCCAGTATCAAAGTGAAACCCCACCTGAAAGGCAAAGGGGACCAGTAGTTAGAGTAACTAAAAGCCAGGGAGGTGACAGCAGGAAAGCCCTAGGTCAGGACCAGGGAGGAAAACTCACAGTGTTGGAGGTTTTAACTTCTTGCGGATTCCCAGGTAGACCTTGGCCCCTTCCAGAGACCACTCCCGTTCTGGCTTAGAGCTCTGACAACATGAACAGAGGCAGTAAGACTGAGATACACAAGAACACCATGGTTAGGAAAATCAAGAGGGCATGGGTGCACTGGGCACATGATCATAGAATAAGTCAACGTCAGGGAAGCAATGAGATTGGTGAGGGTAAGGGCTGTGGGGTCAGGGGCTGGTACAGTTATGTCTCCTGACGCCTGACTAGCCACCCTGCATCCCACCTCCCTAGCCCCAGGGCATCACCTTCTTCTCCTTGAGTAGCAGCAGGCATCGGCCACGCACCAAAAAGAACCTCTCCTGGAAACGGCTTCCCAGCAAGCGAGGTGGCTCCTCACGACACCGTAGCAGCCCCACCCGTGGGCTCTCCCGCCGGACTCCTGGATACAGAAGAGCAATGCTGGGTGGGGACTCTCGGGAGAGGGGCCTAGGGAATGCTGGGCTGAGGGAGGAGGCTCACCTGTGAAGAGGCAGCCAGCGTGTGCCATAGAGACTTTTTTCAGAAGCAGAGAGGCTGAGCAGGGCTCTGGAAGCTGGCACCATTGCAAGGCCTGCTCTAGAACCTTTTCTTTGGGGTGCAGTGGCCTCTCTGAAGGGAAATGTTGAGGCAAGTAATAATCACAAAAACTAGCCAAAGCCTGGAGGCCCCATCTCACCTCCCACTAGTTCATTCATTCATTCATGCACCTATCTAAACACAGTCATTGATGCTATGCCAGGTACCATGCTATCCCGGGGATACACTGGTGAAAACGATACATAAGTCTGCTACAGTTTAATGAAGGAGCCAACAGCAGACACTCAGTTAAGCAAAGCAGTAAAACAGAGACCAGTAATGACTTAAATTGAAGATATATATTTTAAGTGCGCATGTGTGCGTGTGCGTGTGCGTGTGCGTGTGCGTGTGTGTGTGTGTGTGGTGTGTGTGTGGTGTGTGTGTGGTGTTTTCCAGGAAGCTCGAGTTACAGGCAGTTTGTAAGCTACCCAGTATGGGGACTTGGAACCGATTTCTGGTCCTTTGCAAGACAGTTCAGTAGGCACTCTCAATCACTTGTCCATTTCTCTAGCCCTCAATAATCACTTTGAAATAAATAATATTTAAGAGACACAAGGAGAAACAAAGGCACAAAGAGAAAAGCAGGTGAGCAAGTGAGGAAGACTAGTCAGACAAGGCCTGTTAGAAGCTGCATTTGTAGATGAGGCTTATCAATCTATTTGAAAGATCAGGCAGAGCAAACTGTACCTAAGATCTTTTTTTGTTGATTTTTTAAAATTTGGTTTTGAGATGTTTCTTTGTTTTGAGACATGGTCTCACTATAGCTCTGGTTGGCCTGGAACTCTATGTAGAGCACACTGTCCTCCAATTGCCTCTGCCTCCCTACTGCGGGGATTACAGGTGTGCACCACCATAGCTCCAGGTAGGATCTTATAGTATGAAAAATGTAAGAACAAATGCCAGGAATCAAGAAATTGTTCTTGGGGGATCTAAACAGCAAGTGTAGCCAGACTGGGGATGAAGGGGATCTAAACAGGAAGTGTGGCCAGACTGGGGATGTATACAACCTAGTGGTGCATGCTTGCCTTTCATTCGCAAACACCTGTGTTCAGTCGTCAGCATGGTGGGGAGAGGGCACACTGAGCTCTGGTAAAGAGACAGGTCAGAGAACGGCTGATGTGAGAGGATATCTGAGAGACAGCAACACTCACACAGTCAAGGATTTGCAGGCCATGATGAGGACTTTGAACTTTGTTCTAAATTTATTAGGGACACATCAGAAGGTTTTAACCATAGCAACGGTGTGGTCTGGTTTATGCTTGGAATGTTCATTTGGCTGCTCTTCAGAAACTAGATTGTAGAGGGGCAAGAACGGAACCCGTCCAACTGTCTCCTGTCCAGAACCATGCATCTCAGTGGTTCGTATTGGGAGGCAGAAAGATAATGGTGACCATGAGTAGGATGGGGAAACGACAGAGATGGAGAAGACTGATAGATGTAAGGGCTGTCAATATGACTAATTAATAAGGGCTATCAACATGACTAATTAATTGGTGGGCTGAGTATGAAGATGAAGAGTGGTGGGCATAGAATTTCTGGACTGAACAACTGAGCAAACCATGGTACTATTTGCTGAAAAAGAAAAACCAGAAAATAGTCTGGGCTTTATATTGGAGGAGGGGTCTAGAAAGAAAGGAAATGTCAGACTTATGTACTGAAATGCCTGTGAGAAGAGGAAGTGTCAAGTAGGCAATTGGATATGTAAGTCTAGAATGCAGAGGAGAGATCTGAACCAGAGATAAACATTTGGGCGGTCAGCCAGGCGTGCTAGTGTATGCCTGTCGTTCCAGCACTTAGGGGAAAGAAGCAGGGGGCTTTCCAGAAGTTCAAGGCCAGCCTGATCTACATAGTAAATTTCCAGCCCACTGGAATTAACATGGATGTCCATTACATTTGCTAACAGAGAAGTCACAGATGACCTTGGCCATGTCTCCACGCACACAAATGTGTGATCATACTCACCAAGTTCTCCGTGTTCAAGGATTTCAAATGTCACCCACAAGTCTGTCCCTGATGCCGCCCCTCGCATCTCCAGCACCTGGTTAGTCAGTTCCTCAGCAGTCAGTGTTGGGGACACCTGGCATACAGACAAAAGGACCCACACTCATTAGGGCCTTGCTCCTGCTCTCCTCCCCGCCCCCAGATCCTTAGCACTGACCTTTAAGGTGACGCAATTGTCTGGGAGCTGCTGTTCTATGTAAACCTCCATGATGAGGTCTCCAGCCTGGGACAACTGAAGGCAGATAAAGGAGGACAGGAAAATTACAAAAATACCAAGATGGAGGAATGCCTCCTGGGTACCTCCCCAACAAAGCACTCCTTCCGGCCCCCACTACCAACATGGCTTAGGCCTTGAAAAGAACTCCAAGATGAAGGGAGCTGCATGCTTAGCTGCATATGGTGCTGCCCCAGACAGTGCAGCTTCAAGAAGAGGTTTGCAGTCAGGACTCTCTGGTCCCTTCTCTACCACTTCTACTGTGACCTACTAGGAATAAATAATTCAAAAGCCTCAAGTCTTTATTTGGAGAAAAAGTGAGACTACCAACTTTATGGAGTCGTGTGGTGCTAAAATGAGATTAGAGGTGCCTGGAACATAGAATGTCTTCAGCAGTACTTGCTATTGTTTTTTTTTTTTTTTTTGGTTTTTTCGAGACAGGGTTTCTCTGTGTAGTCCGGGCTGTCCTGGAACTCGCTCGGTAGACCAGGCTGGCCTCGAACTCAGAAATCCGCCTGCCTCTGCCTCCCAAGTGCTGGGATCAAAGGCGTGCGCCACCACCGCCCGGCTTGTTTTTTTTTTTTTTTTTATACAATACTCTTCCCGCCCCACCCCGTATCCCCCAAGGTCTCAGACTGGCCTTGAACTTTGAGACAGGGTCACATATAGACCCAGTCTGGCCCAGCTTGTTATGTATCTGAGGACAACCTTACATTTTTAAACATTATTTATTTATTTTTAGTTTTTATGTACATTGATGTTTTTGCCTGCATGTGTATCTGGAACTGGAGTTATGAACAGTCGTGAGTTGCCGTGTGAGTGCTGGGAATTGAACCCAGATCCTCCGGAAGAGCAGTCAGTGCTCTTAACCACTGAGCCACCTTTCCAATCCTGATCTTAAACTTTTGATCTTCCTGCTTCTGCCTTCTAAGTGCTGAGATTACAGGCATGTGCCACCACCATGCCAGGTTTCTGTGTGGTTCTGGGAATCCTTCTAAGGGCTTCCTGCATGCTAGGCAGGAACTTAGCCAAGCTCCATTTCCGTCCTTGGCCTGCAGAGCTCTACGTGGCTGAGCTCTTGATCTACACACCTGGCTTTCCTGAGATCTCCTATACTTAGAAATGGGGTGCTGGGTGTGTATCTCAGTGGTGGAATGCTTGCCTAGGCTGTGTGAGGCCCCGAGTTTAATGCTCGGAATCACTGAGAAAGGGATGAACTGAGGAATCCCCACAGTGGAATAAATAGAACAAACACACTACCCAAAACACTTCCCTCCTGGGGATTCCCCTGTCCACCAAAGAGCCAAGGGTCAATGTGCAGGAAGACAAGCTGAAAGGAAGCTTCCTTTAGTGGACTGAAGATACCTATGGTGATGTCCCTCAGGTCCCACTCAGCAGTCTAACATTAGGGCATGTTACCTGCACATCCTTCCAGGTGGTAATGAGACTGACCTCCAAGTCAATCTGAGCTGCCTGGTCCGAGTCAATCTGCAAAAGGACCAGAAGTATTTCAGGGGCTGCTAGGAAAGGAGAGAAGCAGGGCAGATATCAAGGTCAAAGGGGAACTGGATAAGAGGGCTGGAAGCCTGAAGAGCCAGGAATCAATAACGGGAGGATGTTGGGGTTAAGGTTGGAGAAGGAAGCTGAGGACTCTGGGAGGAAGTTACCAATGCAGGCATCGGCTAGGGCTTTGGGGATGAGACTCTGAGTCCACAGGGGTGGGGCAGAGGGGTTGTACGGCAGGGTCAGGGAAGCCTTACATCAAAGACAGAAATGTAGCCATCGATGAGTTCCTGCAGTACCCGAACCTCATGCTCTCCCCGCCCATCTGTCTGGAACACACTAGGTGCGAATAGTAGGGCCAGGTTCCGCGTGCACATCTGGTTTATAGCCGCACACTTCTGCACCCTGCAGAAAGAGAGACACCAGAGTCGTGAGTCCAGCTCATACCACTTCACAAACACATCCATCAATTTGGAAGACCTTTACTGCATCTCTACTGTATGCCAAGTGCTAGGCTAAGTATGGGGCATTTGTCAGTAGATTAGACAGTATTGGTCCCAAGGAGCTTTGAATATCTTGGACACAGTTAAGGTATGGGTAATCATTACCCATAGGTAGTTTTTATATAAAGGATAGGCAATAAATATTTTAGACCCTCAGGCCATACACTCTCTTGTAACTTCAGAGCTCGGCTGCTGTACTGCAAAAGAAGCCACATGACACATATAAATGAATAGGTGTGACTTTACACCTTACAAGCTTTTATTTGGAAACCCAGGCAAGGAACTGGATTTGGTGATAATGGTCCTGTATTTGGCAATCCTCTGTAATATTCTATAACCAATGCAACATAATCAGGGATGCACCCCACATCATAAACCCTTTCTCCTAATAGACTAAAGGTGAGCCTGCATCTTAATAATCTTTATTTTTTAGAACCAATTCCTTGCCGGGCGGTGGTGGCGCACGCCTTTAATCCCAGCACTTGGGAGGCAGAGGCAGGCGGATTTCTGAGTTCGAGGCCAGCCTGGTCTACAGAGTGAGTTCCAGGACAGCCCGGGCTACACAGAGAAACCCTGTCTCGAAAAACCAAAAAAAAAAAAAAAAAAAAAAAAAAAAGAACCAATTCCTTACTTGGCACAGACTAATAAAAATAACAATTATGTTGATTTCTAATCATTTCTGAAGTTTATAACATGCCATGTGCTATACTAAGGATTTCACATGGATTATTTCATTTTACTTTCCGACAACCTATCAGGTAGAAACTTCCTTACATCACCTTCCTTTTGAAAGCAAGCAGATCAGGCTAAAGTCACATGGCTAGTTGAGAGAGATTAATTGCCAGATTAAAACCTAAGTCTACATAGTCCCCAAACCCATTCTCTGAACCTTTAGCTGCAATACCCTCACATAACAGCTCTAAGTGACTTTAGTTAATTAGTGAAGTTGTGCCATTGGCTTGAAGTGATGAAGGAGAGGAGGCTAAGGACTGACTATACTGACCTGTACAGATGCCCAATGAGGGTGGCCAGTGTCCGGCGGTTGACTCGAGGCAGGCAGCCAATCACCTCTTTGTACTTCTCCAGGCGCTGATTCTTCTGGGGAAGCTCTGGGCACAGAGGGAGGAGAGTAGGAGAGGAACCAGGAAGAGAGAGAATGGATGCAGAGGGCAGGGATATTCTGAGACACAAACGCAGGGTGGATGGATCTCTTTCTGCCTTCTACCTCCCTGTGAAGTCAGACACTTCTTGATGATTGATGTGGGAGGGGCCTAGTGCACCGTAGGTGGTGCCATCCATGAGCAGCCATTGGGAGCAAGCCAGTAAGCAGTTCTTCAAAGTTCCTGCTTGAGTTTCTGCCCTGGCCTTTCTCAGGGGTAGATTCTTATTCGGAAATGTTAAGCTAACTAAATCCTTTCCTCTCTAAGTTGCTTTTGGTCATGATGTTCATCATACAATAGAAAGCAAACTACGACATTCCCCAAGCCAAGTTTCTGGATAATCACCAGGATGAGGAATGTTGGGAAAGGGTCTCCCCAGTTCCACAAGAGAACTTTGTGGATACTGACAGAGGAAGATGAGATTCCGGATGAGTCTTGGAAGTACCTGCAGCTTCTCTCCATCGAGGCAGCAACCTAGCAGAGGTCACTGGGTCATCAAGTTCTCGAAAGAAGCGTTTGAGTGTATCAGTGACATCTTCTACAAAGTGTTCCCGTGGTCTCAGCTTCACTGACCGGGCATCCCGCCTAAACTCAGCCAAGAGTCTCAGGCTGCGGGCCCGAGCACCTCCCTTCCGATATACACCTTCCAGCCGGAGTCCTGAAAACAGTCAGCAGTCTCTGCTCAGTATCAAGTGAAGACAGTACCCCACCCACCCAGCAGCTCCTTTAGGAACCTCCCTATGTATGTGGCTATTAACAGAATCCATGGATGCTTACGTTTCTTATATAAAATGAAATATTATATATAACCCTACATATATCACCTCTGGATTACTTATAATACCTAACACAATGAGAAAAGAGTATACATAGTCACTACAATATTTTTCATATTTCTATCTTTAATTGGCTGAATATACAGATGTAAAAACTGTGGCTACAGGGCCATGTGTACTTCTGGTGCCTCCATAGTAACTTATGAACATATACAGAAAAACCTCAGTTCTTTTCCCATACATGCTCCTAGCTAAGGGTTCTTGTTATAAGCAAATGCCTTTTTGGGTGTGTTTGTTTGTTTATTTGTTTTCCGATTTTGAAGAACTAGGGATGGAAACCAGAGCCTCACAAATATTAGGCAGATCTTGGCCTTGAGTTGAGAGTCAATGAATCAATCATATACCTTAGATAAACTGCCTTTAGACAACAAAACATACCAAACAAGGTTTTTGTTGTTTGTGGTGGTAGGGTTTTTTTTCCACTTTTGGATTGGTTGATAAAAAAATCGTGTGCCCAGAAGTCCAGGGGACTCTAATCCTGTCTCTCCCTTGGGAGAGATACTGAGATTCTGTATTCAGCAATTAAGTGTTTGCAGTGGCTTTATAGACCACAGCTCCTGCAAATAACGAGAGCTGATGATGTTTGTTTTCTTAATACCCAGCTTCCCAGTAGTCTGTGAACCTCTCAGGATCTTCCTTGTTCACTGCCACCTTCTGACAGCCACATACTAGCACCTGAACCAATATCTATCGAATGAGTGTGGTAACACAAAGACTTTGGAGGGAAAGCTGTGTCCATTCTAGGGCCTTCTCTTAAGACCTCAGACTGAATTCCTCAAAAAAAAAAAAAAAAAAAAAAAAATCCAGAGACCAGTGACTGAGATATGTCACTGAATGGCACTGCCAAGGCGGGGAAAATGTTGTTAGGCACTGACTATCCATCACCCATAACTGATAAAATACAACTCTATGTGGTCATAAAGGTATCTTTTTTTTCCCCAAATATTGAGGATTAAACCCAGGGCTTCTTACATGCCAGGTAAACACCCTACCCATAATTGATGCGTGGGGGGAGGGGGGTGCTGACACAGGATTTCTCTGTGTAGCTTTGGCTATCCTGGAACTCTCTATCTGTAGACCAGGTTGCCTTTGCCTTCCTAATGCTGGGATCAGAGGCATGTGCCACCACCACCTGGCACAGGTGAGATAAGATCTCAGTAAGTTGCCTATGCTGGTCTTGAACTGAGAATCCTTCCACCTGGAATGACCAAGAAGTGGTGATCTCAAGCCCATATCCGCAGACCTTGTTGTTTTGCTTTGCTTTTGTTTGGTTTTTCGGTTGGTTTGGGTGCTGGGAATTGAATCCAGGACCTGTAAACTCCTTGGTTTTCTCTGAGTTTTCTTTTTCAATATCTAGCTTCCTAAAAAGAATTCATAGGGAATGTAGAGTCATTGGGCCAGGCTCCACAAGGAATTCAGCAGGCCGCTTGCAGTCAGTGACCCTTTAGTCCTAGACACACTCTGCTCCATTCAATCATTCTATCCAGACCTTCAGGGATCTTGCCTCTAGATGTCTCCTCTCAGTCCACCACATAGTTGAATCCTCACAAAATCTTGTGTTCCTCTCACCCTCTATGCCAGTGTCACCTCTGAGCAGGGACAGCCTACCAGGCCCTGTACTCCTTGTTTGACATACCCCATTTCAATGTCACATTACATTGGAAAATGAAGATCATTTGGTTCCATTTTATAGATGAGGGAACTAAGGCTCAGAGAGTCACATGGTCAGCTGGTATCATTTTTCAGGTAATTCACACGCATGCATGCACGCATGCACGCACACACACATAACATGGCTTCTCCAAATCCTCCACTAGCTCAGTGTCAACCTATGCCCACTCACCATGCTGTGTGACAAAACTGATGCAAGCGTCCACAATGATAGGGATGTCTCCCCGGCTCATCTGCTGCTCCTGCAAGCCTGTGCCACCCCCTCCAGCGGCACCTCCAATGGCCGTGTTCCACGCTGCAAAGTCTAGCTTGCCTTCTCCCTGCAAATACAGGGTCCTGAGACCCAAGAAGCCCGAGTTAGAGCTAGCTCCAGCGATCAGACAGAAGCTGAGAAGCACATGGAGGTGACTTCCCAGATTTACCAGCAGGGGGCAGCAACACCAAGCCCAGCTAGTTCCTAACCAAGGAAGCAACTTTGAGGAAGCAAGCCCTGAAGGGCTGAGAGGAAGCTGGTTGGGTTCAAAGAGTCACAGGGATAGAACATTACCTTCCTGTCTCTACAAGGACCAAATGTTCCTTTTTGTCTGGAGTGTCAGCGGCAGAGACCACACCTGTAGAAGAATCCTTGAACTTTATCATCAACATTATCACAGTGAAGACTCTTAGGTAGTTAAGGTATAGAGGTGCCCGTTAGCAAATAGCCTTGTAGTGTTCCCTAGTGAGCTATACTCTGTTACATCTATGCTACATAGGACTGCTCAGAAGTTAAATAATTTGCCTTACATTGTTTGCTATAAAATAGCAAAGCTGAGCTAAAACCCAGGTCTCTTCTTCCCAGAGTCCTAGAGCATTATTCTAGCATGTTTCTCTTTTAGAAGACAACAGTGAAGATGCATAGTCCCTCCTCCTAGACCCCAACCTGCAAACAACTCTTTTAGAGTATATACAAGTTGTCTCCAACCAGGTTTTGTGATAAATGTTTTTGTGTATTTCTTTATTTGAACCCCACTCTAGCCCTTGGAGGAAGGTCTTACTATTATTGTCCATTTTAAGATAAGGAAACAAAGGCGTGGAAACATGGAACAACTTCAGTGACACACAGCTAGGAACTGATGAAAACATTGTCTAAATCTAGGTAATTTCACTTTATAACTTGTATCTGAACTATTACATTCTACTCTTTCCCATGAGAATCCCCAAATAAAAATGGTTCGGTCTCGCACTCGCCCATGACCACCCTTTAGCCCCGTCCACACCCCTGCTCACTGATCTCCTGTAGACGCCGTAAATGCACCATGTCTCGGGAGCAGGGGGACCAGGGCAGGTGCTGGGCACAGAAGAGATGATCACCACGAAGGAGGCCGAACCCTGACAGCCAGAGACCAGGAGCCAGGCCTGCGTGGGAGGGGGACCGCAGCCACAGGCGACCCATCCGCAGCAACCCAGGGCCCAGCAGCTGGTGACAGCTGAGTGGGGAGAACCACTGTAGAAGCAAAAGGCAGATGGGGGTGGGAAGGAAAGGTGGGGAAAAGACAAGGGTCGGGAAGCAAATGAGAATGAGAGACCATGAAAGGAAAGCAGAAGAAAGGGGGAGGAAATGTGGTGGGGGAAGACCGGGGGGAGAGCGGGGGGGGGGGGGGGGGGGGGAAGGGGGGGAGAGACGGAGGAGAGACCCGGGCCAGGGCGGGGGGGGGGGGGCGGGGAAGAGGGACAAAGAAATTCATTCCATTTGCTCCAGCGTACAGGAGACCCCTGTGTGGCTGCCCTGCTCCCTACACAAGGTGGGAGAGAAAGAGGGAGTGGCCAGCATGCACTACTGTCTTCACCACGGTTGGGCAACCCTCCCAGCAGGACACTATGGAAAGAGGAATGTTTCAGGGTTCCACTAAAAGCAATTCTGTTTCAGCTGCATGAGTTTAAAAAAAAAAAAAAACAAAAAACTAGGGAGTGCTATTAATTTTTGGTTTTGTTTTTTTTTAAGATTTCCAATCTGTCACCAACACTTTCACTAAAAATAATTTTAAAATTAACTGCTAGAAAATTAAGATAAACAGACAAAGATGGGAGCTGGAGGGATGGCTCAGTGTTCTAGAGCACTTGTTACTCTTGCAGAGGACCAAGGTTCAAGTCCCAGCACCCACATGGTGGCCCACAACCATCCTGATCTCTAGTTCCAGGGGATCTGATGGCCTATTCTGACATCTGTGGGCACCGTGCATGTATAGTATATACATACATATGTACATACATACATACATAATACATACATCATGCATGCCAAACATTCATCTATTTAAAGTAAAATAAATAAATGCAAAAAACTATTTTAAAAGACATACAAGCCCTTAACTTTGTATAATTAGAGTCGACAAATTAAATCATTCTGCCAAATTGCTATGAAAGATTCAAAATGCTTCCTCTCAATTTCTGTACACATCCTATCATGGATTGGAACAAATAATCAGGAGACCACAGCATGATGAGCGGAGTGTCACCTGCGTCAGAGATGGCACGGGGAAACCAGAAAGTGGCTCCTGGCCTCTGGGCGAAAGAAGTCACTAGTGATATGCAGGGTAGTGGCTTAGGAGAGTCTAGGCAGGGGAAGGCAGCCTCAGGCTTAAAGAGGAGCAATAGGCTGCACATCACTTCTGAGAAGTTGTCAGGAGGGAAGGAAGGCACACGGGGTGAAAAGGTGAAGGTGAACAGAACTTGGGAAGAGCTGTTTTAGGGTGGGAGAGACTGTCGTCATCGGCAGCATCACCACCGCCATTATTTCAACGCCCACAGACAGAGGGCTTGCTGTGTGTGGGCTTCAGATGTCATCTAATCCTCATCCCTAGGGTTGAGTCTTTACACCCACTCTGCAGACGTGGAAGAGCTCCCGGGACTAAGTTGTAGGACTCAGATCTCAGAATGTCTGGCTCTGAGCCTAAACTTTTTACCCCAGGAAAGAAAGCTAAGACTCAAAGTATGGAGAAAGTACAGTATACGACAGTGGCTGTGGCTGGCCATGATGGCACTTGTCTGATATCCCGGTGCTCGGGAGGCAGAAGCAAGGACTGCTTAAAGTCTGAGGCCAGGCTGGTCTACATGGCAAGTTCCATACTAGCCAGAGCTACATAGCAACACCCTGTTTCATTAAAGACAAAAAAAAAAAAAAAAAAAAAAGAGGGGAGCCTTTGCCTGTTGGAGTTAAGAGCACTGGCTGCTCTTCCAGAGGACCCAGGTTCAAGTCCCGGCATTCACATGGTAGCTCACAGTTGTCTGTAACTCTAGTTCCAGCGTCTCTGACACCATCACACAGACAAATGTGCAAGCAAAAGACCAATGCACATAAAATAAAAAGAAATCCCCTCAAAGGTTGTTGTGAAAACTAATTGAGATATTGAGTGGGCCTTTCTTAAAACACAGGGCTTGGGCAGAATAAGTCGTCAGCCAACTCTGCCTGGTAGCAGACTAGAACATGTTGTGAGGAGACAGAGATGGACATCGTGAGCTGCTGGAAGGTCTTGCCGTCTCACCTTGCCCACGGCACTGATCCAGGCCTCTAGACTGTCTGCTCCATCGGTGGCAAAATGCTGGATTCTTCCCCCAGTGAGGATGAGTTCAAAGGAAAAGGGGAACCTGCAGAGAAGACCAGGTTAGGAGGACAGCAAGGGACAATGAGGGGGCTGCTAGGCTGGCACTAGCAAGATCAGGGGTGGAGAAGAGGAGTGTCACCTGTCAAGGTCACCTGGATCAGCAGGTGGGGGGCTTACACCCAGACATACAACATCCTGGGGCTGGAGAAGGCTGAGGGGTTCAGGACTGCTCTCTGATGCAAACATTTCCAGTGCAGCTCCCAGCACACACCACAGGCGGGGAAGAGCTAAGGGAAAGAGAGATGGAGGAGCTGTCATCCTCTCCATTGTCACGGTCCTCATCCCACATGCTCACTTCACGTCAAGCCTTCTTCCTATGGTTGATACTACAGAACCTTCCCAGTGACTCTACCAAGTGGGTTTATATTGAGGGCTGCTCTGCAGATGGGAAGACTGAGGTTTGCTATCTATGCAACATGAGGAAGGAGCAGAGAGGATACTTGACCCAGACAGTCTGATGTCAGAACAGAATTTCTTATCTGTCATCTAGGGCTGTGACCTGACCTCATCGCTCTCTCACCCCAGCTTCCCAACCCACTGCAGGGCACTTTCCTATGCTAGCTTTGTCCTCCAGTCTCTCGGCAGCACATTCAAACCTAACCTACTCTCTACACCTGTTCCCTCCCATCCCCTGGTTCCTGCTCACCATCCCGGCCCCTGCGAAGGGGTGGGGCTCCAGCCTTGTTGCTGATGGGACCACAGTGTAGGAAACCTCTGTAAGTGGCAGGCACCACCACCTCGTTGTATACTCCAGGGGAGGAGTCTGCAAGGGGAAGAAATGATCAAGTGAGGACCCTGTATGGATGGTATGCCTCCCTTTGGAAAATGCATCCAATAGGACCAGACTGTGGAGTCTAGCTCCACGCACAGCACAGAATGCAACCCAATAGGGGTGAGACCCTACCTGACCACCCTTTCTGGAAGAGGGACATAGAGAAGCCACTAGCCCAGTGCTTGCCTACTTTTTCCCCGCACCAGCCACCCAAATAGCCAGGCAGCTCTAGTTGAACACTTCAGAGCATAGCCATCTGTTAAATGTCTTGGCCTATCTAGCCTGACAAATGGAAGCCAATATCATTAAACCAACCACTCATTTGAGCAATAAGAATGTCCCCCAGGAAGATGAGACCAGTCCTGCAGGTTGATACTGTCAGAATGGTAAGGTACTAACACTGGGGCACATCCTGACTGTTACAGGCAGTGACCTCAGGCCCTCACCAGTCACCCTTTGACCTCAGGAAGTCTGAGGGGTTGGGAAACTGATAAGCCTGCCATTGCAATAGATACGGCATGGGGTGGTGGTACCCCTTGAAAGAAATAAGTCACAGGTTGGAGCTGAGATCTCCTAGGGAGAGAGAGGAGTTACTTGAGAGGATGACCTGAAGGTAGAAGGCTAAGCAAGCTGCCATTGAGGGCTGAAGGGGACAAGGGTTCTTCTCCCTCAGAGGCTTCAACACAGAGGAGCTGGGTCATGTTCTTTAGCAGGTTGGGTCCCGCCATAGCTGCACACAGTGCCTATAGGGAAGGAAGGGCCTCCGTCAGCCTCATGCACAACCCAAGAGCTCTGCCAGGAACAGTCTTTTATCATCAAATGCAGCCCTTATCACCTATGTCTAGGCATTCCAATGCGAACTGCACCCCTGCCCCCAACCCCTTTCCCACCCACCCAGCCCCCATGAACACCAACCTGTCCATCCTACCTGTAAAAGCTGACTGTGATCTGGATGGTGAGGGTGGGGCTTCCGGAAGAGACCCAGCTTATACTTTCGGGAGATGAACTCCCCCCGAGGGCCAGGGGCTGAATCTGGATGCAGCCCTTCACCTGGGGGTGTGCTCCTGCCCAGAAGCAATTGGCACGATCATTTCCTAGGATGATGAACAGCTACAATATGATAAGAGATAAAGATGAGTGACCAGAACTCAAGGGTCCCCAAGCTGGACCTAGAGTCTACTTTTGGGTGCTCCCTGTCCATTCCTCCCCCTCCTCTTTCCCCAGATTCCTCACCTGCACAATCTCATTACTCCAGACACTCGTGTCTAGCTTCAGACTCTGCACCTTGGAGATCCCAGAGCCCAGGGCCCGGTGCTGACCTGTTAGAACATGAAAGTCATGTAGCAGAGAACTCTGAGTCCTGCCCCAAGTCCCCCAGCTCCAGCACCTCTCGTTCCCATTTGTGCTTGAAGCCCACCTCTCACCTGCACACTGCTTGCAGATGACTACCCCCAGGTTGACAGCAGCCCAATCTGGCCGGGAGGCCCTGCAGTCTGCACAATGCCGGTTTGCTGGGTTTGACCAGACCTTCTCAGCCACCTCGTAGTCAGACAGGGTCTCGGTTACTGCTTCTTGCAGAGCGGCCGCCCAGCTCTGTCGAGCCCCCCCAGACTCGGCTGTGAAGCTGAGGGGTGGACAGCCAGTCCATGGGCATGGACCTCCCTCCACACCCTATCCCAATGGCCATTCCTACCGTAGCTAATAAATAAGTCACTTTTGAGCCAAAATTTTTTAAAATTGTTATCAGGGGCTCATCTATCTCAGATTGGCCTTAAACTTGTTATATGGTTGAAGATTACTTTAAACTTGTGATCCCCTGGCTCCAAGTGCTGGGATTAGAAACACACACTACTATGCCTTATTTATGCAGTGTGGGGAATCAAACTCAGGGTTTTGTGCATGCAACTCTAGCTGCGTCCCCTTCCTTTCCTGACATCTTGACCTTGCTCACTGAATCTCACCACCTCCTCATTTATCTCCATTGATATCCGTTTGAAGAGGCCTCCAGCCCATGGCACCTTTGTGATCTCCCTTGAAAAGACCCTACCCTGTCTTTCCACCAGGCTAGGCCCCACCTGAAGCAGCGATGGGGTGTGAGCAGATCGAAGCTTCGACTCTTGGTCTCCCGGACACTGCAGCCTTGCAGTTCTATGAAGCAGATCCCAATTCCCAGAGAGAAGGCCTAGCAGAGTCAGGGGCACACAACATGGTGAGATTCCAGAAAGGACTGGCCAGGCTCATTAGCCCCTGCCCAGCCGTCTTTACCTGCTCACTCTTGTACAGTGCCAGCTCCCCAGGGATCAAGGCAGCAAACACCTTGGCCTTGTGTCCACGCAGCTCTAACATGCCCGTGCGGAGGGGTCGTGGTGGGTGAGGGGGTCGAGGGTGACCCAGGAGGCGCTGCTCCTTCAGGCAGGATTGCAATGTGGAGCACCACATGTCACGCTGAGCTGGTGTGGAGGACAGGTCAGCGGGTGTATGCTAACCAAGCCTCCCTCCTACCCTAACCCAGTGGGCTCTGACCCTCACCCTCACTCTCTGAGCGGAACACAAACACTCTCTGGCTGGTAATGACCTGGAATTTGTTGTCCTTGCTGCTTCGGGTCATCTCGATGGCAGTCAGAGGGATCACACCTTTGGGGAAGGGGTCCTAGAAAGAAAACCCAGTGACCCATGGGGCCAGGAACTGCCCTACCTGCACTGAACTTTCATGAGGTCAACATTTAATCCACACGGTTACAGCTGTTGAGCCAGCTATCTCAGATGCGACATCTGTCTGGCAGCTGTGGCCATCCTTCTATGATGGGCTTCTAGTCCCTCTAGTCCTCAGCCTCTCTCAGTCCTCCCTATCTTTCTCTCTCTGGCATCCATGTAGCAGCTCCAGTCCCCTACCTTGTCACTGCCAAAGTACATCAGACTCCTTCCATTGAACTGCACAAAGCGTCTCTGGAACACATAGTTTCTGAAGATGGAAGACACTGACATCAGTTGAGTGTTTGGGAATGTATGCTGTGGGCGATCAATCACAAGGCCTAGAACCTGTCCCCTATCTCTCATCCCTTTTCCCTTCCCTACCCTTCACTGCCTCTCCTAGCAGCCCTACCCCTGAGGTGAGAGCTTGTCCAGCCAGCCGCTGAGCAGAGGCGTGGGACGATCTGCTGTGGAGGAGAAGCTGGCGTAGGGCGAGATGAGGTCATCACTGGTCTCTGCATCCTGGGTGGGTAGCGAAAGAACGGAGTCCCCAGGTAGCTCGAGGCTGGCATAACCGGCATCCTCTCGTGTCTCCACATCCTGTCTGCTGAGCATTATGGGTGCAAGAGGAAGGAACACAAGTCAAACCAAGCGCCCTCCACAATCTCTTGGTAAGTTTCCCACCCCTGCCCTTAGCACCTATAGCATGTCTAGCAAGCACAAGGTTTGCTTTGTAAATAAATGGGGTAGAGAAGCTTCCTCCTGAGTGTGCTTGGGGCTTTACTAGGAAAATGTCAGTCTCTCTCCTCTGGAAGTGGGAAAGATGGGCAAGTGCCTTCCTGCCATGGTTGCTTGTAGTTCATCAACATACATTACTGTCGTTATTCTCCAAAATGTTCTTGGCTTTCTCTCCCTGAATTAGTTTCCATCAATTTGTACCCATGTAAAGCAAACTGCCCACCTGGTCACTTGGTCAATCTTATCCTCCCTCCCACAGTCCATTCTTTCAAAGTCACCAGTGCTCTTTGAAAAATGCAAATGAAGTCATTGCATTCCTCTACAGGAAACCACTCAATAATGCTCTACTCAGTTAGGAGGAACTCAGATTTCTACGCCTGGGCTGCGAGTTACAGCCAGGTACCTGTAGTTTTAAAAGTTCCCAGGTTATGGTACAGCTCAGGTTGAGAATCACTGCTCTCCCTTGTTTGTTTCTTATTGCACTGAGAAATTGAAGCAATCAGACAAGAACCCCACAGACTCACAGCGCCAGATCAATCCAGTTTCACACACATACTCTGCCTACCTCCTGTGACTGTAATAAACACCTGTCTAAAGCCAGACTCTCCTCCGTGCACCAGATCTCACAACTCTCACCTACACATAGACATCACTGTGGATTTTCTCACCTTCCCCTCCACACACCTCTCCAGCAGACTGTTCTTACGTACTTCCAGACACATACAACATTCCACAGAACAACTGTTTGCTTCACCTCTACTTCTACCATTAAATGTCATTTCAAAGCCTGATTCTGTTCCTTCTGATACACTCTACTCCTTTTTTTTTTTTTTTTTTTTTTTTTTTTTTTTTTGAGACAGGGATTCTTTGTGTAGCCTTGGCTGTCCTAGAACTAACTCTGTACACCAGGCTGGCCTCAAACCCACAGAGATCCACCTGTCTTTGCCTCCTGAGTGCTAGGATTAAAGATGCCTGGCTTCTTTCTATCCTTTTTGTTTGTTTGTTTCGTTTGGGTGGTCTTTTTGTGGTTGGTTTGGTTGGTTGGTTTGGTTGGTTTTGGTTTGGTTTGGTTTGGTTTGGTTTGGTTTGGGTGGTGGGTTGGTTGGTTTGGGTTGGTTGGTTTTGGGTTGGGTTGGTTGTTTGGTTTTTCCCAGACACGGTTTCTCTGTGTAGTCCTGGCTGTCCTGGAGCTTTGCTCTGTAGACTGGCCTGGCCTCGACCTCACAGAGATCTATTTGTCTCTGCCTCCCGAGTGCTGGGATTTAAGGTGTGTGCCACCACTCCGCCTTCTATTTTTTTTTAAAATGCACTGATTAGACTCTCATCTCTTCCACTCCTAGCCAGAGTCCCCTGCGATCTCCATGATTCCAGAAGTCAATTCTCAGCCCCAGCTTACTAAGCAGCAGCAGCCTGTTCAGCAACAGGACACAGTTGGACTTTCCCTCCTCCTATGCCCTTGGCTTCAGTGACATCATCTTCCCCCAGCTCTCCTTCTTCTTCTCCTTCTCTGGCTATTTTGGTTCAGTCTATTTAATGATTCTTCCTCTTCCCCAAACCTTTTGATGTAGGAAGGCACAGAGGCTCTGGACGAGGTCCTCTTCTCACCTCCACTCCCTCTAAATGCTAACAGTTTCCATATTGAAATCTCTGGCTCAGAGATTAGCCCACTCAAATGATAGGCAGACGTGGTCAGCAGTCTTATTTATTACTACCTCTTAGATGTACTAACATCTCCAATTTCATATCTGAAGCAGAGTTCCTGGCCAGTCTCCTCCCTCCTGTTTGATGCACAGCCTTCCTGGCTCAAATCACAACTCCACGAACTCTTAGGTGCTCAGAGCCATGCTGTTCAGTAGAAAATCAACAAGGACTACATATGTAAGTTAGCAACATTCTTTAAAATAAACATTGAGGTTGGAGTGATGGTTCCGTCATCTCTACTTCTACCATTAGCTGTCATTTCAAATCGTTGCTGTAGATTTGGTCTACAGCACTGGCTGCTCTTGCAGAGGACCAAAGTTAGATCCCCAGTACCCACATGGTGGCTCACAGCCATCCATACCTTCAGTTTCGGGGGATCCAACACCCTCTTCTGGCCTCTGTTAGCAACAGGCATGCAAACGCTACACAAATGTTCATGCAGCCAAGCACAGATGTACATGCAGCCAAAACATTCGTTACACATAAAATAATTTTTATATGTTTTAAAAAATAATTAATTTTAGTAGTCCTTATTTTATATAAGCCAATATATCCTAAACATAATATCTTAGTGTGTAATCAATGTAAAAATCAGTAAAATAGAGGCTGGCTCAGTGGATAAAGTACTCACTACATGAACAGAACAACATGCGTTTAGATTTCCAGCACACATGAAAAGCCAGGGACCAGCCGGGATGGCTGTAGGCCAGCAATGAGAAGCAAAGGTGGGTTGATCCCCAGGGCTCAATTGCTGCCCAGTGTAGCCAAATCGTTAAATTCAGATTCAGTCAGAGATCCATCTCAAAAAAAAAAAAAAAAAAGGTGGAAAATAGCACAGATAACTTATGTCATCCTCTGGCATCCACACATGCATGCATGGGCAAGTGCTCCTGTGAGCAAACATGTGCTCACATATACATACATACATCCCACATGCACAAAAAATGACTAAGATAATTCTTTCTGTATATGTTGTATTTCTCTAGCGTGGGTTTTTTTTTTCCCCCAGTGAGTTCTAGCAGCTGCTTTGTATTTCCAGCTCCTCTCAGACCAGCACGTTTCATGTGCTCAGTAATCACGTGTGGTTAGTGGTTACCATTCGGGACAGCAGAGGCTCATGCTGAAGCCCTCAAAGTTAATGTTTGGCTGCTATTTTCTTCTCAGACAACAGCATAACATGACACTTTACCCTCAAAATGCAGCCGCTTCTCACCAACTCTGCTCCCATCCTGCACCCTGCAACCCCCTCCCTAGATCGCTGAGACAGCCTCTCCAGCTGCTCCGCCACGTTTTGCTCCCACAGCATTCTCAGCAGAGAGGGATCCTTAAGTCAGAACTCTCCAGTAGCTTCCTGTGTCACTAAGACTAACAGTGACCATCCCTACAGGTCCTACCCACAGGGCCCCTTTCCTCTGCCATCAGCCACCCTCCCTTCCCACCGCACGTCATCTCCCCAGGCTGTATTTTCAACCTCCCTCTGCCTAGGATACACTGTCTCTAGAACTCTCCAAAGCCAATTCTTCAAGTCAGACCCTTCAACTTTTGCCCAAATCCTCCATGCCCCTTCCTCCTCCTTCCTCCCCTCCCTCTCCTTTACCTTTCCCTTCCCCTCTCCCTCTCCCTCCATTGTATACCTATGTACATGTTTCTCTGTGTGTGTGCTCTTGTGCAGCCCAGGGACTAATGTCACACGTCTTCTTCGGTTGTTCTTCACCTTATTGTTTAAGCCAGGATTTCTCACCGAACCTGGAGTTCATTGATTCACCCGGAGTGACTGGCCACAGAGCTCCAGGAATCAGCCTGCTCACCCTTCTGGCACTCAAGTTATATGTGCATGCTGCTGCCTGGCTTCTGTACAGTAGTCCTGGGGATCTGAACTCGAGTCCTCATGCTTTATCCATTGAGCTGTCTCCCCAGAAGCCCTGTTTGGGGTGCCTCTATGTCTCTGTGTCTCTGTGTGTGTCTCTGTGTGTGTGTGCATGTGTGTGTGTGTTTAAAGATCCAATAACTTACTGAAAAGTTCCAGTCCTTTATAATTCCCCCATTCCCAGCTCTCTAAACCTGTTCAACTATACTGCATAAAAAATAACTGTTGCTCGGTGGTGGCAAAGGCCTTTAGTCCCTGCCCTAGGGAGGCAGAGGCAGGTGGCTCTCCAAATTCAAGGCCAGCCTAGTCTACAGAGTGAGTTCCAGGACAGTCAGGGTACACAGAGAAACCCTGTCTTGAAAAATACCAACTTTGAGCATGGAACAGTGCTCCCTGTTTGCTGAATGGGAAGACAGACTTTTGAATTGTAATTATATATCTATTTGCGTGTATGCTTCTCTTGTGGTCTGTCCCTCTTATTGATTCACAATCTGCCTGGGAACAAATTTCATCAGGGGGGACAGTTATATATATCCTGCACCTTGAATGCCTGCTCGTCACCGAGGGAATGAATCCTCAATGTGTATTTGATGAGTAACTAGAAACGTGGCTACCATGGCTAACTCAACTGTTCCTTAAGCTTCTTTCTTCTCTCCACCACTGTCCCTCCAAGTACTCACCTGTGTTCAGCCCTTTCCTGACAGACACCTCTGCCATCTCTCCTGTCAGGGGGTCCTGGGACCCCCACAGGCTGGACACCGTAGTACAGGCAACCGGATCCATGATGTGCACTTTCAGGGTGAGGAGAGGGGTATTGAAAAGAAAGAGGGGGTTAAGTGGAAGTGTCTGAGATGCAAGTGGTCACAATTCCTCTCCAGCAACCCAGCTACCTGTGCCTGTTGTGGGCCTGAAGGCAGGGCTTGGGGCAGTTGCCTGGGAACTGTCTTGAGCCCTGAAAGGAAATTCTGTTGGTTATTAAGAGAGAGGGATATCCCTCATGCCCTTTTCCTCTCCTCAGGATCAGATCCTAGGTAAAAAACCAACTCACACATCCTGAGCTGCCTGGGCCCGACCTCTTAAGTCCAGGCCGAAGTAGATGGCATTGGGCATCATCTCCATGGTATTCAGGACTGAAGACTGTTCAGAGGAGGAAGGAAGGAGAGGAGAGGACCTCTGCGTACACTCTGAGTTCCTGGATACTTCTGGATCCCAGAAGATTGGGCTCAGTCCAGGTCTCTGGGCAGTGGCAGGGTTGCTGAGCCCAAATACTGTCCTGGGCTTAGGCACAGGCTTGGGGGGTTGGGCATCAGGAGCTGGGCTGGGAGTTGGCTCCATGGTACTATCCAGCTGAGAATCCAGGAAACCCTCAGCAGAGCCTGCCTGCAACAGGCGCAAGATGCGTTTCCGGTGTCCAGTAGCACTGATACCCAAATGCCTCAGCTCCTCGTGGCCCAGGCGTTGGGCTGCACCAGCTGTAGCTAGGCCATGCCGTCGGAAAGTGTCTGCATACTGCTCCAGATGCACCGCAGCCAACCACACAGCGATGTCCAGGTCCTGAGGGGCAGCCATGGGCTCTCAGGCCATTGCTGGGGGGAGGTTCAGGGTGAAGGCAGGGCTCAGGCTGAGATTCCCCACTCCCTACCACAAAGTCTGAGGCTTGGACAGGGTTACCAGCCTCCAGATTTCTTTCAAAGAAGAATGCCCAAAGACTGTGATCTGAAGACAGAGCCATGCCAGAACATAAGAACAGACTCTTTCCTGACAGGAATTGAGGAAACAGAGGCCCATGCTCACAGCAAGCTACACTAGTAGCTTGATCCCCAACTGCCTGCCTCTGAGCTCTGCCCCTGCTTTCTGTGCACGCAGCTCAGTGAGCATAGAACAAGATGTTAGAACGCTACAGGGCAGGTGAGGAGGTGGAGAAGCAGGGGCCACTGAAGTAACAAGATCCAACTGCAGAGTAGGACAGGAGAGGGGAGCAGAGGGGCAAGCCAGAGAGGGAGGAGCCATAGCCTCCACTCACACTGGTTTCCAGGGCAGAGGTTCAGGGTGGACATCCTAACCCTGGTCATTCCCAGTCCCTCCTCCCCTTCCACCTATTGTCTATCCTCAGACTTCCTTCCTGTCCCTCTAGCCTGGCCACCCCCACATCCTGCCTGCTGTGGTTAGGCTGCCCAGAGAGCCCCAACTAAGTTCCAATGTGTGGGGTCCTGGTCTGGGAAGAGGCCACCTAGGAAAGAGGGCTGCGTGGAGAATCTGGCCATACAAATGAGTCCCGAAGGAGAGAGGCCGTCCAAGGTGTTCTTTGTTCCCTGCCCACAAATATGCATGTACACACACATGTGCACACTTGTCCACACAACACACATACATACACCCAGACTCGGCTCTGTGAAGACACACACATAAACACACACTCAGCTGTGTGAAGACGCACATGACTACACACAGAGACACACAAACTCTCTGCATCATGAAACACACACACACACACAACACACACTTTATTCAAATCTTCCTTTTCTGAGCCTGTCTTTTCCCTACCCTTGTGATTAGGTCTTCATAGCCCTGCCCCCTGGGCCTGCCTACCTCTCTCTAATCCTGCTCCATACCCTGTGTCCATCTTAGATTAGCTCTCCAAGTTTTTGGCTTTGTCCCTACCTCCACCTGCATCTTTCTAAATTCACCTTCCCCCACCCCCCACCCCGTATTTGCTCTGCATTATGAAATTTGTCAGGCCCCACACTTCTGACCAAGTCTTAAGTTCTAACTGTGGCTCTGACCCTCGCCTCCCCTCTGTGCTTGGGCTCTGTTCCCAACTGTTCCATCCCTGTTGCTCTCCTACTAATTGTGTTCCATGCCCAAGCCCGGCTGTGATGTTAAGCCTCTGGGCCCTGAGTCAGATTCCATTCTCTTGGTGACTCAGTCTGGGCTCAAGCACCGCTAGGAGCTTGCGGGATGGAGGTCGCAGGTGCGGGGGGGGGGGGGGGGGCGACTAAGCAGAACATTGGGCTTGGGGGAGGGCAAGAAAGGAGGGGGCAGAGGCCCGGCAATAAAGAGGGGCGGGTTCGCCGCAAGGAGGAAGGAGAGGAGGGGTAGGGAGACGACACTGAGGGGCCCTGGGAGCCCACGGAGGTCCCGGAGGAGGTGATGAGTTGGAGTCTGAGAAGCTGGGCCCGAGGGCTTGGGGTCCTCACCTCGCTGTGGCCTCCGTCAGCTTCAGGGTGACCGGCTGTGCTGTCCGAGGCTGGGGGGTCCGGCAGTGCCAGCACCGCCTCCCCGCAGCCCTCCCCCCCACACAGCCCGGCCCCGCCCCGACGGCTCGACGGCTCGCTGCTGCTTGTGCAAGCTCCTGTCTTTAGGTGGTTTGGGCCCCTTACCCAACCGCCTTTGCTTATCAGGGGCTTGTACTCTGCTTTCTCCCAGAACAAAAGGTTGGGACTCAGAAACGTCTGGGGAAGGGACTAAGATGGAGGGTCAGGTCAGAGAAAGGGGTAGAGAGTAGAAACGGAGGAAGAAAGAGCGTGGCAGAGGACCTTTGCACCCGGTCCTGCCAAGAGGGAGAAGGTGTGTGGGGCCTGAAGCCTTCCGAGCCCCTCTCCCGCACCCGCTGGACTCAAGTACCCAGTTAAATGGGAGATGAGAACAGAACGGGCAAAACCATCGGAACTGAAGACTCCTCTCTGTGCTGAGGCCCTCCCCTCCGTGCTGAAGCCCCCCAGAGAAGGCTCACCGGCTTCTGTTGCCCCAAGCTCCCAGCCTAGGTTTCTTTTCTTGAATCTTCCAAATCGAGTCTGCCTTTCTGGGGCAAGCACGGTGACCAAACATGCTTGGACCCTTTCATGCTTGGGAGAAGCCTCTGTTTTCGCCTTTCCCACCAGACACGGGCTGGAGCAGGGTGGGTGAGGGGAAGGTGCTTCTCTCCCCTCCCTGCGGCATTTGCAAGAGCTCCAGCACTGAAGCCTGTTCCCCCAGAGCAAGGCCAGTCTTTAGCTATGTGTGGTGTTGGAGGGTTGGGGGTGTGGGTGTGTGTGTGTGCTGGCCAGCGTATTTTCCTGTTTGTATTATGAGAGGAAGTTGGCTGTGAGTCAGCAGACACAGGAACTGTCAGCAACCAGAGGAAGACCCAGCTTCTGGGGGAAGAGCAGGGGAGTGTGAGGAAGTGGGTCCCATCTCTTCTTGCTGTCCCAGCTCAAGGAACAATTGTCATCTTCAGCCTCCTACAGCCCTACTTCCCAGGGCCTTCCCTTCTAGAAAAAGGATGATAATAATAATTAATAATTAAAATGCCCATAATAATAACTACCAATTATTGAGAGCTGCCTGTGTCTCAGGCCCTGTGCAAACACTGCTTTACAAACTTCACTCATCACAATATTCACATAAAATAGGAAATGTTACGACCTCCGTTTTTAGATAAGGAGCAGGACCGTTAAATGACTTGATTAAGCTAGAAAGGAGCAAATTGTCCAAGTCACCCACAAACCCTGGACAGGACTCCTGAAAACCAGGTCCCTCCCTGTGCCAGAGGACTCCCTCCTCCCTTCCAGGGCTGATGACAGTGCTCCTCACCTTCCAGCTTCAGCTATAAGGAATGAAATTAATCAAGGCCCCAGCTACTTCCTCTGAAAACCATGAATTTCTGCAGTTAGACCAGCCTATGACAGGGCTTAGCAAGAGACCTGGGGACTTTCCTTAAACTGCATGATGGACGGTCTGTGACCCCCTTCCCCCAACCTCAGAGCTCTTGCTTTCCCCCTCCCAGACCCAGACCCCTGCCCTCTCACAGGAATTCCCCCTTATCAGATTTCTAGTCTTTCCTAGGCCATCCAGCCTCCTGTGGGAGGGCAGTTGACCCTGCAAGAGACCCTGTAAGAGACTACGGGGTATCCTGGTAAGGTGCAGAAATTCCAACCAAAAGGTTTCGTTTCTTTTTGGCAGCCAGGTATAGCATATGAACCCTATTTCACATAATGTTTTAAAATGCATAAAACAAAATATATAGGGGTATGAAGGAAACCAATTGTATTGCAATAAAATTATAAAACTATTTTAATGTCATCTAGTAATGTATGTGCTTTTTTATTAATGCTTTAAATAAGATCAAGTGTTAGGTTGATACCCCACATAATTTTAAAATAGTAATGAACGTAAATGATATTTTAAAGAGCTACAATATTGTGGTATGGAAATGTATGTGATTTCTATTCCTAACAAAGCTATAATTGTGGCTAACATACTATAAATACGGCTTGTCATCACCTTTGTAGCTGAAGGGAATGGTAAATATCACCAATTTTTCTTCCATTTGAGTTCCAAGTTAAGGACACTGGGGTCAGGGCAGAGCCACAGAGTAAAAGACCTGGCTTCCTCTCTCAGGCTCCACCCTGTCTTCCTCCATTTGGTGATATGAGGTGGGTGGAAAGCTTCTGGCCCTTGGGTTGTATTTTCTTCTCTCTTTTCCCCAAATCATTCTCTCCCCCCTCCTCTTACCTTTCTTCTCCCTGCTTTCGCCTCCTCTTTTCTTTCTGTAATTTAAAAAAATTTTGTTTCCTGGGTCTGGATAGTTTTATCTGATTATCTGTGCATGACTTGTATGCAGTGTCTGCAGAGCCCAGAAGAGGGCATCAGATCCCCTGGAACTGGAGTACAGACAGTTGTGAGTCGCGGTGTGGGTGCTGAATATCAAATACAGGTCCGCGGGAAGAGACATCAGTGCTGTTAACTACCAAGCACCTCCCCAGTCTCCTCTGTTCTCTCTATCACTCCATTTCTGTCCCTCTTGCTTTGGTCTCCACCCGTCCACTTTGGATACATTTCTGTTACCCACCCCATCCCCATTTCTGTATGTCTAGCCCTCTGGCTTCTGTCTCTCTGTAATCTGGGTTCTCATAAGCCATCCCTGAAGGCATCAAGCAGATTCAAGGGGATTCCAGTAGCCGAGGTTCAGCAAGACAAGGAGAATTCTTGGACCCTAGAACAATGATTCTTAACTTGTGGGTTACCTCTTTAAGGGGTTGAACAACCCTTTCACAGAGGTTGCCTCAGATCATTAAAAACCACAGTTATTTGCATTATGGTTCATAACAATAGCAAAGTTACAGTTGTGAAATAGCAATGAAAATAATTTTATGGTTAAGGGTCATTACAGCATGAACATCTGAATAAAAGATCTCATCATTAGGAAGGTTGAGTGCCACTAAGGTAGAGTCTCTGGACAAGGAGTGCCCTAGAAACAGATCAAGAGGGAGGTGACTGGCAGTAAAGGCAGGGAGGAGAGATCCTCTGTAAGGAAGCAACACGAAAGCCCCTGTGCGTGCGAGTGTAGACACAGTGGGTCTTTCCCACACTTCACCACGGAGCTTTAATGCAGAGGCTCTGGGTGGTGAGGCTTCCCTGTCCTCACCATTGCTCCGATCTTCTGTGAGCTCAAGGACAGGTACGGCTCAGAGCAGGCCTGCTACTGTAAGAAATGAATGAGTCCCAGGAAGGAAGAAGCCGAGGTGAATGGATGGCTAGCATTGCTTGGGAAAGCTCTCTTCTTTTCCAGGAGGCCAGCTTGGAACTATACTGGGTCCTGAGTCAGACATCACCACCATCTTCCCAGTAAGAACAGCAAGGCCAAGCTCACTGAAGAGAGATACTGACTCGGGCATTGTTGAGCAGTTCCTAGCTACTGCTTTATGGAACCCAAATAGAAGCTGTAGGACCCACAAGAACCAAAGTCTTGATACAGACATAAAATATGAACAGGTCTTTCAAAGTTGTACCTCACAGAAGGTCCCAGAACCCACAACAGCTCTTCTGAGCCAGCATGAACTTTAGCCATTTGGCACATCCCCCAGTGTGTTATCTCTCCACAGCTCTTCCCCAAACCAGCCCGGTCTTTTTCTCCCTCATGTTCTTCGTCGTGTGGTTTAAACTGGTCTCTGGCATTTTGCAGGCAGACAGAAAGAAGTGTGGTATTGGGAAATACTAGATTTTAACTCTACCTTAAGGGACAAAGAGGATAGTAATGAGCAGGAGACGGGCCAGAACCGGTGCAAAGGGCAGAACACCTCCTTCCGTGATGACAACACCTCTCTTTTCCTCAACCCAAACAAGACTACTGGCATCTTTATCTCTCTAGAACTTACTTTGTTCACACAAAGATAGATGCCACATCGTGATTAATAACAAAGTATCCCTGAGCAGTGGTGGTGCATGTCTTTGATCCCAGTACTCAAGAGCCAGTACTCTGAGTGCAGGCAGATCTCTGTGAGTTGGAGACCAGTCTGGTCTACAGAGCTAGTTCCAGGGCAGCTAAGGCTACACAGAGAAACCCTACCTTAAAAACAAAACAAAAAGAAGAAAGAAGAGGAAAGAGAAAGAGAGAGAGAGAAGAGAGAGAGAGAGAGAGAGAGAGAGAGAGAGAGGTCTCTACAATAAAACCTTGGCACTAGTTCTGCTCTGTGACCTGAGCAAGTGACCCAACACTCTGTGCCTCAGTTTCCTTTTCTAAATAAACAGAAATGTAGCAGGGCTCTTGTGAAGATCAGCCCACGGAAATACATGAGTAATGTATGGAATGGGCCTGATTCACAAATGCTTAGTAAGTGTCCCCACTCCTTCCCGGTGTCCTTACCCAGCCCTCGACTGGTAATTCTGGAAATACATTCTGCTTGCCTACTTAGTACTCCGTCGCCCTGGCACACCCAGTGGCTCTTTTAATCAGTCTGCTGTGGTGTCTCATTAAGGCAGGATAAAAAGAGGGAAAATTAAGGGGACGTGAGACGGAGAAGCTGAAACTGCTCCCCAGTTAAGAGTTAAGAATTGGCTGGGCAGTGGTAGCACATGCCATCAATTCCAGCGCTTGGAAGGCAAAGGCAGACAGATCTCTGTTAGTTCGAGGCCAGCCTGGTCTACAGGGTGAATTCCAAGTCAGCCAGGACTACACAGAGAAACCCTGTCTGAGAAAAATTAAAAAAATAAAAAAAAAGAAAGAAAGCAAGTCAGGAATTGTGGCACAATTATCATTTGCTGTGACGGTTGTCTACGTATAGACAGTATTCCTTTTATAGAGAAATATATCAAATAAGAATGTTTAAAAAAGCAACAAGCCATGCTTAAGGCCTAAATACGCATGGGCTTTGAGTGTCGCCTGTCTCCTTTCCCAGCTGTAAACCTGCAATTGTCTATGAATTTTTCAAGAAGCCCCGTGCATGAACCCCATGCTCAGCTTCTAAGAGGCACGGTTTTATTTTATCAGATTGCAAGCCTGCTCAAGGCACCCCAGGGACCACGCTATGATATCACCTACCGAAAAGAGTGATGGCGGTGGTGTGGTGTGTGTTTCTTAGCAGCCCTTTGAGATTTAATTTGAGAGACGACTAAAACTGTGTCATATAGCTGCTGTTAAGATACTTAAGCGTGACTTGGGAGGCAGAGGCAGGCGGATTTCTGGTTCGAGGCCAGCCTGGTCTAAACCAAGTAGATTCCAGGACAGCGGGCTATTACAGAGAACCCTGTCTTGAAAAACCAAAAATAAAAAATAAAAATAAAATAAAAACCATAGAAATACTATAAGAATACATTTTTAAAAAAAAAGATACTTAAGCGTGCCCTCCGATCTCATGCTTGGGTGTATATACTATCCTTTCCCTGAGTACCTGTGTTTCTACTACACCCCGTTCAACTGTCAAATTCTTCTTAATAATTCCAGCTGTCTTCCTATTAATTGCTAATCTTTTCTAGGCACTTTCAAACTTCTGCTTACCTGAGTCTCAAAAAACAAAAAAAAAAAAAAAAAAATAAAAAAAAAAAAAAAAAAAAAAAAAAAATCTAGCTCTAGGTGGCAGCTGGAGCGTTTAGCTAACCCCTGACGTCCTGTCTTCCCTTATTCTACCATCTCCAGTTCCACTTCCTGGCCACCATTTGCTATTTCGCTCTCTCCTTACCTTGACTGTCCAAGGCAGGCTGAGCACCTTCGGTTACAAGTGACTATTGACTAAACTGGCTGACCTTATAACCCCGGATTCTCTGTACACCGCATCGTAGCTAGGGTTTCTATTGCTGTCATGAAACACCATGACCAAAAAGCAAGTTGGGGAGGAAAGGGTTTATTAACTTCCACATTGCTGTTCATCACCCAAGGAAGTCAGGACAGAAACTCACACAGGGCGGAACCTGGAGGCAGGATCTGATGGTAGAAACTATGGAGGACTGCTGCTTACTGGCTTGCTTCCCCATGGTTAGCTCAACCTGCTTTCTTATAGAACCCAGGACCACCAGCCCCGAATGGCACCACCCACAATGGGCAGGGCCCTCCCATGTTTATTACTAATTGAGAAACACCTTATAGCTGAATCTTATGGAGGTATTTTCCCAATTGAGGCTCCTTCCTCTTTGATGACCCACACTTGTGTCAAGTTGTCATAAAACCAACCAGTACAACCACCACCTCCGCCAACTTTTATGTGGATTTTGGGGAATCTATCAGGTCCTTACACTGCAACCCCCCCCACCCCACCCCACCCCACCCCACCCCTGCAAACACTTTTCCAACCAAGCCACCTGCCCAGCCCCTTGTTTTGTCTTTTCCTCACTCTTTCGCCAAGCATCTCTGGACCAGCCACTGCTCTGGGATAAAGAGACAGAACATCACTGTATGGAGAGCAGGGAAGGGAAAATTCACCTAAGAATCCATCCCCACCCCCAGGAAACATCATTACAAGTCAAGATGGAGCGTCATGGGAGTGATTCTATCAGAACATGGTATTCAAGGCAGCTTCCCTGGCTCTGGGCGTCTGGGGAGATGTTCTAAAAAGCTCTGCTTGAGTTGAGTTCAGAACAAAGGGTAGTTAAGTGGACTGGGTGAAGAAGGTGTGCTAGGTAGGAAAGTTACCAGTGCAAAGGCTCTGCGGTAGAAGCAGGCCTGGAGAGTATGAGAGAACAAAGAGAAGGGGTGGGACACTGAGAATGAGGGACTTCAGGAGTTAAGTCACGCAGGCTCCTGTAGTTCTTGGCTGGGATTTGGTCTTCAATCCATGAGCTCTGGGGAGCCAGGGAGGAGTTTAAGTACAGGACACTTGGGTTTGAAGTTTAAGAAATGATGGTGCTAAGGTTGGCCAGAGTCAGTGATACCCTCCTCACTACCAACTCCTCTGGCTTGAAGCCTGAACCTTCCTTCATCCACCCCACCCCACCCCAGGCCCCAGAGTTACTCTGTATCCAGCCCTTGCCACGCTGTCTTCCTTCCTTGCATTTTTGTGACAATGAGGTCATCATGGGGGGAGGAGAGAGAGTTCCAGGCCTCTAAGCCTCCTTTATGTTGGCGAGCTGGGATAGTGAGGTGGGGGAGGAGAAACAGGCATGAAATATCTCCCTTCCCCCATTCCCAACCTCCACATCTAGGCCCAGTTCCTGCCACCCTAGGCTGTCGGCAGCATAGGTTGTATTATATAGAGATATTTTAATGCAGTTTTCCTGCGAGACATTTTATGAAGGTCATGTAGTACTACAGCTACCACAGAATCCCTCAGGGGCCTTGGGCAAGTCTCTCTCTGGGACTCAGCTCCTCTATGCAGAAGTTAATGACAGCACTGTTCAATAGAACTTTGTGCAGTGAAGGGCACATTTCATATCTGTGCTGTCCAATGAGAGTCCCCCCCAGGCCACATGTGGCCAGGAGACATGGCAGTGTGGCTGGTAAACCAAAAGAACTGAGTTTGTGATCTAATTGTGACTAAAGAGCCTTTTGTGCCTGCTGGCTACCATGTGGCACAGCACAGGCCAATCTTAAATGTTTCAAGAATCTGGTAACATTTGTGGATCATCTCCACACGATTCCCCAGAAAAATACCCAGCATCCAACCTCCTCTGACTCCACATCTGTATCCCAGACAGGTAGGGTAGACAGCAAACTGGCTGGGCCTCCCTATACACGCCATGTTCAATTCCCTTCTTTCTGTCTTGAAAATGCAGAAGTGGGATTTTCACAAGAGGCAGAGGAATGGCCATTATGACCTGAGGAAATAGCTTGGAGTGACAACTTGTTCTCAGCATGACACACCCAACACAGATCCAAAGACAGGCAAGGCCGGGTGGGTACAGGCTGATATTAGGAATGTTTGATGTGTGCTAAGTTCCCTGTCCCTCCTCCTTACAAACCACCGTGCTGTTCCTGAGCCAGTCCCTACTGGGACACAGAACTCTACAAGAATATGAAGCTTGAGCTGGAGACGTGTTGTGCCCTGGCCTTGTAGTTTATGAGCCAGGGCTTTGTGAGTGCCTATAAGATGGGCTATTTCACTCTATGTTACTACAACAAAACACACTAGCCTGAGTAATTTATAAACAATAGCAATGGGTTTCTTATAAATCTAGACACTGGGAAGTCCAAGTTCAAGGTCTTGTGAAGACTTCTCTCTGCACATGAGACAATGTCTTGTTACTGCTTCTGCTGGAGGAAAGAAATGCTTTGGAGCTGGGCAGCAGTGGTGCACGAATACAGTCCCATCCCTCAGGAGACAGAGGCAGGCGGATCTCTATGGGTTTGAGGCTGACCTGATCTCCAGAGCAAGTTATGGGACAGCCAAGGCTACAAAAAGAAACCTAGATAGATAGATAGAGTTTCAAAATGTGTTGATGTCATGCAAAAGAAGGGACAAACTTTACAAGTCCTTTTATAAGACACAGATCCACTTCTAACCACCTCTAAAGACCCCACTTCCTTTTTTTTTTTTTTTTTTTTTTGGTTTTTCGAGACAGGGTTTCTCTGTGTAGTCCTGGCTGTCCTGGAGCTTACTCTGTAGACCAGGCTGGCCTCTAACTCAGAAATCTGCCTGTCTCTGCCTCCCAAGTGCTGGGATTAAAGGTGTGTGCCACCACCGCCCGGCGAAGACCCCACTTCCTAATGTGGTTGATTAGGTTCAACTGAAATGTTGGAGACTGCATATTCGAACTATAGCAGAGACTAGTCTAGTAGGGGGCTTCCCTCAGCCTCGGCTCAGGCCCTTATGTCTTCTGTGAATAATGCAGTGACTGTTTCTTCTGGACCTACCTTCTGCCTAGTACTGTCTCTTACACTAGTGTCACCTACCCACTTATGCCATCACATCCAAAACATCTAAGGGGCAGACCCTGACCTCCTCCAGGAATGCACAGACCTGAGGAGGCCCAGAGGTCCCCACATCAAGGCACGCTGGTAACAGCAGCCTGGAGATCTATCCACCCCTCTCAGGATGGAGCTCGCTCATCCTGGTATAAGGACCACTTTCCCTGAGCCTCTCATTTTACCCCAGATACCTTGACTTCTTTCCTGTCCCCACCTGCCTCTTCCCCCATGTCAGCTCCATGTCTCTCCGTACCAAGGTAGCATCTGGTTGGTTCCTGCCCTCTGGTGTCTTGACTTCTTTGGCTCCAGCACCAATGCAGGAGATGTTAGATTCAGGTTCCCTCTGTGACCACAGGAAGGAAACAGCCCACAGGAAACACCTTTCCTTAGACAAGTCTTCAGAGCTGTGGCCAATATTCAGGTGGAATCCAGGGAAGATAGGGTTGAGAAAAAAAATAATAACAATTGAAGATGCAAGACAGGCTAGTGCCATACCCTGCAGTCTGGACTATGGCTTCCCATGAGCCTCAGGGACTCTGCTCCTTAGAGCATGGGATGAGACTTCTCCATAGGAGGCAAGAATTCAGCCCACCTTGTGATGGCTCTCAGCCACCATTTGCCTTCTGCTGGTTGGTGTTTCCCACACTTCTGGGTTCTAGTATATGGTATTTGGTGACACTTGGAAAACAGATTCTGCTCCATGTCTCTGTAACATTTCAACTGATTCTGGAAATGGGCTGTGTGGATTGTTTTTCTCCGACTGGACATAGCTCATCTGGATATGGTCATCTGGGAAGAGAAACCTTGATTGCAGGGCTGCCTCCATCAGGTTGGCCTGTAGGCAAGTCTATGTGGACAATTTCTTGATTAATGATTGATGTGGGAGGGCTGAGCCCACTATGGGCAGGACCACCTCTGGTCAGGTGGTTCTGAGTGGTATAAGAAAGGTAGCTGATGGTCCTGAGGTTACAAGATGGGAAGAGCTAGCCCTGCCCCTCACTGGTTGTAGCACTTGGGAGAGTTGGGCCCCACAACTTCACAGGGCAGCACAGTAGAGCTGGCTCTGAGGGCATGGGTGTGGGTGAGCCAGCACAGAGGGCATGGGAGCAGGAGAGTTGACCCTGCCTCCTGCTGATGGCAGTATTGGGTGGCCTACGCAGAACAGTGCTGGAGAGCTCACCCTGGTGGTATGGATAAGGGAGAGCTGGCAGGATGACCAGCTCAGCTACCTAGGCCCAGATCCAGGGCTTTGAGTTGGCCTACCCCAAAATCTATAGCATCTGTGATCTGTTGGGGCACATGAAAGGGCCAGTCCTGCTGTTCCAAAGCTGCAGGATTTCCATGACACAGGGCAACAACAGGATAACCGGGAGGAGTCTCGGTGAGGATCCAATATTGATGATGTCACAGAAGCCAGAAATCTCAAACCAAACCAATGACTCATTCATTGCAATGAACATTCCCAAGTGAAGATGTGTGGACAGAGGGGTATACCATAGGATACACTGTGACACACTACAGCTTCCACAAAGACATGTTTTCTATTTTTTTTTTGTTTGTTTATTTTTTGTTTGTCTGTATATTTTTTTATTTTGGGGATGGAGGTTGAAAGGGTGGAGGGTGGATTCAAGGAGACAGAGAGATGAGTAGGACTGGAATGCATGATGTGAAACTCACAGAGGATAAATAAAAAGTTAAGAAAAAAGAAAGAAGGAAAGAAAGACAGCTAGACAGATGGATAGATAGATAGATAGATAGATAGATAGACACATAGATACATAGATAGACACATAGATACATAGATAGATATAGATACATAGATTTAGCTGAGCAAGCCATGAGGAGCAAGCCAGGAAGCAGCACTCCTCCATGGCCTCTGCTTCAGTTCCTGGCTTGAGTTCCTCCCCTGGCTTCCCTTCATGATGGACTGTAAGCTATAAGATGAAATAAACCCTTTCTTTCCCAAGTTGCTTTTGGCCATGTGCTGGAACGTTTTATGTCAACTTGACACAAGCTAAAGTCACCTAAGAGGATGGAACCTCAATTGAGGAAATGTTTCCATAAGATACAGCTGTAAGACATATTCTTAATTAGTGATCAGTGAGGGAGGGCCCAGCCCATTGTAGATGGGGCCATCCCTGGGCTGGTGGTCCTGGATTCTATAAGAAAGCAGGCTGAGCAAGTCATGGGAAGCAAACCAAGAGGGAGCACCCCTCCATGGTCTCTGCATCAGCTCCTGCCTCCAGGATCCTTCCCTGTTTGAATTCTAATCCTGACTCCCTTCCTGATGAACAGCACCGTGAAGTACAAAGTCCAACTTGCTTTATCATCAAGGTTCTTCATTACAGCAATAGAAACCCCAAGACAGCCCACAGCGTTTGTCACAGCAATAGAAAGCAAACTTCAACCTCAGAGACAGCAAGAAGGTAACTGAAGGATTTAAAGAGAAAGGTTCACATTGGTACAGCCCACTTCCATGCCAGAGAGACTCTCTTCTCCATTTCTGTCTTCTGCACCGTGTGAAGCCTTCCTGTCTTCTTTTCCAAGAACGAGGTTGACACCCTCTCTATGGTCCACAGTAAACATGCCTCTTCAAGACTATATCAAATATTGTCTCAGGGATGGAAAGGTCAGAGGGTCAGAAAGCAAGTCACAGTCCCCACTGCTGTCACTTTTCTGAGCCCATCATTGGGCTCATCTCTCTCTGCCCTTTACCCTCAGCTGGCCCTTTGCAGAGCTAGGCACTTGCCCACTGAGGTTCCATGGGTTTTTGTGTTGAGGATGGCTGAGCTCTTGGCTGTGTGGTCCTTTCACAACAGCCATTGTTGAGGTTATCTGTCACCAAACATGTCAGTGTAGAGGTCCTAAGGCATGCTACATGCCTTTCCTAGTTTATTGCATATACATGCATTACATTTGCAGCCCTGGCTTCCCATGGTCACCAGCAACCATGACCCTGGCAATGCCTTTCTTAGGCTATTGGTCCAATAGCATTAAAGTGGCCAGGTGGCACTTCCAGTTTCCAGTTTAGTGGAAAATTTCTGGGGCCCCTAGCATAAAGGTTTTCCCTCCGTGGAAACTAGGAACCATAGCAGTCAAAGGCAGATGTTTTGGGGACAGAAACCAACTGTTCTGAGAATTCAGGTATGAGAATGAGATAACCCACTCTCACTTCTGTATCTGACTCCAAGATTCGAAACTTTTTTTTTTAAATTATTTTTTAGATGCTGGAAGGATTGCCCCATGGCTAATAGCACTGGCAGCTCTTTCAGAGGACCAGGCTCAATTCCCAACATCCATACATCAGCTCACTAATGTCTTTAACGCCAATGCCAGGGGATCTGATATTCATTTCTGGACCCTGCAGGAACCAAGAATACTCATGGTGCACAGACATACACTCACACCTGTACAAATAAAAATTGAAATAAATAAATAAATAAATAGAATTAAGAAAAGAAAAAAAGAGGGGGCTTGAAAGATGGCTCAGTGGTTGAGAACACTGCTGACTCTTCCAGAGGACCAAGGTTCAATTCCCAACACCCACATGGCAGCTTACACTGTAACTCCAGTTCTAGAGGATACCCTCACACAGACATACATACATGCAAGCAAAACACCAATGCACATAGAATAAATATAAATAATTTTTAAAATAAATAAAAAAGATTATTCCCCGCACTTAGAAAGCAGAGGCAGGTGGATCTCTGAGTTTGAGGCCAGCCTGATCTATAGACCGAGTTCCAGAACAGCCAGGGCTACAGATAAATCCTGTCTCAGAAAAACAAACAACAGACAAACCCAAAACAAAACAAAAAACAGAAATACAACTTTTAATATGTTTTTTAAACATTTTAATTTATATTGACACTGTATCTTGATTATACCCACTTCCGCTCTCCCCTCTGACTGCCCCACACCCAATACATGCTCCTTTTACATTCATGGTTGTTTTTTTTTTTAAAGATTTATTTATTTTATGTATACAAATACACTGTGGCTGTCTTCAGACACACCAGAAGAGGGCATCAGATCCCATTATAGATGGTTGTGAGCCACCATGTGGTTGCTGGAATTGAACACAGAACCTCTGGAAGAACAGCCAGTGCTCTTAACTGCTGAGCCATCTCTCCAGGCCCCCCTCCTCCTCTCTTTTAAAGAACCCAACTGAGTCCAATTAGTGATGCCTGCATATGCTCGGGCAACCTACCAGCTGCCACACTTCCAAGGAAAAAATGACTTCTCCTCCCTAGCAGTTGCCAATAGTCCCCCACTAAGGGCAAGGTGTCATGTCCTTCCCTTAAGGGCCTGCGATTTCTGTATAGAGAGGACCCAGTGCAATTTTGAACATACCAGAAGCTCCTCAGAGTCCAACCTTACAAGTATCCTGTTCCTGCCACCCTCTTCCCTGAGTGACACAAGGTCTGCCCTCCTGCTCCTTGGTCAAGAGGGTACATTGGAGTTAGGGTGATGAGCCTGTTAGTAACTACCCATCACTACCTCACGCCACATAACGAATCAAAGTCCTAATGTATCCTGAAACTATAAAAGTCTTAGATGACCACATTTTGGACCTTCTGTTTGTTTGTTTTTGTTTGTTTTGCTTTTGGAGTCAGGGTTTCACTATGTAGCCCTGGCTGGCCTTGAACTCAGAGAGATCAATGTGCCTCTGGGATAGTTGGGAGAAAAGGCATGTGCCATGCCTAGCTATCATGTAACTTCTTTGATAGAAGCACCATGAACAAACAAGATGAGCCTAAACTAGAGAAGGCACTGGCTTTTATTAAGGACAAATCCTTGTCCTCTCCAGGGTAAAAAGAGAGGTTCGGTGCAGCCTACCTGCCCCTGAGGCCTGAGTGGCATCGGTGTTCACTAAAGTCGAGCAGGGACAGAAAGGTAGAACTCGGTTCAGCCTGTGGAGAGGTGGCTGAGCTCCGTACATGGATAGCTTCAATCCCTAGCACCTTGAGCGCTCTCTGTGTGGGCAGAGAGATGCTCACTCTGCATTTACATCATTCCCTCCTTGTTGGAAGCTCCTGGCCGCAGATGCTGCAAAGGGGTTTACTTCATACCCAGAGGTTTGCACATTCAGTGCCCGCCCCCAAGTTTCCATCTTTGTCACTGAAGATGGATGTCTTGTTCTTAGGAATCAGGGTCCTGCCAGGCGGTGGCGGTGCACACCTTTAATCCCAGCATTCGGAAAGCAGAGGCAGTCCGATCTCTGAGTTCGAGGCCAGCTCAGTATACAGAGTGAATTCCAGGACAGCTAAGGCTACACAGAGAGACCCTGTCCAAAACAAACAACAACAACAAAAAGGAAATCAGGCTCCAAAACAACCAAACACGCCCTCCTTTATTTCCTAGGAGTCAAGGAATTTCCACACCTCTTCCACTTTTGTGGAGGAAAAGCTAATGCCTGAAGCTGGGCGGCGGTGGCGCATGCCTTTAATCCCAGCACTTGAGAGGCAGAGGCAGGTGGATTTCTGAGTTCGAGGCCAGCCTGGTCTACCGAGTGAGTTCTGGTCTACCGAGTGAGTTCCAGGACAGCCCGGGCTACACAGAGAAACCCTGTCTCGAAAAACCAAAAAAAAAAAAAAAGCTAATGCCTGGGACCACTGCTCTGTGTGTTATGTGCTGGCACTTCCCTTACTTCCCTTAGCCACTGTCCTTCCTGACTGCCCCAACAGTGGCAGCATCCCCTTCCAACTCACCAGCAAAGCATACTCAATCTCTAGATCAGGCTGGCCTTTCTTCCTTAACTCTCGAGTGGCCACAGAGACTAAGAAGGTTCCTTGCCATTTTACTTCTGACTCCTTGGGAAGTGACCCCTCACCTCTAGCCCCTGACCTCCCTCCACACTCTAGCCAGTCCTGGCCAGATGGGAGCAGGTTAGAGTACTGCTTTCTCAAGGCTTTGAAACCCCTCCAGTACTCATTAAAAAATGCTATGGGTCTTGTTGATGAAGTGCCCCTCATGTGCGGGCATTGTGCTAAAAGCTGGGCTAGCTCCAGGGTAGAAAAAAAGGGGGACATTAAAGGCAGGGGTACAGATTTCAAGGAAGTCTCAAGGTTATTCAATTCTCAAATCTTAAATGTTATACCTTGGGCCCTCCCGATAAGCGTGTCACCTGTACCATATCCTTTCATTTTACAAGCAAATCTTATCACCCCCTCCCCAATTGTAAAGGTAAAGAAACCGACCGAGGTCAATTTTCCAAGGTCACTTTGTTGGGATTGACATAGCCATGTTTTTTTCATTTTCCACAATTAAGCTATATGAGTCCCGTGATCTTCCAGACTATTTCAAATTCCCAAGCCCCCTTTGTCCGGCTTCCACCATATATACCTTGGGCACAGGCGAAAAGGGCAGGCATTTCTTGCAAATAGCCGCAGGAAGGGGCTGCGGCCAAGAAGGTACATTTCCGTGTATGTCCACAAGATGGTGCTGTAATACCGAGCCACTGACCTCCGCCGGCCAGTGGGCGCCTCCTCCCCTCTCCCCCTACCCCCAGGCGGAGGCGTTGTGCGAAGCCCTACCCGCTACCACTAGTTGAGACCCCCAGCCTTCCTCCACTCTTCCAGATTTCTGCATCCCCCAAACCCTTTCCTGCTGTGCCTAGTAGTTACATATCGACTAGGGGTGATGAGGCTTCCTTGAGGGCACTTGGGAGAGTCTCCATCTTTCCTGTAGAAATTGTCTTGACAGTACCCTGTGCCTCCCAGAACCTCAGCGCTCTCCCTGTTCCCTCGTTTCCTTCTTGAATTCCCAAGGCCCTCCCTGTCACTCCCACCCTCTCCGTTTTCTGCCAGTCTTCAGAGGCAGGGACCATTAAGACCGATTCCACAGATTTGGTGATGCAAATGTATGCAAATACATGCAAATCGCCATGTAAAGGAGGCTTGCCACTGTGGTTCTAAGTGGCTGTCACAGCTTCTCTGACACCTGTTCTGAGACAGCTGCCCTGCCCCCTCCTGTTCATGTGTCTATCTGCCTTTTGCCCGTCCCTACCCGTGCACGCGCGCGCGTACACACACACACACACACACACACACACACACAGACATGAGACTCTGGCTTCTGGTCTTTCTCCAGGGACCCAGGCTGACTTCTGGTCACCAAGGAGTCTTCTGGTCTCCAAACTCCTTAGAGGGGATAAAGAAGGAAGGACCATGGTACTGTACATAGACTTTGGCAGCTGGTAATTTCACCATTTCCTGGCTGTGTGACCTTGAGAAAAAAGTTTAATTTCCCTGTGCCTCAGTTTCATCATCAGTGCAATGGGATTAATGATGGTACTTTGCAGTCAGGAGTCCATGCTATGATAATTATGTCAATGCTCGACACACTGCCTTAAATCACAGCACAGGAAGCATGAAACTGTTAATCTTTCGATTCTCGCTGCCCTTGCGGGTCATCACACGGTCAGGACTTGGAGAAAGATTTACAGAAGGACACAGCTCAGGCATGTACTCGAGTGGTTTTCTGTCTGTGCATGCACACACGAGCACACACACAGCTGACAGCCTCACACACTGACAGGCGCACGCGCGGGTACACACATTCAGAAACACACACAGGAGGAGGCTGTGGGAGGTGGAATCTGAGTCATCAAGACCAGAGCTGTGGGTGGTGCTTTTGTCCTGATTTCCGGGGCTCGGTGCTCCATTTCGAACGAGGAAATGTTTGGAGGATGGTGAAGCTAGCTCAACAGTGAAGAACCCTTTCCTTCATGACCTCTCTCCCAGGCCCACTGTCCTTAGGTCCCATCCCAGCTCAGTGTCATCCGGGCTCTTTTCACTGCCCCTGCCCCCACTGCACTGGGTCCCAATAGGAAGGGCAGGGCAGCTCATGGGAGGTAACTTGAGATGACGTCAGAGCAGGCTTGAGATGACGTCAGCGCAGGTGGCCTGCTGCTGCTCCTCCCAGGAGAAAGATCTGGATGGCCCTGTTGGGGAGGGCGTGCAGAAGCAGCACAGAGTAGTGGCTAAGGTAATCCTCCTGAGTTAAGGGAGGAGTTGATCCTAGGTTTAAGCCCTGACTCTGCCTCTGTGGATGCAGTAGAAGGAAGCTAATCATACCTAAGTCACTGGGGCTCTTGTGACTTTCCGATGACATCATGTACATGGACATATGCTTTCTCCAGTGTGACACACTTGGTTTGGAATGGCACTGAGGGACAGAGCACATTGTGTAGCTCCATCCTGGCAGTCAGTTTCCTCCCCTTCCACAAAGCTGCCCGGGTCCCACACCGTGAAGCCTGGGGAAGAGAGAAATGCTCAGGGGACCTGGAGCCTCTGGGACCACCCCATAGCTGGGTGTGGCAGGGCTGACGGCAGACCCTGCACCGTCCAGATCTTCTCTCTGACTGGATGATGATTGAGTCACAACCTTGTCAAGAAGGAGAGAAGGACACTACTGCTTGCCATGTACCTACTGTGTGCTAGGGGCTGTGCCAGGAGCTGTCCACATGAGCTCCATGTTCTCCCAAAGCTTGGGATGTAATAGATCCCAGCATCCTTTGTGTACAAGACAACAAGAAACAGAACTGCTTTGCCCAGGACACAGTCTGCACGTAGAGTAGGAGTCTGAACAACCCCATTCCCCTGACTTCTCTTTACTACCCTCAGTGGCTTTGACTAGTCTGGGTGGAACCCAGGAACATAGTACCAGGATACCGTCAGCTTCTCCTGAATGTGTCCAGTTCTATGAGGCTTTGATGGGACAGGGTCTGTTTGTCAGGTCAGTCTCTTGTGAGCCTGAGGGCAATAGTGGAGCTGATATGAGCTAGTTAATCCATGGGAAGTGTCCCCAGGTGTATACACTTGGCTTCCAGCCCAGGGACAGTGACATCAGGGAAGGGACTCAGGTGCAAGGGACACAGGTGCATGGAGGTGGGGGTGGAGTAGGGGCAGCCTAGACACCTGCTGAAGGCTCAAGCCAGTGCCAGTAGGTGGGTGGATGGGGAGGGGGTAAGCAGCAGATGGCGGGGTTGGGGGGGCTGGGATGCTGAATCAACTCTGCAGCCCAAGGTGACTGAGAACCTTGGAAACAATGAGTGTGAAGGAGAATGGGGAAGGGGAAAAGAGGGCCACAGGGAGGAAAAAAACCGAGGCAGTCAAGGCCAAAGGCAGGGGTTGTGGTTGACAGAAAATGATCAGCTGTGAGATGCTAGGGTCAGAGAACATGGGCTCTTAGCTCAACTCCACGACTCCTGTGCTACGTGGCTAAAGGCAATCACTGTCCTTTAGTTCCCTCAGCTGTGAGCAGAGAAGAGCCACTGTCTAACCCCTGAGCCTCTGCTCCTCCCCCAGGGAACGTAAACTTATCTAGGCAACCAGCCACAGGACTTCAATCACTGTTGGGGCCAGGAAAGGCCTCCACAGTAGGTCCCAGGGGCCAGTTTCTACTCCAGCCAGATCTCTCTCTCTCTCTCTCTCTCTCTCTCTCTCTCTCTCTCCTCTCTCTCTCTCTCTCTCATGGGGAGTATGGGGTGTCTTTTTACATTTCTCCCCAAGCTATGGTTACCTTTCCCTCTTGTTTATTGACTGAGCACCTAGCACACAGTAGGTGCTTCTAGAATGTTCATCGAAAAGATGGCCAGTATGTCAGGTACCAGTGTGGCTGGCACACTGCTTACTAATTGCTCCATGGCTGACTTCTGCTTGGCAGATATTTCTAGAGAAAGAAGGTCTGAGCTCTACCCTTGGGACCTCCCAGAGCAGTGGGTGAAGGTCCTAAAATGACAGTGTCACTGAGGTGACTGCAGGGACATCTGCAAACCAAGAGCAACACTGGAGGAAAAGAATGCTTGTGTGGTTAGGCTGGGCTGGGTAGCTGGCCCCTGGGGTGCTCTGCAGCAGTCTTCCTCGGCCCCAACAGTGATTAAGGTCCTTGTGGCTGGTTCTTCAGCAGCCCGGCCGGAAGAGAAAGCCAGTAATTAACAAGCTGGCACTCACACAACCGCATGTCAGCACGCCCAAGTGCAGGGATAGCTGTCTGTCAGTCGGAGCTGCTGGTGGAATTTTTTTAGACAGCTGGGCTCAAGCCGGGAAATGAATATAAGTTACATTTCTATGCATCGTTGTTCGTGGTGGTAAAAAAAAATTAATCAGTGACATAGCTGTGACACATACTCATTTAAGAGTCTACAGAGAAATGTTCATTTGTCAGAGGCAGCAAAGAAGAGATTATGTGTCAGCTGGGGAGGGGTGAAATATTTATACAATGGCTAATAAACACCGGTGTGTAAGGGGGGTCAATTGATTGTGTCACTGGCCACATGACAAATATACCATTGAGTGGCCATGGGCACTGCCCCTGTGCCCGGGGGCTCCATTCTGATGACAAATACAAAATGTGTCACTGTTAATGCTCCTGTCGACCACCCGCACAGCCCTCTTGCTGGCTGCCCGATTCAGGTTCTAGGAAGCAGAGCTCCCTTAGAAGCTGTCTACCCAACTTCATTAACTTGGACTTGAAGTTGGTAAATTACTCCCCAAATGCCAAAACAACTGCAGAAAACCATTTCTCTCCATATGTGTGTATGTGTGTATGTGTGTATGTGTGTATGTGTGTATGTGTGTGTATGTATGTATGTGTGTGTATACATATGTATGTGTGTACGTATGTGTATATATATGTGTGTATCTATGTGTATGTGTGTATGTATTGTGTACATATGTGTGTATGTATGTGTATGTGTGTGTATGTATGTATATGTGTATGTGTGTGTATGTATGTGTGTGTATGTATGTATGTGTGTATGTATGTATATGTGTCTGTGTGTGTATGTATATGTGCTCTGTTTTTTTAAACATCATGCATCCAATTTTCAGAAGACCAGCAAAATGCTTGTCTTCACTCTGTCTCCACCAAAGCCTGGTCACCAGTGTGTCCCCTGGGAAGCCATCCTCCTCAAGCTCTGCACACCCAGGCACTACTTAGAGGCAGCCGAGCTAGGGATCATGGGATCTCATCCTGGGTAAGTTTGTTCCCAACTTACAGTCCCCCCACCCCGGGGCCCAGCAGTCCTTACAGTCCTGACCCTCTCTGGTACCTGCATACCTAAAGTGACAGTGGTCTCCTGGGACATCCAGCATCCCAGGCAGCCAGCCCCTGCCTCTCTTTCATCCTTGATTAGTCAAACTTTCCAAAGGGGAGCGTCACACCAGGCTGATGACTGCTAGCACTTGAGCCCCAAGCATATTTGAGGCTCTGTGCAAGCATTATCTCAGGGAGTCTTCACATAGTCCTTGAAATGGCATAGGGAGGGAATCAAAACCAAGACAAATAGCTTGCCATGCTGCACAGATGAGGTGAGAGCAGATGAGGTCCATGGGACTTCTGGATACAGCCTCTTTGGTCACTTGCCTGGCCTTATGACAAACCATTAATTCCCAAGTGTAAGTCAGCTTCTAAGAGACTGACCCACAACCCAGAGGACTCTGGCTCTGCCCATCCTAGACTCTGCTTGGAGCATTTACTTCAGCAAAGCTCTGTCTTTCATCTGAATTGGGGCAGGTAGATCTGTTTCTGACGGCTGAAGGGTCCCATCATCCCAGAGACAGGGAGGCCCCTGCCGGGAGCCTACTGTTGGTTGCTGTACCAATCCTGTCGTTCCTGTGACACCCAGCATCCGTCATTTGATTTGGGATGGGATGACACTCTGAGAAAGCAGTTGCAGATGAGATTTCACACGTCTCTGTGAATGTGGAGATTACAGATAAGCACATGCCACAACTTGTTTTTACTTTTTCAAAATGAGATTCCTCCCTTCTGAGGCTGTACTCCACCTCAGAGCTTGCTCCACAAGGCTGTTTGTAACCTATGGGATGGTGATGATACAGCTTAGATACTGGGTGTTTGCTATCAGCTGAGTGTTTCATGTTCTGGTTAGTCCTCATAATCCCATTTTACATATGAGAAAACTACGAGATAGTAATTTACCCATGACTGTGTAACTCATAGGAGCTCGAATCTGAACACAGGGGTCATTGCTGAGGAGCCCTTATCTAGACTCTTGCTCATTGAAGTATTAGTTCAATCTTATGGATGTCATAGATGTACCCAGGCCTGACCCTGGATTCCACCACATCAAACTCTGCTAGCTCCCTAGCAGGTCTTGATCTCTTCTGTCTCTGGATCTTTGCAGATTCTCTTCCTGGTGTCTAAAGTGTCCTTCCTTCTGCCAGCTATTGAAAGGCACCTCACTGGGGCTGCAAGGGTGTATTTTGGCTCTCACTGTCTGCCCTGTCTTCATTTCCAAGGCTCCAGAGGCAGTCCTGTTTTGCTCTGGTAGACGGCTTTTCCATAACCCCATGGCCTATAGGACTGGCTCCAAGACGTTAGCAGTAGAGGCGACTTGACAGATCTTGAACTAAATAGAATAGTGTCCCCAGTGCCATGCCCAGCTTCCCTGGCATTCTTCTCACAGCTCTGACTGGGTCACTGTCTACCCCCAAATACCACAGGGGCCTTACTGTGCCTCTCTTTGTACCTCTACCACGTTTGCCTCAATCCAGCACCCCTGAGCCTGGATGCTTCCTCTTACTTCTGTCTCTTTTTTCTTGGGATGCTTGGCGCATCTCCTTTGGTGAGTAGATTCAGGATTCATTCTCTATGTCTCTTCAGGAAGTCTTCCTGAATTTAATCAGCCTGGGTGCAAATACTCCAGAGTGGGAAACTGAGTCACTATGCTCTTAATAATCGGGTTTTTTTTTTTTTTTAAACTTTTAAACTGTGTGTAAGGGTGTGTACGCTTTCACTCTCTTCAGACACACCAGAAGAAGGTATCAGATTCCATTACAGATGGCTGTGAGCCACCATGTCGTTGCTGGGAATTGAACTCAGGACCTCTTATCCACTGAGCCATCTCTTCAGCCCAACTTTTTAATTTTTATTTTAATTTGTATGTATGTGTGTGCCTGCTTGCTTGCTTGTCTGTATATGCACTACATGCATGCATGCCCACAGAGGTCAGAAGATGTCAGGTCCCTTAGAACTAGGATTACAGGTAAGACTTTCAGGGTGGGAGGCAAGTGTGTGTCCTCTGAAGAGAAGCAAGTGTTCTTAACTGCTGAGTCATCTCTCCAGCCATGTTATTAGTATTCTGTTTGTTTTTTTTGTGTTTTTGTTTTTCAAGACAGGGCTGCTCTGTATAGCCCTGGCTGTCCTGGAACTCATTGTGAAGACCAGGCTGGCCGGCCTTGATGTCAGAGATCCACCTGCCTCTGTCTCCTGAGTGCTGAGATTAAAGGCATGTGCCACCACCAGCATGTGTGTGTGTGTGTGTGCATTTATGTGCATTGGCGTTTGCCTGCATGTATGTCTGTGTGAGGGTATCAGATTCCCTGGAACAGAAGTTTCAGACAGATGTGAGCTGCTACATGGGTACTGGGAATTGAACCCCGGGTCTTTTGGAAGAGCAGCCAGTGCTCTTAACCACTGAGCCATTTCCAGGCCCTGTTCTTAATTTTCTTATTGTCTGACCCAGAGGAAGTCTTTCTGAATGTTTGTTAAGTGAGTGGGTAAGTAGACAAGTAAGTAACCTGGGAGTGTGGACAGCTACAGAAAGAGAGTGCCCAGTGATGCTATGTTTGGAGGTTTGTTCTAAATCTCTTGGCCTCAATTAAACTAGGCAGGGCCTAGCAACTAGCAGTTAAGTCTGAGTTTGTTCAAACAGCCTAAAGAATTGTCCTGAATCCAAACAGCCTGTGTGACTTCAGGCAAGTTACTTAATTTCTCTGTGCTTGAGCACCGCATCTGGACCATGGAGGCTAGTAATATTGCTTATATGCTAAGATCGTGTTCAATTTAATAATTTGAGTTGCATAAATGTGCTCAACACCTATTTATTGCTGCGAAGAGACCAGAGTAGGTGGAAAACCAGGAGGGACTGTGCTGTCCAGGCCATATTGGGAATAGGCTCAAAATCTTGGGCATGAGTACAGTTGATGGCCCTGGACTGCCAGGAACCTGTGTCCTGGCGCCTGCTCTGACCTCAGCTCTGACCTCAAAGGCTATGTGACCTCAGATGAGTCTCTCCTCCCTAAGTCTTAGTTTTCGCCTCTTCAAAATAAGGACAGTAATTCCCTTCCCAGAACTACCCAATAGGATTATTGTGGGAGATCACACAAGATAATATATATGAAGAAGCTTCCAAATGTGCTCAGGGCTGTATAAATACAAGGGATTACGGTTATCTGCAGGCGGTTTGTAGGGGCTTAATTATTAGCGTTCACAGGCACTGCAGCTGTGACGCAGCCCTGCAAATGTGCCCTTGGCAGCTTCTTAGCAGGAAGAGCCCAAGGCAGAAACTGAGGCTGGGTTGCCAGCATGCTTGGGGGGTGGATGGGCACGGGAGGCACTGACACTAGGCAGCCCAGGTGCTTTTAGCCCAGGCCTGCTCTCCAGGTGTAGACCTGCAACAGCCGGTGAGCAGCGAGGAAGCAGGAGAGGAGGCGTGTGCTCTTGCCCCCCGGAGTACCACGCTTCGGATGCTTCCAGAAGTGGATCTTTCTTGTGGGTTCGATCCTGGCAGCTCGTCCTCTGGCTGGAGGAGCTGGAGATGGGCACCAGCTGAAGATGACTCGGCATTTACTAGACCCAGCTGGGTGGTGGGGGAAAGAGGCGCCCAGCCTCACAGCGTCTGAAGACCCAGAGCTGTGCATTTTGAACATGGAAGGAAGCCAGAAATTCCCTAGGAAGCCAGAGCAAGGGCGGCAGGGGCTCGATGCTTTATGCCGAGGGCAAAGCAGCGGAGGGGACCTGGGGCCTGGCTTGAGAATGGATGGCTATGGAAGTCTGAGCCGTGATGGAGGTGGGGATGGGGGTGAGGGAGGGAGTCCTGAGATGTTAGAAGGCATTCTCCAGAAGTAAACAGGAGATGCTCTTCTCGGTGCAGCCATCTGTTTACTTACTCAGAATATTCTTAGCTGGTAGCACATACCTGTAATCCCCACCCTTCGAGGCTAGGGCAAGAGGATTGCTGTCAATTCCAGGAGGAAAAGGAGGAGGAGGCAGAGGAGGAGGGGGTGGCGGCGGCATGGAAGTAGAAGAGGGTCTAGTTGAAAAAAGAATGAGGACCATTGCCGGGCGGTGGTGGCGCACGCCTTTAATCCCAGCACTTGGGAGGCAGAGGCAGGTGGATTTCTGAGTTCGAGGCCAGCCTGGTCTACAGAGTGAGTTTCAGGACAGCCAGGGTTACACAGAGAAACCCTGTCTCGAAAAACCAAAAAAAAAAAAAAAAAAAAAGGAATGAGGACCATTGAGGTGGGAGGTGGGGGGGACCAGAGAGGGTGCCGTGGTTGCTGTGAATGTGATCAGGCTATGTTAAGTACACACCTGAAAATATTATAATGAATCTCATCATTCTGTATAATTAACATATGCTAATGAGAAGAATGTTTGATTATTTACTTTTAATTATTTTAAACTTAAAAAAAAAAAAAAATCTTCCCAGAGAGCTACAACAGTCAACCGGGGTGGAGACAACTGAATTTGATAAATATTTATTGACCATCTTCTATCGATGACTCAGTAGATAAAGTCCATCTCCTCAAAAGGTTAGAGTTTAGAAGTAAAATTGTCCCAGGAGGAACAAATTGCAGACACAAAGACAGAGAGGCAGGAGAGATCCAGGTAGCTTGGTAGACACCCCCAGGCCATGCAAGGGGTTGGGGACTTGGCCCACAGGGGAGTGAGGCTGAGATTTTATACATTTGAGAGGCCAGACTCAAGTGTCCACTAGTGCCATAGGAAAAAAAAACCCGGCAAGTGGAAACCTGTGTCCCACATTCTCCACTGTCAGGCGGGGCTGAAGGCATGGAGGGTTACCTCAGCTGCAAGCCCAGACAGCTGTCAGAGACTGAATGTGTCTGTCACTGACCAACTGTGGGAGCTACTAGGTCTGTGTGTCTGCCTGATGCCTCCGCACACGCCTTTATTAGCATCTGTGAGCTGTGACTCAACAGTAATAGCCCTTCACGTGGGCCTGCCACCTCTGTCCGCCTAACCTTCATAAACAATCTCTCCAGGGAGTAGAGCCCAGGCCTCCTCCTCCCATACCACAGACATTCCTGCCTGACGTTGTTCTCTATACAGTGAAATGCTGTGCAGAGACTAACCTGCAGAAGATGTAGCAGCCACTCCTGTTTTATAAGTGAGCAGAACCAGCGGACCCTTGGGTGTCTAAACTGTAAACCACAGACCTAGAACTACCATATGTTTTACTTTTCTAATTCTTTGAGATAGGATTTACTATGTAGCCCTGGCTGTCCTGGAATTCATTATGTAGACCAGGCTGGCCTCAAACTTACTTGGATCTCCTGCTTCTAGCCCCCAGAGTGTCGGGATTATAGCCTACTGTGCTTCCTAGCCTACTGTGCTTGTTTCAGCCTCTCCCTCTCCTTCCTTCTCTCTGCCTGGAGCTTCAAAGCTGCCCAAACTGTGGCCTGGCTCTGTGAGCACAGCCCCGTTCTTCTGAGCTCAAATTGTAGACTATAGACTTGCTCCCTTCACACCCAAATCCCACACTTTGCAGCCCAGCCTTGAGGGCATGGCTGAAATCCTGGTTTACGTTGTTGTCTGTTGCCTGAGTGCTTCAGGCTCCTGCCCACATCAAGCCTTGGTGTTCCCATAAATTTTTCCAGAGTGGGGGACCCCTCCCGGCTTCATCTCAGAACCTTCCCTTTGGTTAGAGCTGTCAGGAGAGGCAGGATCAGTGTAGAGAAAACTCAGTAATAACACCAGCGCAGGCAGCGCGGCTGCTGTATAAAGACAGATTAAAACCTCATCGGGTTGGGATAGGAAATAATTCAGCAGCTTGGCCACAGTGGGAGAGCCCGAGACAGCAGGTGCTGATGGCTGAACGTGAGAGCACCACTGGGGTTGGGAGTGTTCTGGCCTTGGGGGTTCGCACCCCTCCATCTTAATCCCACCCCCAGAGCCACCTTCCTTTGTAGCCTGTCTTGAAGCCAAGATTGACACATCCTGGTTCCCTAGGGAGCGGTGAGGGCGAGGCAGGCTGAGGATCTGTAGTCCCTGCCTAGCTCCACACTCGGGTTCATTTACTCCTCAGCTGGACGTTATTTTTTTCATTAGACTTTATAGTCTAAGTCTCCTCACCTAGACTATAAGCCCCAGGAAGCTAAGGACCTGGTCATTTGTGTCTTGCAATGTATCTCCTGCATGCAAGAGGGGCTTACATGTTGAGTGAACGAATCCATAGGTTAGAGTCCTGCCTCTTTCAGATCAGCCTCAATGACCTCGCTGGCCTCAATTCTCTGAGCTGTAAAATGGGTTGGGGTGCCTCTAGAAGGGCCATTTCAGGCCAGTGGGGACTTGTATGTATCTGGTTAAAGTTAAGCCCGGTGTGATGCTACAACCCCAGCCCTGGGGTGGTGAAGGCAAGGAGATCAGAAATTCAAAGTCACCCTTTACAATATAGCGAATTCGAGGCCAGCCTGGGCTACATGAGACCTTGTCTCAAAAAATAAAAATAAAAAAATAAAAAAGGATTTGCTAAGCTGATTATTTTTCTTTCAGATAATAGAAACCATGTCTGACTCCCGAGTTGCCATCGGGGGGCGCCCTTATGCAAGGCGCTGGGCACGCGACGCCTTCGCAGGCTCCAGGGTGAGTTCGGCCGGCCGTGGCCGCCCCCTCTCCCCGCCTCCACCTTTGGGGGTTACCTTCTCTCCCCTCCGTCCGGTTCACACGCCCACCCCAACTCCAGCCCCCGTTCCTGCTCTAAGGAGTGTCTCTGCAGCCCAGCGCCCCTCCATCCCCCACCCAGCCTAGACTCCTTCCACCCACGCAGCCCCATATGCTGGGAAGAGCCTCCCACTCCCCATCTGTCAAGCCGCTTCCTTACCCCCATTCCCCCGCTCCGCCGCCATCCCTTCCTCCGGGAAGCCCTTCCTGATTGACAGAACGGGGAACCAACCTTGCGTGACATTTAGCCCCTGCCCCACTGTCCTAAGCAGAGGGTTGTGTTGGGCGAGGGATGAACTCAACCTCCGAGCCTGGGGTTGGGGACAGATGCGCGAACTCTGTGAGCTTCAGGTCGTGGAAAACCTTGCCAAGGCTCAGCAGCCAAGCTGGGAGGGAGCCCCCCTCCCCCCCCACACTTTTGTCCGGCTTCAGAGACAGGAGAATGGGGCGCCCGCCACCCCCGCAGGTGCGGGATCGTGGTAGGGACATGGACGCAGGGCCTGGGGAGCCGGGTGCGGAGGAACACGGTCTGTTTTTCTCGCCTGAAGGACTGGTTTCATTTCGCAGATTGATTATTGCTGCATGTGTGGATGTGTGCGCGCGCTGGGCGTTGTTAGCTTTTTCTTAAATGTACCTTGCTTGTCTAATGAATGTTTGATTGCACCTACATCCGGAGGCTGTTTTAATGAAAGGTGAAGGCTCCTAGAGGGAAATAAATAAATAAAAGATTGTTCCCCATCCCTTTGCACCTCCTTCGCCCAACAACTCTCCGTCCCCAGCTGTCTTCTGAAGCCTGTGCCTCGCGGACGAATTCTGATCTTGTTTGAATGTTCTTGTGTAAAGGATGCTTTTCTCCCGGGGAAATCAGCCCCCTCCATCGGTCAATCTCCGTGCTTTTATTAAGGGCGTGAAGCGGAGATGAATGAGGAGAGAGGGCTGGGGGGTGGGGGGGGGCTTTCGCTCCCGCCTTCACTCTGGATTGCAGCTTTGCTCACTTGTTGACTAGTGGGTTCTGTGTCAGGCATTGCCTAAGTCAAGTTCGACCCATCAGAATGTGATTAACAACCCACAACTGCATTCTGACTAGGAATCTGCTGAATTTGAGAAAGCCTCAGTTTCTTTCCTTCCCTGTAAAATGGAGATCATTATATTCATGTCCGGTGTTTGGGTGTTAGTGCATTATGTAAAGTTCAATTAAGTGCAAAGCAAGCGCACAGCGGAAGCGGCTGTAAATATCTAGGGAACAGGGGTAATGCACAGACCCCTAGAGACTGGCAGAGAGGGTTTGAGCTTGCCTTGAGAGATGGAATGCCTGCGGCTCTGTTGGGTTTATCAATCTGAGGTCATTACCAAGGCCTGTGTGCCAGACTCTTGTTCTTCCCCTCTGGATTCAGCTGTGAGAACAGAAATGGCCTCTGCATTCCATGTGTCACCTGCCACAGCTCCTTAAAGGCCAATGCAGAGCAAGAAGGGCAACTGCAGGGCACAGAGAAGGGTACCCCAGCTCCACCTGGCTTCTCAGACTGCAATTTCATCAGGCAGAGATGAGGCGTGTCTGGGCAGTTGCCTACTAGAGGACGCTGAGGTTAAGGGAGTGAAGTCATGCTGATTACGGAACTGAAATGCCAGTCTCCCATGGTGGTGCTTGGAGAACAGTCCTGGGGGCGAGTGTGGTTGACCCACGCATTTAATCCCAGCACTGGAAGACAGAGGCAGGCAGATCTCTGAGTTTGAAGCTAGCCTGGCCTACATAGCAAGCTCAAGAGCTGCCAAGTCTCAAGCTCTAGACCCCAAAACAAGAATGAAAAGAAGAAAAACAGTAGTCCTGGGTTCAAATCCCAAGTTTCCTATGTTCTGTCTTTGTGACCAGATCTAGTTATTTCGTCTTTCTGTTCCTTACTTTCCTCTCCAGTTACCCGGTATATTCCTAATGAAAGGTTAATCCTGATTCTCCTGTCATTGGATTTTTGTGGAAATGAATGAGGTTAACATTCAGTAAGTGTTAAAGAGTATTGATACTCATTGGTACTGGAAGATCAGATCACAGGGTAGGGATGAAATCAGGAAGTACCTTATACTCCTTGGCAAAGGGTCTGGACCAACCTAAGCACGGCAGGGAATGGGGGAGCTGTCAAATCTGCACCATCCTAATGTCATTTCTGGTTCCTCACTTCACACCTAAGATGCGTCTCAGCGGCAGCCATTATCAGTGCCACTGTCATGACTCATAGAGCATCTGACCATCTCTCGCCCTTCCACAGGCCTGTGCTGTCACCATCTCCTGCACTGCTACAATGGTTTCCTGGCCTGGCTCCCTGCTGTCTACTCTCCACACTGAAGGTAGATGGTGTCACTGCTGCCCAGTGACCTTACCTCTCACTTGGGGGCAAAGCCAGGATTCTCATGGTGATAGGCAGACACTATGAGGTGAGGCTTGGTGCCAAATCTACCCCTCCCTTCTTTAAAAAAAATTACAACTATTTCTTTATTTGATGAGCTCATATAAGCACTCCGTGATATATATGTAGAGGTCAGAGAGCAACTTTGTGGGAGTTGGTTCTCTCCTTTAACCCTGTGATTCCTGGGGATCAATTTCATCTGGGTGACCAATGTCTTAAGCTGCTGATGTCTCACTGGCTTCCCCTTGGTTTTTGGCCTTATTCTGTAGCTCAGGCTGGCTTAGACTATGTAGCCTGAGCTGGCCTAGAGCTGGATGGTAATCCTGTACCCTCCTCCCTCTTCGTTCATTCCTCCAGCCCTGCTGGTTGTCTGCACCCTTCACAAACTTACGTGTGAGCTTGGGAGGAAGTCCCTGCTCAGGATTTGCACTTGATATTTATTCTATCTGTCTGGTCCAGCTGCAGGTGTCAACACTAGGTCTTCCCATCACCCCTTTAGGCTCAGTGAGGCCTGTCTTGTAGAGCAAGCCTACCTCCTGCCTGAGTGCTCGCACTTATCACTACCAAACACTGCAGGACACTGCAAGTTTACTTGATTACTTACCACGGGACCCTCACCACCTCCTCGGACAGCAAGCTGCATGAAGACAATGCTCTTGTTACATCGTTATACTATTGTATCCAGGCAGTGCCTGGCACACAGTAACCTCTCAGTAACGATTTGTTGAATGAGTGGGTTGAATTAATATGTGCGGGAGAAACAGAGTGCTACAATATACAGAATGGGTGGGACCATTTTGAAGGCAGGGAGGGAGACCTTGACAAGCATACCAGGTGGGGGAAGGGTGGTGTGTGTGCTCAACTCATATCCACCAAAGACAGATTCTGGAGAGGGTAGGCTGCCTGAGAAGTGCTTCAGTCCCATCTACATGGTTGGGTACCACTTGGCTGTGGAAGAAAGGACAAGGTGAAGGATGATGGGGATGAGTGTTGCTTGTTTCCAGCATCTTGGTGGTTGGTGGTGCCAATTACTGAGTTGGGAAGGGGAATGGACTGGGATGACTGTTACTGATCTCAGCATCTCTCAGCCTTTGTTGCTTCATCTTCAGAGTGGAGAGGTTATATCCTGCCACTATCTGAGGGTGATTATGAAGACAGAGAGAGATGAAAGAAATGGCAAGCCTTTGTGGGGGTACCTAGTGGGTTCCACTGTTGCTGGTCTGGGGATCTGGCTGGTAGGTGAAATAGTGACCCGTGGTGGAATCTGATAAAAGGCTGGCCCGGAAGGAAGCAAACGCCCAGAAAATTGATTTGGTCCATATGCATAGGAGACAGGAAAGGGGGAGAACAATATGGTATGAGGTGTCATGGGCTGTGAAGAGGCAGAACTTGGCTGATTCTAGAGTAAAAATGAGTACCTGGGGCAAAGGTTGAGGTTTAGTCAGAGGTTCTCAAGCAGAGAGACCACAGGGTAGCTTGAATCTAGGTATAGGCAGGGGGTGGGGTCTAGACATAGAGTGAGTGATGCTGACTGCCACAGATATCCTTCCCCACCTCCACCTATAACATGAGAGAGATGTGGTGAGACAGAGGATGGAGAAGACAAATAACTGGACAGGAAGCCTCAGAGAGCACAGCCACTGGTGTCTTCCTCTCCACGTTTTGCTTATGTGGGGGAGGGGACAAGTATGGTGGGAAGTCATAAATTTACTTTGATGGTTTTTATTTACTCAATTATTTTTGTAGTTTTGGGAATCAAACCCAGGGCCTTGAGCATACCGGCAAGTGCTTTGCCACTAACCTACACTCCAGGCCACAGTTTTGTTTTTCAGGTACTGGGAAGTGTGGGGCAGTGAGTGGACTCTGAACGTTCAGGGTTAGCCCCATCCTGAGGGGCTTTCCAGTGTCACTGTAGCCGAGAAGTAAAAGGTGGACGAACCCGAGGCTTACAGAGGCCTGGCTTGTAACCACAGACTGTTCAGACAGGGTTGAAGAGTCCGATCTGAGGTTTACAAGTATCAGAGGACAGACATGTGGTCTCGGACACCTGGAGAGGTCACAAGAGAGAAGTGGGGTTCCTGAAAGTAAAATGGCTTTTAGAGGAGCCAGCTGGCGGGCACTCCCTTGTTCATCCCTTCTTTCACGAGTTCATTTTATATCAATTCAGTCTCTTGGGTTTCAACACAGTATGATAGATACAGCCGCCATGTGCCCACTAGGCACTGCTGAGCTGTAGGCTGCTGTAGGAACTAACCAGACTGAGCTCCTGCCCCCATGAGCTTGTGTTCTCCCAAAGAAAGAAAAAGTGTGTGTGTGTGTGTGTGTGTGTATGATAAATAATAAATACTAAGACAGGAAAACAGAGAGCGATACAAAGTTGACATTTCAAACAAGGTGACAGGGAAAGACTTCAGTGACAGGAGATGAAAAATACACACAAGGGTCAGAGTATGCAAGGCTTTTTCTGGTGGTAAATGTATATTTACCAGATATCATTGTGCTCACCCATAATCCTGGCATTCAGGAGGCGGAGGCCAGCCTGGACTACATAGTGATACCTTGTCTCAAAAGCCAAAATAAGGCTAATGATATAGCTACATAGCTAACCTAGCATGCACCAGGCCTTAGTTTGGGTTCCCAGAACAACATAAATTTGGCTTGGTGGCAAATGCCTGTAGTGTTAGCATCTTAGCGGGGGAGGCAAGAGGATTATAAATTCAAAGTTATCCTTTACTACTTATGAGTTCTAGGCTAGCCTGGGTTATAGGAAACCCTGTTTCAATGTATGTATTTTATAAATATATATTTGTAGCTGGGCATGGTGGATTGTGCCTATAAGGGAGGCTGAGGCAAGAGCCAGGAGTTTGAGGCCAACTTTGACTACATTGTGAGTTCAAGGCCAGCCAGGGAGAGATCCTGTCAAAACATAAAAATAAAGAAACATATATTTGTACTTATAAAATATGCATTCACATTGCTGAAGAAGGCCAGTGGGATGTTTTGCATTGTGTGCTTGGTTTTGCTTTTGTACATAGAATCTTTTTAGCTGTTCTTTGGGTTCAGTCCCCGTGAAAGAGAAATGGAAACAGGAATGTGCTCTGTGGGGACCTGGGCTCAAGATCCAGAATCAGACTTTGTTAGTCTATGGGCTGATCTAGAACTAGAACATCTTCAGGAGTGTCCGTAGCTGGGCTGCTGGTTGCTCTTCTATATCATGCATCAGTTGTGGATATAGAAACGCTGGATGAGGTCATGTTCTAAGTCTGATGTGATTTTGACTGCAGGGAGTCCAGAGGATGCTGTCTGTGGGGTAACAAGCCTGGATGGGGGCTGGGCCAGGTCGTATTAACCCTTATGTATTTAGAATCAGGACCCGCCCCATGACACACACACTGTCGTTTTTATAGAGGATTTTTTTTAAAACAACAACAAAAATATAAGTGCTGTAATCTTATTTGTGTGAAACTCTTAAAAGTCACTCTGATTTCCATGTGTGAAGAGGTAGAGGCTGGGGTAGGAAAGCAAGGTGAAAAAAGAAAATTTGAGGAGCTAAGGCACCTGGGAGTCCCAGAAGACCCCTGGGAAGCAGGAGAAACAGGCTTAATGGGGCTCAGCTGGGCCTGGGCTGTGTGTCCTGCACTCATCTCCTGAGAGAATGTCTAACACAGGGAAGAACTCCACAAGGTTACTGTGTCCTGAGCCACAGAATGGACAGAGTAGATGGTTGATGGTGTGGGTCCTCAGGTCAGTTCATTTATCTAAAAACCTCTTACCCAAAGCTGGAGGATGGGGAGGGGGCTTCTGAACATGACCTGGCCGTTACACTCATAAGCCTACAATTGATGTGGTTCCCTCCACGAGGCAGAGCCAACAAGATCAGTCAGCAGCTGGGGCAGACAGCACCAACTGGACTCAGTGGGGAAGAGAGGGTAGGGGGGAGATGAAGTCGGCGGCGGATTTGTCAGGGGCTGTTCCAGGAGGTGGGGGGATAGAGTTAGATGATCAAGCTACATTATATAAGTATATAAAATTGTCAAAGAAATTGTAAGATTTTTAAAAAGCTAGCTCTTCAATTATTTTGTCTATATGTGTATCTCTAGACTCATTTTTTAAATTATAAAAAAAAATACTTTATACCCTCTCCCCTTTTTAGAGATTTCTTGTTGTTGTTTGTTTGTTTTCTGTTCATTGTTGCTGTGTCTGTATGAGGGTGACAGACAGAGTTGTGAGCTGCCATGTGGATGCTGGGAATTGAACTCAGGTCCTCTAGAAGGACAGCCAGCGTTCTTAACCACAAAGCCATCTCTCCAACCTCACATACTCTTCCCTTTTAAAGACAAGGTTAGGGCTGGAGAGATGACTCAGCGGTTAAGAGCACTGACTGCTATTCCAGAGGTTCTGAGTTCAATTCCCAGCAACCACACAGTGGCTCACAACCATCTGTAATGGGATCTGATGCCCTCTTCTGGTGTGTCTGAAGACAGCAACAGTGTACTCATATACATAAAATAAATCTTCAAAAACCAGCTACTCTTCCTGAGGACCTGAGTTCAGTTTCCAGCAACCACATCAGACTGCTCACAACCATTTATAATTCTAGCCTCATTCGCCAAGAGATTAGGCTCCCTCTCCTGGACTTGGAGGTCACCTGTACACATGTGGCATGGTATACACACATATATACATACATGTGCACAGGCACACACACATACACTCATGGGCACAAACATATACATACATGTGGGTACATATACACACAGGCACACATGAGCATATACATACACACACAGTTACACACATGGATGGATAGATAGATAGATAGAGTTCACTATGGTGCCACATACCCTTATTCCCAGTACCTAGAGGGCAGAAGCAGGCAGATCTCTATGAGCTCCAGCCAGAGCTATATCGTAAGACCCTGTCTTAGAACAAACAAACAAATAAAAATAAATGAATGATAAAAATAAATATTTAAAAAATAAGAATATAAAGATGAGTGGTGTATACCTTTAATCCAACATTTGGGAGGCATAGAGAGTTCCAGGATAGCAAAGGCTACACAAAGAGACCCTGTCTCAAGAATGAGAAGAAGGAAGGGTGGAAGGAAGGAAGGAAGGAAAAAGGAAGGAAATCAAGAGAGCCAAAAGGAAGGAAATCAAGGTAGCAGCCTAGCCTGGTCTGGAATCAGTCTCCTGACTGCTGGAATTTCAGGCCTGGATCACCATGCCTGGCTTCACTTACCCTGCCTTAGATGAAGGAAAAGGAGGAATATTTGCACTGGCAAAGGCTGGCTTCCAGGCCTTAGTTCAGCTCTTACCCCAGCTCTGGGCCTAAGGGGGTATCCAGAACCTGTTTTACTAAAGAAGAGGGCCCCAAGAACAAAGTAGGAAGAAGAGAGTTTGAGACATCTCAGTCTCTTGTCTGCAGTGGACCTGTTCTTTAGGAAGGCACTTGATAGATGGGGGTGAGAGGTTTCCGTGGGCAGCCTCTGAGTTTTCAGAGTGTCTCTGCTTTTAGCTTCTATTCAGATGCATGATGCCTAGGCCCTGGCCTTGGGAGGCCCTGGCTGGCTGGCTGGCCCAGGTCACTTTTTCTGTGTCTTGTCAAATAGATGAGCAAGCTGCTTCTCCACTGTCCATAATCACATTTCTATTTCTGCCATCAAACACCATGATGAAAACAACTTATAAAGGAAAGCATTTAATTGGAGCTTATAGTTTCAGAGGATTGGAGTCCATGATGGCAGAGCAAAGGCACAGGTGGTGGAAACAGCTGAGTGCTCACATCTTGATCCTCAAGTGGGAGGCAGAGAAAGAGACACTGGGAATTACAGAACTATTTTGAAACCTCAAAACCCACACTAAAGACACACCTCCTCTAACAAGGCCACACCTCCTAATCATTCTCAAATAGTTCCACCAACTAGGGACCACACATTCAAACACATGAGCCTTTGGAGGCCATTCTCATTCAAACCACTACGTTCTACTCTGCAAACCTCCCCTCACAGGTTCATATCATAATGCAAAAATGCATTTAGTCCAACTTCAAAAGTCTCCATAGTCTTACAATCTCAACATATTTAAAAGTCCAAAGCCTCTTCTGAGACTCAAGGCAATCTCTTAATTATAACCCCCTATAAAATAAAAAGCAAACTACAGTCTCCCAATATACAATGGTACACAGTTATACATTACCTTCCCAAAAGGGAGGGAAAAGAGCAGAGTCAGGAAATACTGGCCCATAGCAAGATCAAAATCCATCGGACAAACTCCAAATCCTGTCGTTGTATGCTGATGTTAAAGGGCTTAGATGGCTCTGCCCTTCTGGACTAGCTGACTACAACATACCTCTCTCCGATCATTCCACTCCCTGTGTGTAGCACTCCTTGACCAATATCCTGTGACTCTGACATCTCCAATATCTTGGAGTCTCAGTGAAATCTAGGTTTCACTTTTATGGCTTCACAATACAGCATCTCGGGGCCTCCATGCAGGGGTTCCTTTGCCACATCCCTGCCCTCAGAGGCTCTCCTTAACCATGGAGGAAGATTCTATAACTCCTGTATCCTTGTGTCTTTAAAACCAGAACCTCTGGGCAGATGCTGCTCAGTCAGTTGTTGCCTGCTCGGGTTGGAACCTGTGCCCCCAGCCCAAACCTTGAATCACCTTTGCAGCTGCTCTTTTTGTTGTTACCTTTTAGAAGCCAACAAAATTCCTCAGGCCTTTCCTTTTCCTAAGTTGGTGGCTTGGTTGGGTGGGGTCTCACCCAGGGCAGCTTTCCTTTTATCCTATTTCTGAAGAGGCTTTTCTTTAATCTTCTCACCTCTTTCAGCACAGACCTTGGCCTCAACCTTAAATTTCCTGATGCTCTTTTTTTTTTTTTTCTCTTACTCCAGACTGCACACTTTGTATTTCTTTTAGCCCCGCCTGCACTTTTTCATTGTATCCCCCCCCACACACACATAAGAGTGATTACTAATAACCACACAACAGAGTCGGTATCAGGCTGTCTTGAAGTCTCCTCTGTCAAGAACATTAATCCAATACATTTCAATTTAGCTTCAGGCAAATTCTTAGGCTGAGAGAAGAGAGCTGCTGCATTCTTTGCCAAAATATCATAAGTATGGTCTCTAGCCCAATTGCTAATATTGTTCCCCCACTGAAAAATCTGAGCTGGCCATCCATAGTCCATCTTGCTGTCAACGCTTGTACTAGCTTGTTCAGGCTTGTACTAGAATGCCCTACTAAGCCTCTGTTACAATACTCAACTACTTTTCTAATCCAAAGTTCCCAAATCCTCCATATTCTTCCAAAATCCAGCATGGTCAGGCCTGTCACCTTGGTACCAACTTCTGACTCTGTTCCTCCCTGAGTCTAGCCAAAGTCCAGCCTCTTTCAGGGAGCAAATCATAGAGAGGGGAAGAAGAGAGGGATTCCAAAAATGACCAGTGAGGCTTTTGCAAGGTCTCAGGCTACTAGCCGGGGGTGCTCAACCAAGGATGGCCACATCAACCCTGCCATTTCCAAGCAGTTTGAACCCTTGCTGCCCCTCCTACCAGGAAGTTGTCAAAGTGAAGAGGAAGAATTTCTCTATCAACTGTGACCTGGGGTTGGTGATGAATACCAGAGATGGTAGGATCAGCTAGAATAACATGTCACACGGTGGGCTGCGTGCAGGAATGCTGGATTGGGTAACTGGCAAATTGAAAGGCTGCTTCATACTATAATGGTTAAAGAAAAAGGGAATTATCTCATGCCTTTCTTTTCGTCTATCAAGGTGTCAACGTATGCTAATTACCTGGCAGAGGCTTCAACGGGAAGAGGAAAGAACAACTATTATATTTCGGAGGGAAGATTTATCTTGTGTTGTTGGCGCCAGTTGGAGGAGGAGGTGGGGTGGCAGGGGGGTCAGGGAGGCAACACAAGAGCTGTTGCTTGACTTGAATGGAATTGGAAATGGCTTTGAACTGAGCTTTCTCTCCTAAGATTAGAAATAATAAGCCTTGCTGAGAGAGGCTTTGCACCGCCTCGTGGGGTGGGCCGGGGAAGGACACAGCATGGGCAGAAACTTAAGCACCAAGGATTGTGGGGAGGGCTCAGGTGGTACAGCCAACCTAGAGGTGGATAAGGGCTCCTCCACCAATCCAGTGGTTGTACTAAGGGGCTATGTGAGTAGGGGTAAGGAGCGTGAGCTAAGGGTCAGGGAGCCCTGACTTTGGCATCCTGGCTCCCTTTCTCTTGGCTGTGATCTGTATTACATGACACCATCTTCCAGATCCTCAGTTTCCTCGCCTAAGGGGAAAGGGCCATAATCCCTCCTTTCTGTGATTACTGTCAAAGCTGAGTGGGATGCTGTAAAAGAAAGGCTTCTGGGCAACTCAACTAACAATAGCACCTATGGTTATAGTTATTCAAGCAGATATTTTTTTTTTTAGCACTGGAGACCAGCAGGCAAAAGGGAATAGGACTCCTGAGCACTGCCTGTAAGGGAATCACCACAAATGGGCCCTGCAGCCTTTGCTTCCCGCCCCTGGGGCCTGCCCCCCAAAAAGACCGAAACAAAAAGGCCCAACCTTCCGGCACGGATTTAAAAATTGGGGGGCCCCCCGGAGGGGTTAAACCCTGTCGGGAGGGGGGCCCAAAGGTCCCCGAAAGGACAAAGGGCCCTCTGTTCCGCGGGGGCCCCTTAAAACTTGGGGGCCAATTTTGCCAACCGTTAGGACATCGGGGGGGGGTTTTTGGGGGGGGAAAAGAAGATCTGAAACTATTTTTTTTAAAACCCCAATTTAATAGGTAAAAATTTTCCTTAGTGGCCATAAAAATCATCAAAAAGGCACCGGGTTTTGGACTGGGAAAAGGGGGAAAAATTTAAATTTTTCCCCCTTGAAATTTTTCAATTTAAAGGGTTCCTAGCTAAACCAAAACATTAAGGCAATTGAAAAAAGCCCCCGGCCCCCCAAAGAACAGGCGAGTAAAACACCCTAAAAGGGGTGCCAAGCTTACCTTTTTTTGGCCCCAGCAAAAAAAAGGGGCCCCCGGGGGAAAAATGCCTAAAGACAATACCGGGCGGGGGGAAACTTGGGCGGGTGGCAGGCAGGGGTTTTAGCGGAAAACTTCGGACCCTTCCTTGTCTTGGAAAAAAAGGATTCCCCAACCCAAAAGCACGGAAAAGGGCCTGGCCACCCCGCAAAGCGGGTTTTGACAGCCCTGGGGTAAAATATTTTTTAAAAAGAGGGGGCCCCCCGGGGGTTTGGCCCCCCCCCCCCAAAAATGTTTCCCCCTTTCAAAAAAATTGGGGTGCGGCCCCGGTAAAAGCCCCCCCAAACCCCCCCCCCTTTTTTTTTTTCCCTTTTGGCCTTTTCCCCTTTGGAACTTTTTTTTCCCCCGGCCCCCCCCCCCCGGGCCCCTTTTGGAAAAAATTTTTTCCCCCCCACACCCCCCCCTGGGAAAAAAAAAACCCAAAACCCTTTTTGATTCTTGGGAAACCCCCCAAAATTTTTTTTTTGGATTCTTAAAAAAAAAAAACCCAAAAATTTAAAAAAAACCTTTTCATTGTGCTTTTTTTGGGTTTCTTTTTTAAAACCCTCCCAAAAAAATTTTAAAATTTTTTTTACAAAAAAAAACCCAAAAAGGGAAAATTCCGGGGCAAGGTTTTTAAATTTTCCCCTTTTACCCAAACAATTCCGAAGGAAAAACCAATTTTAATTTTCCCCCCCTTTTTTTCCCCAAAAGGGCCCCCGGGGGAAAATTTTGGGCCCAAAAAAAGTTCCCCTTTTCCCGCCCCCCCTTTTAAAAACGAAAAAAAGGAAAAAGGGGTTTTTTTTTTTTTTTTTAAAAAGGGCATTTTGGTTCAGATATTTCCCCCCCAAAGGCCGAGTAACCTTTCCCCAAATTTGGGGAAAACCCGTTCAATAAAATGGCCCCCGGGGTTTTTGTTGGGGGGTTTTTTTGGGGGGGCATTAAATTTAAATTTAAAATACAAAAATGGGAAAATTTAAAAAAAAAATTTGCCAATTGCAAAAACCGGGGGGGTTTTGCTCCCCGGGGGGGAAGGGGTTGAAAGGGGACTTTTTGGGAATCTACCCTCGGGGGAAAGGGGGGGGTTCCCCCCCTTTTTTTTTTGGGGGGGGGGGGGGGGGCCCGGGAAAAGAAAACTGGGGTTTAAAATTTGGGGGCCCGGGGGGGGGGAATTTTAAAAAAATGAGGGGGGAGGGGGGAAAGGGGGCCCCCCTTTTCTTTTTTTTTTTCCCCTTTTTTCCCCTCCCTTTTTCCCTCCCCCAAAACCCGGGTTTACTTGCAAAAAAAGGGAATTTGAGGGTCCCCCAATCCCCACAAAAAACACCCAAAACAAAAACAAAAAGGCGGGGAAACCAAAAAAAAACACCCCCCCCCCCAAACCCTTTTCTCCCCACCACACCCCCCCCTTTTTAAAATTTTTTCCTTTCCTTGGGGTTTCCCCTTGTTTTTGGTTTTTCCCCCGAAAAACGGGAGCCCCTTTGGGCCCCCCGGGGGGCCCGAACTCAAACCAAAAACCCCGCCCCGGGAAGGGGTTGGGGGCCCAGAGGGTTTTGAGCGGGGGGGAAATTAAAGCTCCCCCCGATTTGTTTTCCCCGAAAAATTGTTTTGGGTTTCCCCCTTTTGACCCAAAAGGGGCTGCCGGGGGATGGGGAGTGAGGGGGAAGAAAAAAGGTTTAAGGGGGGATTTTTGGGAGGAAAGATGGGGTTTCCGAGGGGTTTAAAGAAAAGTGGCACCAGGAAGGGTAACAAGGGTTTGGTTTGGGGTAAAAGTAAACCCCCCCGAGGGGCCCCCCCCCCACGGGGAGGAGATGCCCCCCCCAAAAAAAGAAAGAAATGTATATTTGGGGGTAAGATGGGATGAAAAACCCGGGAAAAGGATTAACAAAAACTTGACGGGGCCTTTTTCCCTACTTCCCCGGAATTTTATCAAACACTTTTAGCCTTGTTTTTCCCCCCCTTTTGCGGGTTTCCTGACCCCACCTTAAACCCCTCTTTCGTCCTAGGAAGCAGGGGGGAGGGTTTACGTAAAGCACCGGGTTTTAAGGGGTTTAATTTTCGGGGCCTACTGGGAAGGATTTTGGATCATTTTTAAAAAATTAAAAATTAAGCTGAAAGGGGTTTGAAAGGGGGGGCGGTCCCTTTTTTTGGGGGTGTGAAAATTCCCAGCTGCCTTTGCTTGTTTACCTTAGAAACCCCCCCCAAAAATTTTTCCAAAAAATCTACGGGTTTTCGGTTCCCCCACAAGGGGTGGGTTTTTTTTTTACCCAAAACCCTTTCTGAGAATCTTTTTTTTGGGCCTTAAGCAATGGGAAGAAAAAATTTATAGTCCCTTGGACGGGGGACTCCCGTAAACAGTAGCGAAATTTTGTCATTCACTCCATCCCCTTTTTTTTCATTTTCATGCCTCTGGGCACCGGATGGAGGTGGGAGGCCCAGATCCACTCATGGAAAAAAATAGTGAGAGGTGGGGAGGCAGGGGGTCCTTTCCCCACCCACAATTACCCAACTTACTCCTGTGGGCCCACCTTCCATGTATGATAAAGACGACCCTCACACTTCCAGGATCCTGACAGCTCTTTGATGACATAGGAATGAGGGACGGTGATGTCAACTTATGGATAAAACCCAGGCCAGTCAGATGTCCCCAAGGATCAGCTACCATCTCTAGCTTCAGACAGGTAGAGCAAAGCTTGCAGAAGCCACCCAGGTTGTTATCATGTCTCACAGTTAGATCAGGACTCTGCCTGTGGGACAGAGCCAGCCAGAGTAGCCACCCAGCCCATAAGGACTGTGTGTCCCAGACCCCAGAGCCAAAGAAGGATGTTTTTGAGGGCAATGACTCAGATTAGTGGTCCCTGTGAGACAGCAGGAAGAGGCAGAGCATTGCTTGCTTGGGAAGACAGGGAGGTTGAGAGGTACCATGAGGAGGGAATCCCTCCTTTATTTGAGGAGGGAGCCAGTCCCCAGCCTGAGATAGGAATAAAGCTGTAACCATGTTGAGGCTGGACTTCAGGAAGAACACGACTCTGTCAGCAACAAGATCCATCCCCCTTCCCCGATTTGCCATGTAACCAACTTGCTGGCAAAATAAGACAACAGGATAATAGTATCAAACAGTTCTTCCTCCCAGGCCCAGTGTACTAGATAGGCTCCTTGTGTTTCCTCATCAGCTTAGTGAAGGTGGGAGCTATGATGATTATTCTTGTCTTACAAATGAAGGAGCGGAGCTCTGAGAAGCCAAGAAGGTCATTTTCACACAGCTGGAAAGCACCACTCAGAGGCAGAGTTGATATTCCAAGTGCCAGCACATCCCTTGCTGTACCAAAGCCAAGGAGAAGACTGAGGTGAGTTACAAGCCATGCTGACATTTTGCTGACGAAAGGGGGAAGAACATAGCGTTGCCAGGGTGTGGAGTTTCTGGCTGAGGCAGGTTACCTACTTTCCTCTGGGTTATCTACTTTCTACTAGGGGCTGGGCTAAAATGGGGAGGGATTAGAGGCGGGTATGGTGGCTCCCTTCTTCAATCCCAGCACTCAGGAGGCAGAGGCAGGAGGAGCTTTGAGTTTGAGGCCAGTCTGGTCTAAGACAGCCAGAGCTACACAGAGAAACCCTGTCTCAAAAGAAGAGCAACAACAAAACAAAAAACAAAAGAAAACACAACACAACAAAACAAAAACAAAGAAAAAAATGTGGAGGGATGGATGTCACATGACACCCATTCTGAGCGCCACTTGTGTGACAAGATGATGAATACAACAGCAAATATCGCTGGAATATTTTCCCAGGCCCAGGTGTATTGGCAGTGTTGCTTCATTTAATCCTCATCTCTCCTGTGAGGTTTTGTTCTTAAGTAGATATGGGAATGAATGAAGCTCAGAATGGCCACGAAATCTGCCTAAAGCTGCACAGCTAATAAGAAGTGAAACTAGAATCTGATATGTAGCCTAGTTGCCTTTTGGATGTCAGTGTTAGAGGCCTGTTGGAGAAATAGGGACTTTGGAGGCCCTTAGCCAGACCGGAAGCTGGGGGTGGGTAGAGGAGGGCCTACAAGCTTTCAGGAATTCCTGATATTCAGGTTCGGAGACTGCCTGGTGCCTTTCTTCTCCATCCATCAAAGTTCTCAGAACCCACTCCCTTTCCTACTTCCCCTCCCCCAGTGCCCTAGAGATTCTGCACAGAGTGTCTCTTCAGGAAGAGGGGGAAGCCTGCTATACCTTTGTACATCTGGAGGGGCCAAGAATAGCAATGGGAGTGTGTGTGTGAGAGTAAGGGAAGTGGGACCAGGCACTAACACCTAGAATTTCTGAGCCCTGGAAAACCATCAGTGGTTCTCAACCTATGAGTCGTGACCCCTTTTCATAGGGGTTGCCTAAGACCATCAGAAAACACAAATATTCACATTACAATCCATAACAGTAGCAACATTACAGTTATAAAGTAGCAACAAAAATATTTTATGGTTGGGGGTCACCATAACATGAGGAACTATATTAAAAGGTTACAGCATTAGGAAGACTGACAACCACTGATCTGTGAAATCACCAGATGTGCGCTCTGTGCCTATTTGTTGTCAGGGCAGGGCTGCCAGAGACAATTGTGAACTGCCAAAACCCACTGGTGTAACACCAATAGATGCACAAGTCCCCGCGGCTGAGACAGGGGTGTCATGGCAAGCAAGGCAAGACCAGAATGAAAACAGAAATAACCTGTTTATGGCTTATGATGGGGTGTGTGGAGGTGTGGGGATATGAGGGGGGTTCCAGACAGAAGGAAACTATAACCAAAACACATTATGATACAATTCTTAACACTAACACAAACAAAAGGGCTGGAGAGATGGCTCAGTGTGGTTAAGAACATTGGCTGCTCTTCCAGATGACCTGGGTTCAATTCCCAGTAGGCAAATGTCAGTTTATAACTGTAACTCCAGTTCCAAGGGATCTGACAATACTTTTCTGACCTCCATGGACACAAGGCATACATATAGCATACAGATATACAAAATACTACACACATACAATGAATAAATCTAAACACAACAAAGCACCTGAACCTTTATTCACACCATCATGCCATTTCCCCTAAGCAGATGAGGAGTACACATGCCTGGAACTTTCATGGTCACCCATGACTTGAAGGATGAGTAAAACCTTTCTGAGGAGAGAAGAGAGAGAGGACCATGCAAGGAAAAGCCATGAGCAAAGGATGTGGCTGGGGATACGGTGGAGGGGGTCCCTAGTACTTCATACTTTTTTTTTTTTATCATGTCTCATCTGTTAATAAGGATTCCAATAGGAGTGCAGAGATCAATGGACAGCTGAGGACTCTCAGGTGCTCTGGAACAAATTCTGGGTTTAGGCGGTTCCTTATTTCTTCAAACAGTTCCTTTCTCGTTCATGTACTTCCTTACTGATGGCTTCTCCAAGATGTGAAGAGCACCCAGGTGGCTGTAGTCAGTCCACACTGCCCTGGCTAGTGTGACAGGAGGGACCTACGGGCCCAACAGGCCTCACTCAGCAGCTGTGACGTACCCAGGGTGTGGCTCCTCCCTGGTTTGAGGAACAGGGCCTCTGGCTTCCCCAGAGCACAGCCCTAGCCCTATGATAGTCTGTGTGATCCCTGGACAAGAAGCCTGAAGTTTGCCTTGCGGGTTGATTGAGTTAGCTTTGGGGAGAGTCCTCTTCTTTGTGAAGTATATTAATGATTCATTCTGGCTGGTCTCTCACCCCGGGGCAGGCTCTTTGTGAAGTACCTCAGATTTCCTAGGAATCCTCTGAGACATTCTGACATTCTGATTGTCACTGCCAACGTGGGCTGTGAAGAAATTAATGACATGGATGAGACCCTCGATTTCCAAGGGCTGTGTAATAAAATAAAAGTTATTGTATTATTGCAGATTCCGTGACTAATGAAAAGGGGCTAAAGACCCGTAATCACAACATGGCATTGTTTAGTGGGGCTTTGCTTTCCACAGGCAACTATCCTGAACTGTAGAGACTAAAAACTAATAGCAATTATTTATGTATTTGTGTATTTAATGTATGTAATTAAATTATGTATGCCAGGCACTTTACCAAATAATCTATATGTTATGTATTCCCACAAAAGACAGCAAAGGAGGCGCTGCATCCATCTCTGAGGCCTAGAGATGTTAAGTGAATGAGGCAGGAAAGCTGTAGGCTGGAGTGGATACTTTTATGGATAAAGTACTCTGTTCTCAGATATGTAAGGAAGTACTGAAAAATCTGGGCAGGCAAGGTTAGCCAATTAGCCAGTGTAGGGCATTCATGGTGGTAAAGTATTTGGAAAGTTTGTACGTACTTTCTAGACTTAAGAAGACACCATTATCTTTTCCCCTTAGGCCTCAGGAATATCACTCATCGGTCTCATCAAACCATACAAGAGACCCATCCGTTCACCATCTACCCACATACCCAATTGTTCATCCATTTATAAATTCATTCTCCATTTATCTCTCATCCACTTATCCATTCATTTTGTTATGTATTCATGTATTCACTTACTTAGTCAAATCAACAGTGTCTTTAATTACTTCCCAGCACCTGTCATGGAAGTGAGTGTCCACTGCAGTCTGGCCTGGATGTCTGCCACTTAGCAGGTGGGAGAGAAGCAGGTGGGGCGGGGGGGCGAGTAGGAAGCTTGGAGACTCAGTGCCAGCGCTGTAATTTGTAGAATTTCTCCATCTTTCTCATCTCTAGTCTCCCTGTATGGATAATGTCGGATAACATTTGCAGGCCATTGTGAATTTAAAGGCAACAAACTTAGAAGATGCTTTGAAATAGAAAGGTGTTGCATATGTTTATGTATCATCACCATCACCACCAGAATCACCACCACAATCACTACCATCATCACTCACCACACCACACTCACCACCACCAGTCCATGACATTGATGTTTTGCATATTTTGGAAACTGAACTAACCTTAAGTTTGGAGAATCACTTCTCTCACAGAAATCCTGAAGGTGTTTAAATATGGAATGTAGTACAATGAAATTACTGTACTTAAGATCACAAGATCTCTCAACTTTACAACAATCACATCTATTTCACATGCTTTGGGGGCTACAGTATGGGACAGTAGAACTGGAAAAGGTCTTGGTGAAAGGACTGTTCAGTCATGATGTACCAGGTCTGTCATCTCCAGGTTAGTAACAGAACTCTCCAATGTGTCACGCAATTATTCAAAGGCTCGTGCCTCTTGGTTGCAAGGCCAGATGAGGAGATATTGTATGGAAATGTTTCTGGAAACTTGCGAAAAGATGAGCAGGAACCCCAAGAAGGGCAGATGGTGAAGGCACTGGGCCTGTCAGCTCAGGTAAATTTATGCTATGGTAGCAAACAATCCCCTAGCCTCAGAGCTCTTTGACAAGGGCTCATCTTCTTTGCTTGTCTCTCTTGGGTCGGCAGCAACTCTGCTCCAAATTTTCTTGACTCTGAAACCCAGCCAAGCGGGAACACACTGGTTCTTTATCATTTTTATTTCTTTATTTGGTGTGCATATGTGCATATGTGTTGGTGTGCACACGCCTCAGCATGCACATGGACGTCAGAGGAGTTGGTTTTCTCTTTCTCCCATGTGGATCCTAGGATTGAGCTCAGATAGTCAGGCTGGTAGCAGGCACATTTATTGGCTGAGCCGTCTCACCAACTTGGCTAGTCTGGAACTTGCAGCAATCCTCCAGTTTCAGCCTCTGAGTGCTGAGATTATAGTGCCCAGCTGGAATATATAGGCCAAGTCTCTGACTCATGATCTCCTGCCTCACCCTCTTTTCCCTGTTTGGTGTGTCTATCAGGGCTTGCCACAGTGATTTTCCTTTGTTTGGTTTGGTTGTTACTTGTTTGTTTTGAGGGAGGGCCTCAAGGTGTAGCCCTGGTTGGCCTGGAACTTGCTATGTAGACCAGGCTGACTTTGAACTCACAGAGATTCACCTGTCTGTGCCTTTACCTCTGGGATTAAAGGTTTATGTCACTGTGGCTGGCCCACAATGGGTCTTAAAGCTTCTCCTCACATTTTATTGACCAAAACTAATCACAAAGTCAGACACTGTGGGAGCAATAGTCCACCTGTGTTTAGAGAGGATACCAAAGGAAGGACAGTGAATGTTTTGAATAGTGGTCAAATTTGTCTTAGAGTGTAACTGCATGAGATGGCATTTGGAACCTCAGAGTGGCATGGAGGAAGGGCTTCACAGCAGAGGTAGCAGCTTAGGTTACTGAACTTTCCTGTAATTCTGCTTCCTCCCATTGTCACCCACTAGCTTCTGCTTTTCTGATTGCTATTTCCTCACGACTCTGTCTTCCTCTTTATAGTATCTTTGCCAACACCTCCCTCCCCCCTTTTGCATATGTGTATGTGTGTGGTGTGCATGAGTGTGTGTATGCATGTCAGATTGGGGGGGGGCACCTGCATGTATATATGTATACCATGTGTTGTGGTGCCTTTGGAAGCCAGAAAGTGTTGCATGGGGCAGTTGTGAGCCATTTGATGTGGGTGTTGGGACCCGAACCCAGTCTTCTGCAGGAGCAGTTAAGTGTGCTAGCTATTGAGCAATCTCTCCAGACTTGAGGCAGGGTTTCTAAGCTAAACCCAGAGCTTGCTCTTTCAACTAGTCTGGCTAGCCAGCTTGTCCCAGGGATTCCCTCTTGCTACCTCCCATGTTAGAATTATAAAGCCATGCCCCCTGGCTTGTGTTTGCCTGATGAGAGTCCCTGAAGAGAAAGTCTAACTTCTGATTGTCCCACGTTGGCTTTTTCCTCTCCCTCAACAGTTGAGAATTACCTTGAACTTCTGATTCCCCCTGCAAACCCCCATCCCTGTCTCCACCTCCCTGGTTTAATGTGGTGCTAAGGATTGAACCTGGGTCTTTACACATGCCTGGCATGTTACTAACTGACCTAGTTTCTTAGCCCTTGGTTTTCTATATGTGACTTTTGGTGGCATTCTGGTTAGGATTTGACACAATCGATAGTCACCTAAGAATACAGCCTCACTGAGGAATTATTTAGATTTGGTTGGCCTGCAGTTACATCTTCGGGGAATCATCTTCACTGTTAATTGGTGTAGAAGGACCTAACCCATTGGGAGGCACCATTCCATGGGCAGGAGGTCCTGAACTATATAGACTGGGAGAAAGCTAGATGAGAATGTCAAACAGGCAGCATGGGCACATTTGTTACTCTCTGCTCTTGACTGTACGTGTGATGTGACAGATGTGTAAATCCCTGACTTGACTTCCCTGAAATGATGAACTGTAACTTGAGATTGTACATCAAATAAACCCTTCCTCCCCAGAGTCCCTTTAGGTCAGGGCGTTTGTCATAGCAACGTATGATCAGCAACGGGAGGGAAACAAACATTTAGACGATAACAACTTGGGAATAGCTGAGGGCAAAGTGGATCTGGTTGGTGGCATCTGTACCTGTGCCCTCTGCCTGCGTCTGCAGTCTGTCTCTGCCAGCGATCATCTCTGCAAAATGACACAAGGACCCTAGTTGGGTCATCTTTTCTGTGCCAAAGGCAGAACAAGTCCTTTAAATTACTGCAAACACTCATTGGGGATGGACTAAAGCGTTTGTTAACTCCAAACACCAGTAAGTGTTGATAAATAAAGCCATTAAAAATGTGTTATGGCTCTGACACTTGGCGTAACATCTTTCCTCCTACTTTTTCCCCATGTAATACTTACTTTAAATGGCTCCAGCCAAAAGCCAAGCAACAATAAAACTGCCCCACACCTCCTAGAGCATCTTCACTTGTAAAACTCAGAGATTCTGCGCTGGGAGGGAGTGGGGTTGAGGGGAGGGAAACCGGAGCCCCCACTGTTGTGTAAACTGCAGATGCTATAGTTCCTGTGGTTGAGGCCTAACTGTACATCACATTTGCAATTTTGTAGCTCCAATTGCTTAAAAAATATTGTAACTGCTCCTCAAACAGGAAAATTGCATTTAGATTTCCCTCTGTGTTTAACCTCAGACCGGCAAGAGATGGTCTTCACATTTCCCCGGCAAATGAAAATCACTTTTAGATTGAGATTGCTTATGGATAGTTCCTACCATAAGAAAAAGAAAATCTATGAACAAACACAGCTATACATTTGGGCATGCCTGTAATGTGGAGGAAGAAATGGTCGTTTTTGTCCTATACTCCTTGGCATGAAGGATTTAGGGCCGAGATGAGGAAAGACAGTTTTGAATATGAGGTTCAGTCACATCTGAACTGTTGCTGAGGGAAATGCAGCATCCTGCACTCAATTTTCGTAGGGCCGTCCTCTGCAGAATTGACATTCCTTTGACAGTTTTCACATCAACAATCCTTTCTTCCTGTAGAGATTCAAAAGCTTTCAAACCACATCTTTCCCCTCAATCAAGATTATAACTCATTCACACTAAAGTATGATTGCTTACATCTTAAAGGAACCAATGGAAATTGGGAAATAGTTTACTCAAAGGAAATAAGAGACACTGAGAGATGCTATACAATAGTAGTCCATTAAATGGGAGTCCTATTCTGTCTACTCATAAGACTGATGATGACTTTGTTCGTTTTGTTTTTGAGACAGGATGTTATGTAGCACAGGCTGGCCTCAAACTCATATGTAGCTAGGAATGACCTTGAACTTCTGATCTTCTTGCTTCCACCTCCCAGATACTGGGCTTACTGGCATGCATCACCACTTCTGGTTTATATGGCGCTCTGGATCAAACCCAGGGCCTCCTGCATTATGGGCAAACACTCTACCAATTGAGGTACCCAGCCCATGAGCCTCATTTTAACTAGGCTAAGTTTGCCTTTTCTTTTCTCCTCCCTTTCTTATATCCATCAGCAAACTTCACTGTGGGGCCTGTGCTTAGAATAAGAGCTTTCTATAATAGAGAATGAAGCCCAAGAAACAGTGGCATGTATCTGCCTTGGAGTGCCTGTTGCATGCCAGGGGCAGATCGAGGTACTTCTTTGGACAGCATTGTCTTCCCAGCACCCCAGCCAGGTGAGTAGCACAGTTTCAAAGACAAGAGGCACTTTTTTTTTGTCACAGGTCACACATAGGAAGGCATGGTGCTGGGCTATCAGCACAGGCAGTTTGATTTCAGAGCCTCCTGTTCCAAGTGAGATTAGATTAAAATAAGCATGTAAGGCAGGCTTTGAGGAGACTATCTTTCATGTGCTCTGCACTACAGGAGAAGCTATGCTGAGGTTCAGGAAAGAGGGCCAGCCTCTTGCTGAGCAAGAGGAGCCTCGGGTGAGGGCAGCTGCAGTGTGTCACCCAGCTCTTGCCCCCTTCCTCCTCAAAGCCCCCCTCCCCTTACCAGCAGACACCAGAAGCCAGCAGGCTGGCTGCGCCCCAGGCAGGCTCTGGTCAGGAAGTGGGGATCTTTTGTGAGCTGCAGGCCTGGTCTCTGTTAACGCCAATTAGCGTTTCTGCCTGCTTGGAGCTGCAGGGCCAGCAGGCTTCTGTGATCCTGGTGGCTAGGGGTTCTGGCCTAGAAACGCTTCCAATGTGGGACGAAAGTCAGAGTCCGAGGGGAGGGACTTTGTCATTGAAAGGAGAGGAAATGGGGTTTCAGAGAAGCTCCATGGGGCCCTGCAGCCTCAAGAGCACAGCTTTCTGGGGCCAGAAAAGGAGGGAGAGAAGAGAAAACAGCAGGCCTGCCTCCAGCTGCCCTAGTTGGCCTCTCTGTGAACCAGGGTCTGGCTCCTGAGAGAGAAGGCAAAAAAGGGTTCCTTGCTCCTGGACTTGTAAGAGATTCTGGGGCAAGCAATTCTAGGACTTCAGCTATCTAAATGTGTGGGTGCAAGGAACAGCCATATCAGAGTCTCCAGTCCTCAGGATGTGTCATAGTTTGCTTGGGTTAATGTGAATAAGTGACAACATACAGCAGCTTGAGCTTTTAGGAAGAAGTGGTTGAATGACCCTGGGTTTCTGAGGCTCTGCCCCACCCTCCTGCCCTGGGGTCAGCTTTCCTGTCCTTTCTTAACTGTCTGTCACCAAGCCTTTTCCTGTACCTTCTACACCCTTCCACCTGTCCCACCTGTCCCTTTTGCCCTCTTGTCGTTTCCTCTTGCCCTTTGCTCTCCACAGAGGCTGCCTGGCTGGCAAGCCCTTAGTACAGTCATTCTCCTTTCTCCCATTTCCAACTCTCATTGGAAGGCCTCTGCCTTTAGTGGGAGGGCTGCCCCCATGTCACTGGCAAAGCAAGCACATACAGAGAACCAGGCTCTGGTCATTGTCCATCCCTCCCTTTCTGTGGCTGCAGCTGTAGCTAGCTGGTTATTTGGGGTTTTTTTGTTGTTGTTGTTTTTGTTTTTTTTTGGTGAGTCACTCATGAGCTCCAAGGGAATACTTTTCCAAAATCCTATCACTGTAGCTTTGAGGAAACTGCTTGGTCTTTGTCTCTGTCTCTCTCCATCTAGGGGTATGGGTATGTGCAGGCCAGAAGACAACCATGGGTGTCATTTTAAGGAATGCCATCTCTCCAATGCCTTTCTCTCCCTTTCTTGAGACATGATCTTACTATGTAGCCCAGGCTGCCTTTGAGCTTTCAATACTCTTGACCCTCTGCCTCCTACGTCTGGCGTTAAAGCTGTGCCCCATCCTTCTCAGCCCTACAAAGCCTTTCTAAGAACACACTGAGGACAGGGACAAGGAGGGACAACTGACCCTGGAAAGCTTTGGGCTTGGTCCAGTTCTTGACCCCAGACCCTTTTTTCTTTCTTGCACACTTTACTCTTTTCTTGGGGATTTCTCTAAACTCCCAAGGCTTCCTAAAGGAGGAGATGGACAACTTCAAGGTTAGAGAAGACCTGAAGAGTGATAGAGGGCTTCTACTGGCTTCCTACATCCAGTCATCACCTCCTCTGACACTTCAGGACAATACCTCAACTTAGAGGACAGATGACTTTTTTTTTTCTTTTTTAAAAATAATTTATTTTTATTTTATGTGTATTCATGTTTCCCCTGCATGTATGTCTATATAAGGGTGTTGGAGTGTTGGATCCCCGATACTGGAGTTATAGACAGTTATAAGCTGCCATGTAGGTGCTGGGAATTGAGCCTGGGTCCTCTGGAAGAGCAGTCAGTGCTCTTAACCCATGAACTATCTCTCCAGTCTCTTCCTCCTCCTCCTCTTCTTCCTCTTCCTCTTCATCTTCCTCTTCCTCCTCTTTCTCCTGTTCTTCCTCCTCCTCTTTCCTCTTCTTCCTTGTCAGAAGCTCACTATGTAGCTCTGGCTGTCTGGAACTCACTATGTATGTAGACTAGGCTGGCCTCAAACTCACAAAGAACTGCCTGCTTCTGCCTTCCTAGTGCTGGGATTAAAGGCATGCACCACCATGCCCAGCTCAAATGACTGTTTCTAACAAAACAGAACACAAAAGCTTACCTTTCCCCCACCCCCCAGCCTGAGGTGGGTAAGTAACTGACTCTTGTCACTTCACACTGTGTTGGTCACCCGCAGGGAGGGAGATTTGAGGTCACTGCTCTGCTTCCTGGAAAGAGCCAGGGAAAGGCCTTAGGCTGCTGCACACTGAGTGGCTCATCTTCAGAAGAGGTTTTTCTGCTTGGGTTGAGATTGGATATCCTGGGCTCCGGTTGTACTTCAGCCAGAAATATGAAAGCAGTTAGAACTGGAGAACTTAGACTGTCACATACAGCGTCTATTTGTTGTCTAGAGTCACCCACCTTGTGTATCCTTTATGGAGCCCCTGTTCATACAATTAATTATCCAGCTGAGGAATGGAAGCTTGGAGGGGTTAAGTACTTGACTAAGAAAACAGTGAGAAAAGAGCAGAACTAAGGTTTGAGTGGAAAGCTGTCTGGCTCCAGAGCTCTGAGTTATACAACAGTTCATGGCATGACTGTTAGGACACACATACACATACACACATACACACACACACACACATCACCCACCACACACACACACCTGCTGCTGCTAATGTCCCCAGAGCCTCAGCTGAGCACAGCCACTGCTAGGGTTCTGAGAGAAGAAAGCTACAGTAATAGAGGGCTGGGTTCCTTGATATTAGAGGATTGGGGATGGGCAGGATCTATGGGCTTTCTTCTTGTCCTTTAGCCATTTCTTTGTCATTGGAAACTAGAAGAGGGTGCTTTGCCAACAAAGGTGTCACAAAGGCTTTTTGCCAGATTGTCACCTGTCACTCCCTGGAAAAGACTGAAAAACAACAGAGCCAGTTCATGGGACCGGTCACCCTTCTGGAAGGTGCTTGAGCCCTGAGCATGTTCCCACAGCCTAAGGCACACGGGAAAGTGAATGGTATTCATCTCTTTCTGGGATACCCCCTGACTGCTCTAGCCAGCAAGAGCTCCAGCCTCCGTCCCTCAGGGCTTGCAGAATAGAACTGGACTCTAAAGATCTTCTGTCATACATATTATCAGTCTTGTTTTTCCAGTTGGCTCATCAGTCCTCTTGAGGACAGGATACCAAAGATGACCCCTCCTTGTCTCTCCTAGCCACTTAGAGAAGGGCTGCACTTTCTTGGAGCTCAGCCATTACTGAACTTTTGTAGAGCTCTAGACCAGTGGTTCTCAACATGGGGATCATGACCCCCACAGAGTCACATATTGAATCTTTACATTATGACTGATAACAGTAGCAAAATTACAGTTATGAAGTAGCAATAAAATGTTTTTATGGTTGGGGTCACCACAACATGAGGAACTGTGTTAAAGGGTCAGAACATTAGGAAGGTTGAGAAGCACTGCTTTAGACTGTGTTCAAGGACTACATGTGCATATGTATAAGATTACTTGTGTCCGTGTGTATGTATGACATAAATGTCTGACATATACATGGGTATGTGTGCCCATGTACATTAAAATGGTTCATATACTTGTACCATGTTCCTATATAATGTGATTCGCCAGATATTAAGAATACATCGACTATAACACAGACTACCCAACCCCAGAGCTAGGAAAAGAGACCATTACAGGAGCAGTAACAACGAGGGCAACATGTGTCTGCAATCCCATCCCTAGGGAGCTAGAATAAGGAGGATCATGAATCTGAGGTTAGCCTGAGCTAATTATCAAATCCCTGTCTAAAAAATAACAGCCTCCACCTAGGTAAAGCAATGAAGCACCATGATTAGAGAGTACAGGGCAGAGGCATAGCTTAGCTAGTCTAGGGAGACAGATCAGGGAAGGGACTGTGAAGAAAGGAAAATTGACCAAGACTTGGAGTCTGTTAGAGATTGAACCATCCCCCCTGAAAGTCATGATCAAGTCCTGACTCCTAACACCTGTAAATGTGACCTTATTTAGAAGTTGATCCTTTACAAATACCATCAACTTAAGAGGAAGTTATGCTGGATGAGGGCATATCCTAATCCAGCAACCAGTGTCCTTCTGGAAGGACATCTGGTCACAGACACAGAGTGGCAAGAATACCAACATGACCAGAGAAGCAAGACTGGAGTGGTAGTCCACCACCCGAGGACACTCTGCATTACAGTCTCCAGAAACTCCTGAAGGCCGCGTGCCTCAGGTGATCACTTCCTGCCTCTGCCTGTGCACTTCAACAAGAGTTAGAACTTTCCCAAGACTCAGGAGCATAGAACAGACCCTTTCTCTAAAGCCCTTGGAAAGGAATTTATCCTCCTCACATGATATCAGGGTTCTGGCCTCTGGAACTGTCCGTGAATCAATTCCTCTTGTGTTTAAACTCCCTAGTCATGGTAACATTGTTATGCCAGTCTTGGAAAATGAATCCAGAGGCTCACTAGAAATCCATGGGTGAAGCAAGGAGGAAAGAGTGGTTCTGTCACACAGAATCATCTGCACAGGAACATGAGGAGTGAGAGCATACTGTGGAGAGCAACAGAAAGCTCAGGAGATCAGGAACGTCCCCTGGAAGGTGGGGGAGGAGAGTTAGCGTGCTAAAGCATGTATATTTGTGTGTATGTGTTATGTAGTTTTTGTGATTATATGTATGCATACCCATGCACAAATTTCCTGGAATTCTACTCTGCTTTTATGATTTCTGGTTTAGTATGCTCCTACATGATTGGCGTACGACTTGACCTGTATGTGTGACTTGTATGTCAGGGCATGAATGTAGATAGTCTACAAGTCTGTGTATTGAATTTAAAGTAGTCATAGGAAGACGTGAACAGGGATGACCCTGTTTCTGTTTATATTCTTGGTGCACACTGTGAATACACCTGACTAGAGTATGCAATGACAGGCAGTCACCAGTTGCTGGGGCCTACCTGTCCTGGTTCAAGAACACAAGACAGGGCAGACAAACCTGGACTTCACTGTTTGACAAAAGGCCTGTGAGAGACAGAAGTTCTTGGGCTAGAAAGATGGTCCAACGGTTAGTGAGCACATGCTGATCTTGCAAAGGACCAAGGTTCAGTTCTCAGCATTCATATGTGCTCATAACAGCCTTCAATTCCAGTTCCAGAATAGCCATCTCGATCCCAGACTCCTCTATGTGTGTGGCACACATGTCTTACACAGGTTCATACACATTCACGTAGATTTAAAACAAAATAAAAAGAAATCTATTTCTTTTTTAAAAAAGAAAGTGCTTGGTTCTTGAGATTGACAGCTAGAGGTGGCGTTAGATATGGTTATGGTCCCACTTGTACCTTGGCCCAGCTACACAGTACAGTTCCTGGAAAGTTCTTAAAATTCAGTTTACATGGGTCAGAGAGGTATCTCTGTGGTTAAAAGCACACACAGCTCACGCAGAGGATCTGAGTGTTGCTCCTAGCACCGAAATCAGGCATCTCAAGTTGCCTGCAGCTCCAACTCCATGGAGATATGACACCCTTTTCTGGGCTTTTGGGGCACTTGCACCACACACACACACACAGTGCACATAATTAAAAAATAAAATACATCTTTAAGAATAGCTGAGTTTTAAAAAGCATACTCTGGTTCATTTCAATTCCCCACTTGACTGAGAATCACTTCTTAGAGGAGCCCCACCCCCCAGAGAAAGATTCCAGCTGAGGGCAGGAATCAGGGGAAGGACCGCTACAACTCCATCCCTCAAAGAAAGGTATATATGTGTATGCTTTTTTGCTGGGACATTACAACCAGAGATGTCTACTGAATCTAAGAACCACTGCAGTGCTCCAGGCTGACATTGAGAGCTTTAATGTGTGCATGGTATGTGCAGGTGTGTGCAAGCATGTGGAACTTCCAACCTGCTTCCTCTCTGAGAATATGGTTAGATCAGGATGTCAAGTACAGCCTCAGGCCCTGCCAGCTGCCGCCATGGTCAGATTGCAGGGGTGGGGTGGGGGTGCTGTCCTTGATGAGGGCTGGTAGAACAGACAAAGCCTGTGGTAAGGACAGGAAGAGAGGGGTGGAGGCTGCTGCTTCTGAGGGGAGGGGCAGCTCTCCTGGCTTTGACAAACCCTTAGCCTGAGATGGTTTCAGGCAGGAGCAAGCCTTAAATTTGGAGCTGGGATGGACAAGTCCAGTGGGATGAGAGGAAATTGCACAAAGCGCAGAGGGAAGAGCTAGGACTTTTCAGGACCTTGGCCAGTACCCTTGGGTTCCTTGGGGCGCCAAGGTTGCCAGCCAGATGCTGGTCCCAAGCCACGCCTCTGGATGTGGTGGAGCAGCTGAGGCCAAGGAAAGATACAGCTAAATTTCAGACGGGCTTCATGGGATTATAGAAGCTCTTAAGAGACTGGGTGTGAAAGAGGAGGGTCCCTCATAAGTAAGTAGAGGTAAGCCCCCCAAGAATGAGGAAAGAAGATCTTCTGGGCTCAGGTCTCCAAAGGAAGAAGAGCAGCTTGGGGGTGGGGGTCGTCCATGCTGGGGGTGCACGCCTTTGCCTTATTGTGTCAGGTACTGGGCCAAGCATTCTGCGCTTGCCACCCTTGGATAACCAAATGGTATTGTTTCTTTGGGAAGCAGTCCAGAAGCAGGGGCACTCCTGCAGCTACTCCTTGAATCCTCTCCCATGTCCCTTTTTGCTGCTGCCTGCCACTTTCCTGTTGCCTGTCTGCTGCCACAGCCCTGCCCTTTGCATCCCCATTACAGCCAGAAAGACTTCACTGCCGCCACTCACTGCAAGGATACTCCTCTGCCTCCCAGACCCCGTGACTCTCTTCCTCCCAAAGAACTTTTTAAAAGCAATTAATCAACCTTATCACATCCTTTCTATGTCATCCTGAGCAGGGAGGGATGCAGAAAAAGTATCTTGCTCCTAGAGGCCAGTCATGTGGATATATGGATACCCAGCTGCTGGTTGACAAATTCTTCCCTAGGGACAGGCCACCCCCTTCCACTTTGGAACTGGTTGTAGTATGAGTCTGACCCAAGGAGAAAAATGGGGACACCCTGCTTGTTCTCAAGGCCCCCCCAATCCTTCCTCAACCTTGGGTAATCGAAAAGTATTTGAAAAAGCCTGAAAAGGGTCCCATGAAAAACGCCTTTCCCCAAAAAATCCCCCCCAAACAAAACCAAAAAAGGAAAATTGTTTAAAAAAAATTTTTTAAAAAAAAATTTTTTTAATTATTGGTTATTTTTTTTTAAATGAATAAAAATGGGGGGGTTGGGTTGAAAGGAACCCCGGGGCCACCTTACCCCCCTGATGCGGGGGTAAAAGGCCCACGACAAATTCCTGGGCCCCCTGGGGGGAAAAACCCCCAGGGGAAGGGGCCCAAAGGGAAACGGGGGAAATAAAAAAAAGGTAAAAACGACACCTTCCCCAAATTCTTTTTAAAAAAAAAAAAAATTTTATTTAAAAAAAAAATTCTTTTTTTAAATTTTTTTAGAAAAATTTTTTTTTTTAAAAATTGGGGTCCTCCCTAACCGGGGGCCCCCATCTCTAGACCCCTCCCCCAGGGTGGACCTTTTTTCAGATCCTACACACATGCTCCCTTCCCCCCTCAAAATTTTTGGCCTCCCACACCCCTGTTTGGGGCATTTTTTCCTCAAATCCCACGGGCAGCTTTTGATTTTTCCGGCCAAATGCCACCCCTCAAGAGCCCCCCCTCACTCCCGGCACCAGGCTCACCCTCCTTTTATCCAATTTTTTTGCTTACAGAAAATTTAAAAATTTATTTTCCCTTAAAAATCAGCTGCTTGGGGCTGGAACAGAATTTCCTTTGGGAAAAAACCTTTTTTTGTTTTCCCGGTATTCCAGGGCCTGTGCTAATAAGGCCAAAAATTTGAAAGTAAGGGCCCTTTAAAAGCTCCAAAGGGGCAAGATTGGAGAAACTCAGAGCTGCCCTCCGTCCGGGAGCTGAGTGTCGAAGGTCCGGCCCCCTTTTCTTTAAAAGATAAAGGGAAATTTTCCCCACCTTTCCCCTTAATCAGGGGGAAAAATTTAAGTCCGGGGGTTCCAAAAAATGAAGTTTGGGGGCCCTGGGTCCCCCAAACCTTTCCGGTTTTGAGGTTAGGGAAACTTTAAAGGCCCTTTGGGGCCCCCCCGGGGTTTTCCCTTTTTCCGGGGGGAGGGGGGGCTGCGTCAAAAACCATTTTTTGCATTTTCTACATTTTTGATTTGGCATTTAAAACCTCGGCTTTTCCCCAGGGGGCCTTTTTTTCATTAGTAAATTTTTGGGATGGGGAGGTGACAAAAACCCCCTTAAAAGAAATCCCCCCCAAGGGGGGAGCCTTCCCCCTCGGGGGGTTTGGGAACCCCGGGGAGGGATTTTTTCCCGGGTTTTTGGGGTTTTTAAAACCCAAAACCCCCCCCCACCCATACAGCGGGGCCCGGGGGGCTGCACTTTTGAAAATTTTCCCAAATTTTTTAAAACCCCATTCTTTCCCTTAAAAGTGGGAAAAAATTTCCCGGGGAACCCCGACCAAAATGGTGCTACACTTTTTTGGGGGGGGCGGGGGGGGGTTTTCCCCAAGGGGGAAGGGGGGAAAAACCTTACTACAAAAATTAAAAAAGGGGCTGACCCCGGGGGGAAACCCCAGTTTTTAAAATGCCCCCCCCCAGTTTTCCCGGAAATTTTCATTCCCCCGTGATATTTTGGGGCCCCCGGGAAACCCGCAGGGGGTTTCCCATAAAAGATCCTTAATTTCTCTTCCCAAAACCGGGGGGGGGGGCCCCCCCCACCCGAAATCTGGAAAATGGGGGAGGGCCCCCAAATTCCCCCGAAAGGGGCACCCCCTTCCCCAAAAATTTTTTTGACAGTTGTTTTACCGGGGAAAAATTTTTCTGACTTTTTGCTTTAAAACTTCCCAACCCTTTTAAAGGGGGAAATTTTCCCGGGGAAAATTTTAAAAAGGATCCCATAATTTAAAAACCCACCCCTTTGGGGGAAGGGAAAAAAAGGGGGGAAAAATTCCCTTTTCAGGGACGAGGGCTAAAGGGGGAAGAAAAACCCAAAGGGGCCCCCCTTCCCGGGAAAATTTTTGTCTTTTTTTAACTTCTCTTCCTGCGTCCCAAGAGCCCCTCCACTTGGGCCCAAACCCATTTTTTTGGGTTTGGGGGTTTGGGAAAAAATTTTGAAGCACAGTAAGCAAAAGGCACCCAAAACCCAAAATTTTAAGCCAAGACAGGTTTTAAAAAAACCCGTTTGGGATCGGGCACGGGTTTTTTTAAATTTTTGGGTTTCTTTAAATTTTTAAAAAAAAGCAATTTTATAAATTTTAAAAAGGACGGTGCTCACCCCTTCCCCCCCTTTTCTGAACCTTTACTTTTTAAAAAAATTTTTAAATTATAAGGGGAAAAACCCCCTGATTTTTAGATCAAAAGATCTGGGGTTTAAAACAAACCCCCACCTCTTATTTAGTACTATTTTTAAGGAAATTTTTTTCACCCTATTTTTCCCCAAAAAAGGAAAAAACTTTTTAATTCGGCCCAAAAGGGCCCCCATTTTTCCCTCCCGCACTTACAGGTCAAGAAAAGAAGGGGACAAAAGTTTTGGGGTTTTCCCCCGGGGTACGGGGGAAACAATCCCCCAAAAACCCCAAACCCAAACCCAAAAACCCAAAACCAAAACCAAAAAAAAACCAACTTAAAAACCAACAAACCAAAACCCAACCCCCAAACAAACAAAAAAACCCAAACCCAAAAAAAAACCCCAAAACTCCAAAAAGGGAAAACAGTCCCAAAAAAAAAACTGCCCCTTTAATTTTTCTTTTTAAACAGAAACCCGGGTTAAAAAATCTTAAAGCCTATAAACAAAAAAAACGGGAAAAGAATTTTTAAAAACGGAAATTTAAAAGAACTTCCTTGAAAAACCCCAGCTTTTTTTATCGGGGGTTTGGGGGTGTGATTTGGGGAAAAAATTTCACCCTATGCCCCCTTTTAATTTTTTTTTTTAAAAAAAAAAGGTTTTTACTAACCCCCAAAATAAAATTTTAAAAAATTTTTAAAAGATAAAATTAAATTTAAAAAACCTCATAAACCATGGGGTGTCATTTTTTACTCAAAATTTTAAAAAATTAAAAATTTAAGACAGCCTGGCAAGGGGTTTTTGGGGTTTTAAAAAATATTTTGAGTTTGGGGGTTTTTTTTCCCCCGATACCAAAAAGGAGAAAAAGGGGTGGGGGCCCCCAAAAAAAGGGGCAAGCCCCCAAAAGGCCCACCCACTCAAAAAGGAAGACAGGGCCCCTGTTTTCCAAAATCGGGGGAAAAAGGGGCAAGGGGGAACAAAACCCCGGTAAAAGGGGGCCCCAAACCCCCAATCAGGGGTTCTAGATTTCTTTTTGTGGGGGGGGGGGGGGGGGGGAAAGGGCCCCTTTTAGAGCACTTAAAATTTACCGGGGGGGGACTTCGGCCCTTAAACATTTCCCCTTTTTTCCCCTCTGAGGCCCCGAGAATGAAAAGGGCAATTGTGAACTGCTTAATCACTATTCAGGGGGGACCCCCTTTCCCCCCAAAGGGCGGGGGGCCCAAAAAGCCACCAAAAAGGGGGGTTTTTCAAAGAACCGGGGGGGAAAACCAATCGAAGGCCTTTTCAAACGAGGCCCCCCTTCTGGGAAGGGAAAAGGGGAGGGAAAAAGGGTTTTTGCCCTTTTGTCAAAATTTTCCCCCCTTTGAAAAACCTTCTAAAGGGGCCCAAAAAAACATTTTGGGAGGAAAAAAAATATTGTGACATCACCCCCAAATTTAGGCAGATTCTTTTAACTCCCACCCCGCCCGTCATCTCACTACTCCTTTGGGGACTTTTGGGAAAGGGCCCCTTAAAGGGGAAAAAATTTTTGGGGCCCCAATTTTCCCCTGCGCCCCTCACCCCCCCTTCCCGTCTCTAAAACAAGACATGCCTACCCCCAGCTGTTTCTAAAAAAAAAAGAAATGCCGTGCCTTTGACTGACTTTTATTTTTCCCCCCCCCCGGGGGGACGTAAGGCCTCACCGAGGGGGAAACCCCCCTGGGGTAGACCCTCAAAGGGGGCCCGGGCTGGAGGGTCTGCTGAAGGAAAAAAAGGTTTTTCCCCGGGTTTTTTTGGGGGGGCAGGGGGGAGGGGAAAAAAGAAAAAAAACATAAATTAGGGAAAAAAAAAAAGAGAGAAGGAGGGGGGGGGAGGGGGAAAAAAGAGAATTTTGTTTTATGGTATTTATTTTTTTGGGTTTTTTGGGGTTGGGAAAAAAAGGGTTTTTTATTTTTGTTGTGTGAAAAATTTTTTTGTGGGGGGTTTTTATGTTGGGGGGTGGGGTTGGGGTGCAGGTAAAAAGTTGGGTTTTTTTATGTGATTGGTTTTTTTTGTTTTTGGGTTTGTTGTGTTTTTTTTCCCCCTTTTTTTCAGCAAAAATTCAGGGGGGAAAAAAAGGGGGGCCCCCAAATCCACTATTTAAAAGGGTTCTGAAATTGATAAATTACTTTGGGGGCACAAAATATTTTTTTCCGATTTCAAATGTCTTAGAGAAGGGGGAAGGGTTTTCTTGGGCCAAAAATTGATTTCATTTTTAAAAAAGCTTGGGAAATTTCTCCCTTAAAAACAACAAAAAAACATCAAGGGGAAGGGACTAATCTCCCCCCCCCTCCTTCCTCTCCCTCCCCCCTTCTTGCTTTTCTTCCCTCCCCCCTTCTCCTTATGAAAAAAGGGGTAAATAAGAGTCCCTAACCCCCCGGCTTGGGGACATTTGCTGATGTTGAGCTTGCACTCCTTTGGGGGAGATTGATGTTTGGGGTTTTGGGGGAAGAGGGGGGCCCTTTGGTTGGGCCCATTCTTCAAAATCCCCTTTTTAAACCAAAAAGGGACGGGCAGAGCCCTTTTTATAAATCACTAGTCCAAGTGATGAATCCCTGAGGGAGGATGGGGTGGGGTTGGGGGTGGGGCCCCTAGTAGAGGAAGGGAGCCCAGGGGAAAAAAGAGGGGCAGAGGGGAAAGGGGGGAAAGTTTGCCCCAGATAACTCTGGGGAAAACATGGATACCTTGTCTCCAACAAAAATTTTACCACCAAACATTTTGGGTCCAAAAAGCACTTCAAAAACCCTTTTCCCCCCTGTCTCTTTGTCTGTCCTTGCTGTCTTTTCCCCACTGTCTCCCCCTTTATCTGGCCCTTTTCCCCCCCAAAAGAGCTCTGATGGGTTTTTCCCCCAGGAAAAGGGCTACTTTGGGGTTCCCGGGAAAAAGGAGAAAATCTTTGGGAAAATGGGGGAAACAAGCAGGGTTTTGCAGTGACAAACCCGGCAGGGAGGGGGAGGATTGGGGGCAAGGTGGCTCCCAAAAGTCAGGGGGCAGCTAACACAGGGGCCAGCAGGAAAAGGGAGGGAAAAAGGGGGACTGCCATAGGGGTTTTTAGGACAGCTTTGACCCGGGAAAGGGCCGGTTTCCCCCGATTAAAACCCCTCTAATTAAAAGGGCCCCCGGGGTGGTTTTCCATCCCTCCCCAAAGGGGGGGCAATTGGGGCCCCAGGTAGGGTCCCTGAGGGACAGAAGGGCATGGGAAGCAGGGGAAGGTCATCCCAGAGCACAGGATTTAGCCGTCTTTAGAGCAAAAGCCCGCCCTTTTTGATTTGGGTCAGATTACCGAAAACCGATTTGGAAAAATCTCTCACTGACTTGAACCTTTTGCTCACCCAAAGTCCTTTTCTTTAAAAAGGGAAAAAATTTTCAAAAAATACCCATTTGGGATTTTTTCTCTCTCTCTCTCTCCTTTAACTCCTCTCCCCTCTCTCCCTCTCTCTGGTTTTTGGGGGGAGGGGGTGGGTGGGGGTTTAAGACAGGGTTTCCCCCTTTTGAGCACTGACTGTCCCCCCAAACCCCAAATCCCCTTTTAGAACCCGGCTATCCTTGAGCTCACAAAAGATCCCCCCTGCCTCTGCACCCGAGTGCTGAGATTTAAAGGGGGTGTGCCAGCAAACCTTTTGAAAATACGTTTTAATTAAGTATAAACCTGGGGCCCAGCCCAGAGCAAAGCCCTCCCATGAAACCCTTTGCCAGGGGAAACCCCAATGTTCTTCCGAAAGCAACAGACGGTTTTTGGGAATTTACAAAAAAAACAAAAAAATCAACGTTTTTCCCCGCCCCAAATCTGAGGACCCCCCCCAAACTCCCCCACAGAGAGAAAACCACTTTAGATTTTCCATCTGTAGGCCCATTTATGTCTTCCCCCCGTCCCCCCACAAACCAGCACTGGTAAAATCAGGGGGGCCCAAGGGCCCCTCCCATTTTTTCTTTTTCCCGTATAAAACAGCTTTACAAGCCCTTCCAATTCCCCCCAAAAGGGCCCCACCCACTGGACTTCCCAATACTGGGGTTGGGGCCTCCTCCCTGGGGTTTTAACCCCCAAAACCCTTCAGGGGGGGGGCAAAAAAAACCCTTTCCCAATCCTAAAACCCCCGGGCCCCCCAACCCCAACCACCCCCAACCCCCACCGCAACAAATCCAAGACCCCCCCCCCAAACTCGGGATGAAATTTTGGGCTCAGGTTCTGGAACCCGCTGCCAGGAAGAAGGAAGGGGGGGGCTTTGTTTTTAAAAAAACATCACACAAAAGGCCCCCAGGGTTTTTAATTTTTTTAAAATCTCTTTTTTTTTTAAAAAACTGCAAAAAAAGGGGATTTGGGGGGGCCTTTGAATTTAAAAAAGGGGGATTTGAGGGCCGTTTTTAGGGCACTGACCCCAACAAGGGTTTTAAGAACAATTGGAAGCGAAGGGGAAAGTTTATCTTCCCTGTGTGTTGGGGGGGAGAAGGGGGGGGTTTTTTTCCCGTGGAAAATTTTTTTAAAACCCCCTTTCAAATTTCTTAAATTTTCCCATTTTTCCTTTCCCTGGGTCAATTTAAATTTGATTTCCTGGGAAACGGGCCCCCTATTTCCCCCCTCTTCCCCGGGGCTTTCCCAAGGCCCCTTTTTCCCCCTTTTTCCCTCCCTTTTTTTCCCTTTTTTAATCCATGGTTTCCCCTTCCCCCTCCCTTTTTCCCTTTTCCCCCTTTAACCCCGGAAGCCCCCTCTCTAAGTTTAACCACCCCCTTTTTTTTTTACTGCCCGGCCCCCAGCCTGTGGGAAAATTCTTCCTTTCCCCTCTTTCTTGGGGCAAGGGTGGAAATGGTATTTATTTTTCCCCAAGGTTTTAAAAAAAGATAAACCCAAAACAACCCCCCACCAAAGAACAATACCCAAAAAAAAGAAATTTTAAAATATAATTTTAAAAAAAACCCCTTTAAACCCCCCCCCGTCCAAACCCCCACCCCTTTTCCCCCGCCCCCCTTGCATTCCCCCCCCCACCCCAAATCAAGGTTTCCCCCTTTTTGGCCCCCACCCTCCCCCGTCCCCCCCCTTTGCCCGGTTTGGGCCCAAAAAACGGGCCGTCCCTAACCGGGCCGACCCACCCCCCCTCCCCCCGGGTTCCCAAATTAAAAGGGGAAGTTGGTGGCCGGGCAGGGTTTTAGCTTGGCCCCGGCCGGGGCCCAAAAAAGGGCCCCCAATTGGGGGGCTCCCCCCCCCCCTTAGCCCCAACCCCAAAGGGCCAGGTTTGGCCCCCAAAAAGGGAAAAAGCCACCCCCCCCCCAACCCCCCCCCAAAATTAGGGTTTCCCCCCCAAACCCCTCCCAATGGGACCCCGGGGAAGTTCCCCCCAAGTTTTCCCCGGAACCGGGTTTTTCCCCCCAATAACCCCAAATTTTTTTAAAGGGACTCCCGAAAACACCCCCCCTTTAACCCCAAAAAACCCCCCCGAGGGAAAAGGTGTTTTTGGGAAAAGAAAAGGAAAAAATTTTGTTGGGGGTTGGGTTTTTTTTTAAGGAGGGTAAAATAAGGCAAAAAACCCCATTTGTTTTACCAGGGCCAGTTTCATTTTAAGAACTTAACCCCCTTTGTGGAAAAAAAACTTCCAATAAAATAATTTAAAAGGGGGCCAAAAAAAGGGATTTAAACTCTCATTTTGGGCAGTTTTTTCCCACCTTCCAACAAGTTTTAAAAAAAAGGGGGCAAAAAAAAAGGAATTTAAGGGGAAAACCCCCCAAAATTTCCAACCCAAATAAAAAAAAAACTTATCCAGCCTATTTGAGGGGGTAGTGGATAAAAAAAAGGTAGGGGTTCCCCCGGCTTTTTCCCCCCCTCCCCCTTTTAAAAAAATCTTTGGGCCCAAGAGTGGCCAAAAATACCAGCAAACAGCCCAAAACCCCAAAAACCCCCAAAAAAACCCCCACAAAAAAAACAACCAAACACACCCCCCCAACCCCAAAAAAACCCAAATCCCCCCAAAAACCCCCCCCCAAACCAAAACCCCTCCAGCCCCCTATAAACCTCAAAATTAAAAAGGGAGTTTTTAACCCCCGGGGGGGGCCCCGGAAAAAAAAAAAAAAGGGAAAAAAAAACACTCCAGCCCCCGTGAGTGCTTATGAATGTGTAGAGATTGAAAAGAATGGCAAAGGGGCAGGGCCAGCTTGCATCTGGCACAGATTTGAAGGCAAATAGAAGACTGCCAGTTTGGGGATATGTCTCTTAGGTCACCACCACTGGCTAGATTTAAAGAGACATTTCTGGTGAGGGAATGTTCAGGCATTCTTTAGACAAAATTAGGCATCCTCTAAACAAAGCTTCTTAAGATGTGACCTGTGCCATACCTGTCCCTGAGTTCCCTGGAAGCCTGGGTTTCTCTACACATTCAACTTCGTTTTAAAGTGGTTTTGTGGGAAGCAGGTCAGCTGGAGGCTCCTGACCCCAGCCCTAGTGGAGAAAAGTGTGTGTGTGAGAGAGAGAGAAGAGGTGTGTGTGTGTGTGTGTGTGTGTGTGTGTGTGTGTGTGTGTATGTGGGGGTTTGGAGGGGTAATGGATAGGGAGGCTAAAGCCCATTATGTTTAGCCAGGGTCCAGTTCATTTTAGAAACTTGAAGCAACTTGTGAGTAGACATTCAGGGATAAAGTTAGTCATATAGGGGTCAGGGATAAAGCTGGCTGCATAGGGACAGTTCTTCTACCTTCCTCAAGACTTGTGAAGAAGAGGACAGCAACAAATACAAGAATGAGAAGGGTCCCGTCCTGCTCCAGGCCAACTGAAGCTTCACAGCTGGTCAGCCATGCCTCATTTCCCAGGCAAGCTGTGCACCCACTCCATACCCCAGGCTAGACTCCCTGCTTTTTCAGCCCCTGCCCCCCAATTTGTCAGCAATCTGTGCTCCATTACTGATTGGCTAGTATACCAGCTTAACAGCCTCTAAAACACACATACACATACACACACACCAACACACACACACACACACACACACACATCATACCAGATACCAGACACAGTCAGGGTCCTCATTAGACACTCAGCATATAGTAGTAGCTGCTCAAGAATAAAAGGCAGTTTGCCTAAGCCACGGTGCGGCCTGAGTATGTCCATCCTGTGCTTCATCCTAGACTGAGAAAGTGGGGTTAGGGTGTGTGAAGTAATATGGAAGCCAAGGGTCCAGCAGGTTGAAAAAAATAGTTCACTCACCCCATTACTGCCCAGGAAAACCAAGGTATGATAGGGCTACTGTCGCCTCCCATTCAGCCTACACCCCAGAAGCCCTGGTCTATTTAATACCTCGAATAATTCATGTTCTGGGTGCCTCAGAGGCATCAACTGCTCTGTTTGCAATACTCTCTGCTTTGGGGGGAGGGTGTCCTACACTGTGTTTCTCCTACCCCTTGGTCTTCATGGACCTTCCTAGATCTCTGGATCTGTATCTTTTGCTATTGCCACACTGAACACTCTTACCAAAGATGTATTCAGTATCCGTCTTCTTCCCTGGACTAAGAGCCTCATGATAGGAAAAAGTTCATCTGAGTCTTGCCCACTGAGAGGTCTCCAGTATACCACAGGCCAAGGTATATTGCAGGCTCTGAGACAGCAAGACTAAGTCTTAGGCAAATCCATTTGTTTTGAAGAATGATTCTTAAACTCCATGCTCAAGACCCTGAGAATGCATCGGCAGGCTGAAAGGTAGTCTCCCTTTATAGAGGTTATCATGCATAGGTGTCAAATGAGTGTATAGATTAATGTAAAGGTGTCACAGGTACAACCGTGACAAGCACTTAAGAAAGGGGCCGATAGGACCAAGAATGCATAAGAGTACTAGCCAAGTAAGCTTCCTTAGAAGATAATATCCTTAGAAGATGATATTACTCTGAGGTAGGGAAGTCTATATGGGCCAAAGGCAGAAGAAAAGTGTTCTGGAGAGAGGTAGCATCATGTGAAAAGGCCCTGCATCATACAGGACATGACTTCTGTATGAAACAAAAGTCCATCCAGTACTGCTGACTGTGTGGGGTCACTGAAGGGGGCTGGAAGCAGGCAGGGGTCAGACCATCATATAGGGCCTTGTGAGCTGCACCAAGCAATTTTTTTCCTCATTGGCAAGCCAAAGAATTAAACACTGAAGAGTTTAAACAGCAAGGTGGACACCATCAGCAGTGATAAGATGGAATTGCATTTTGAAAAGGTCATTCCGGCTTCTGTGGAAGAAGGAGGAAGGGACTTGAGGAGAGACAAACAGACCAATCAGCTATGCATTGTAGCCATGAATTGTAGCCTCAAGTCCAGACAAAGACGGAGGGTATTGATGACTGTGTGAGAGGATATTTTCAATCCACACCATGGATGGATAGGTGACGAAATCAGGAAGAGTATCTATCCCTAACCTTTGTTCTTTTCTGTAGCCATTGGCTTCCTTCTGGGATGTCAGGGAAGTGACATCCTAGGCTTCCAGACTCCTCCAGACACAGAGGTACTCCCTGTTTTTGTGTGGGAGTGTTGGGGGACTGGAGTTGGGGGCTGTTCTACACTGTGTTCCTCCATGTACCTTCAAGGCTGGACCCAGGCAGAGGGTGAGTTTCTTTCCGGCCTGCAGGTGCCTTGCATGCTGGGAAATGTAGTTCTGGAGCAGGTAACTGGGCTCCTGGCTGTGGGTCTGGCATGCAGCCTGGTTGCCATGACAGCAGCTGGGTTGGAGCCACCGAACCATTTCATCCACAGCTCTGCTGGCTCTGAGAGCTCCCAGCAAGAAAGCTTGGGCTCCAGGGAGGAGGGAGGGAGGAGAGGGAAGAAGAGGGAGAGGGAAGGAAGAAGAGGGAGGGAGGATCTTCTGGGCCTTCCCCAGAGGCCTAGGCTAAGCTTACCACTCCATGGCGCTTGTGGACTGAGTAGAGAGAAGTCACTAGCTCAGGCTCACAGCAGGACTATGAGCTGTTGGAGCCGTTCTTGTCAGTCAGACCCTGTAGGTTCAGCTCTATGAATGCAGAAGCCCTTAGCAGACCAGAGTAAGAAGGATGCAGCCCTCCGCCCCAGGGGAACTCAGCCTGAGTGGAAAGGCAAGAGAGTGCAAAAGCGTTACTTAGGAGGGAAGAACCCTGCCCATCTTTCCTCCGAAGTGTCCCTAGGATGCATTCCCTTCTCTCTGCCTGTTGGTCACAATTCTAGTCCATTCTCTATCCCCAGAGAAGGCTTTCTAAAACACAAATCTGGCCTGCCACCCCGCACACCCCTGCTTAAAATTCTTCAATGGCTCCCCTTTGCCCACGGCTGGACTGGGTCCAGTCACTCTCCTAACGATCATTCATGGCTTTTCTGATTCTGGCCTGCAGCTTGCTGTCCAGCGATCCTCCTGCCTCCCCATCTGCTACACTGTATCAAGGTTTTCTGCTTCACCCCTGTCTTCGCACAAGCTCCGAGTCTCTGCATGAGACGTCCTTTCCTTTACCTCCTACCTCAAAGCCCACCAGACCCAGCCAACACCGCCCCGCCGCACCCCCACCCCCACACACGCAGTTTTCCAAACTCTTCCAGTAGGGGAAGAATGAATGGCCCGCTGCTCTGAGCTCCCAGAGCACTTTGTAGTTCCCTCTAAAGCACTTATCACCCATGTTGTGATGATTGTCTCAGTAGCTGCCTCTCCCCTTCTCTCTCCCCTGCATCTGAGCCATCCCAGGATCCCCAGAGCCTAGCACAGTATCTGGCACAAGATAGGCACTCAATAAATGGCGAGTAGGATTGAATGCAGAAAAGGAAGGCGTTTTGGGCCTTCGCCACACTCCCACTCTGCATTCCTGAACCTCTCCTTTCTCAGCCTCTCCCTTGGGGCCCTGGGCACCTGAGCATGGAGTACTGAGCACTGCAGCTGACTAGTGGACCTTGTCAAGAGACAAGGTTCTATTCTGGGCAGGGGTGGCATAGGCACCTGCACATGGAGGCTGTAAGCCTCTTCCTGTCACTCGGAGTTTGCATCAAGTCACACCCAAGTCTCCAGAGACGATGTGCCTGTATCTTCAATGGAGCCATGATTTATGAACCAAGCTCCAGGAGCTGAGAAAACCAATTAGGCTTCTGTGCTTCTCCACCTGGAGGCAGAATCATTCCAGGAAAGTCCTTCCTTCTGGGCAGAGGCTCCATCTGCCTGGGCCTCAGCCTGAGGCTTGCCCATACAGCCTTCCATGCTGCCCCTATGAGTTGCTCCCTGCTCAGTTGCTCTAAGCTTCCCGGGCCAGCTCTCAGGGAGGAAGATTCTAATTCTATCATGTAACATCCAGGAAGCCCTTTCTAGGTTACTGTCCTGTTCTAAACCTTATTTCCTCATTATAATAAGAGGATGATTGTTGTTGTTTGCTTGCTTGCTTTGAAGTCCTTGCTTGTCTGGATCATTCATTCATTTACATATGCATTCACTTGTTCATTGATATATTATCTTTAAAAAAAAAAGACCTTTTAGGTGCTTTCTTGGGTGGGATGCTGGATTAATTACCAAGAAATGACTCAGAAACATGGTCCCTACTCTCAGGAAGCCTTCAGTCTGAAGATTACCTTCAAGTGCTTTGAGGGGCTGTGGCTGGCCTGATCTGAAACATCAATTATTTTTTATTTTTTTTATTTATTTATTTTTTTTGTTCAATGACTATCAGCTGTGCATCTGTGATATGGCAGGTGTGGGAGACTTAAGGATAGAAATGATCCAGGTGTTTTCCTCCCAGGCACAGCAGAGAAAGGCCTCCAGTCACTAGATTCTGGTGATAGGGCCAGGAGAGAGGAGGACCCAGGCACTCTAGGACCTTGGGAAAGATGTAGAGATTGGTCTTTTTCCCCCAGTAGGAGAGAATGTGAATGGGTGGGGCTTGAGCAAGACTGGGTCAGGAAACAGCCTTCCTTGGTGTGCTGGTTAGGCTTACGTCAACTTGACACAAGCCAGAATTACCTGAGTAGGAAATCTCAATTGAGGAAACGCCTCCATAAGATCCAGCTGTAAGACATTTTCTTAATTAGTGATCAGCGTGGGAGGGCCCAGCCCGTTGTGGGTGGGGCCATCCCTGGGTTGTAGTCCTAAACTCTTGTTAGAAAACAGGCTGAGCAAGCCACTAAGCAGCACCCCTCCATGGCCTCTGTGTCAGCTCCTGCCTCCAGGTCCCTGCCCTGCTTGAGTTCCTGTCCTGACCCCTTTCAATGATGAACATTGCTGTGGAAGAATAAGCTAAATAAACCCTTTCCTCCCCAGCTTGCTTTTTGGTCACGGTGTTTTGTCACAGCAATAGAAACCCTAAGACATCTGGCTGAGGGTAAGGATGATGCATTAAGGTATTCCTACTGGGAGAGGGAAGGGCTTCAGCCTCACAACCTGAAGGAAATGGGTATTTCCAGAGCTCTTGGAGGCTGTGATGTCACCTCTGCAGTGCAGATGTGAGTTCTGCAAAGGGTTGAGGAGAGCAGAGCCTGGTGCAGTAGGTGTTCTCTTACTGCCTCTCCTACACGCTGGGCCCTTAGCACGAATGACCTCCTCAAGTCCTGTTGCTCGGAAGAACTCAGGGGGGGCCTAGCGTTCCAGGGCTGGGGGAAGATAATGCAGAGCAGAGTCTAGGGCATTAGGGACACCAGAGCCACTAAGGTGCAGGAATGTGAGTGGATGGTGGTGGTCCTTGATGTCTCTGGAGAGAATGGTTACCCTGCTCTGTGAGTTCTGGGTCTCAGTTCCCCTAGCTATAAAATCTGCTAAATGTTGGACATTTCTGGGAAAATCCCCAAGGTTCTTTGGTTTCTCTTTCTTCTGCAGTTGGAACAGGGTGACATGCCCAGAGGCTACAGAGAAATGCTGGCTCCACCCTCTGCCAAGGGACTCAAATCAGCATTTGTTGACATTTCTCAAGACACCCTCAGTGCTGGTGACATTTCAAAGACCTGCTCTCTGACAGGGCTGGAGGATGTAAGCCTAACCCTGAAGCCTTTGCTCCAGACCCAGACCCCACTGGAACAAACCTTTCCTTTTCTCCACCACCTCCACCCAGTGTTGAAACTCCCCAGGGGGCCCTGTGCTGTCTTAAAATGCTGACAGGGTAAGGCTGAAGCAGGTGTGGGCTCAGCCCTTTGCTTGCCAAGCCTCAACATCTGTCTCTGTGGGATGGAACCCACGATCCTTGCTTCCTTCAGAGTAGAGCTGCAATCTCTCAACAATGGTGAGAAAAGAAAAATGCTACATCAACTGTGTGCTGTTGTGCAAGCGTGAGGTTCTAATGGAAGCATCAGGCCCTGGGGAGAGGCGCTGTGTGGACAATCAACAGGTGCAAAGGCTGGAGGGCTCAAGCCAGATTCAGGCAATTTCATACACTGGAGAGGGTCACTGGGTGGGCAGAGGTCAGCACAGGGAATTAGAGTATTCTATGATGCTCATGTTGATGCTAACAGGGACAACAGAGTTCTGGACCACATCAGAACCAGCCCTGTCTACATGTAGACCACCTTGAATATCTCTGATCTTGGGAACTAAACAGGACTGGGTCTAGTTAAAACATGGCTAAGTGAGGGGGCTAGACATGGTTCAGTGGTTAAGAGCACTGACTGCTCTTCCAAAGGTCCTGAGTTCAATTCCCAACAACACATGGTGGCTCACAACCATCTATAATGGGATCCAATGCCGTCTTCTGGTGTGTCTGAAGAGAGCAACAGTGTACTCGTATACATAAAATATATAAAATTTTAAAAACAAACAAACAACAACAAAAAACCAAACATGACTAGGTGAACTTCACAGTTCATATCAAGGGAGGAGCCAAACTTTATTTACTGGTTTCCTCTCAGGCTAGTTAGGAAGCTGATTTGAAAGTCAGGTCAGATTGATGACAAAGTGTCTGGAGTTTGGAGTCAGCAAAGCTAATCCTGGCTCTAGAGCTCCCTAGCTGTGTGGCTTTAGGCAAGTACTTCACTTTTTAGAGCACCGTCTTTCTCAGGTCTGAAGGTTAGTGATGCTGCAGACCTTGCAGGCTTTGCAGAGAATTAGAGAGGATATGTGTTTTATATTTCTTAGTGTGGGCTGTCATATAACACACGCTGAGCTGCTTTGCCAGCCTCTATCGTTAGTGGCTTCTGCTCTCAACCAGGAAGCAGGTTGGCTTCACCAAGAACCTTTCTCTCCTCAGATGGGTTCATCCACACGGAGAGAGGACCATCTCCACAGCAGGAGCTTCTGCATTTGAATGTGTGTCAGGCACCGAGTGTGCATCCAGTCTAGATGGAAGGAAAGAAGAAAACAAGATTTCTATTCAGCTCCCAAACATGCTGGTTATATGAGATAGGTTTCCCACTGGAGTCTCAAGTTTTTGTCCTTTTAAATATAAGAACAGGAGTAGGGACAGGGCCTGGATGTTAAGAGTTCTTGCTGCTCTTTCAGAGAACCCAAATTTGGTTCCCAGCACCCATGTCAGGTGACTCACAACTGACTGTAACTCGGCTTCAGGGGTTTCATGCCCTCTTCTGGCCTCTGCAGTTCCATGCACATACATGCACACACACACACACACACACAGGCAGACATGTGTATAAAAAATAAAACATCTTAAATAAATTCAAAAGTAACCACTCAAGGATTATGGATTGGTGCTAATAACCATTAATTGAATTTCTGGTGACAGAAATGATTGTATCAGTGCCAAAGGAACCCACAAACATTACTTTCTAGGAGTTGAGGATAAAACTGCAGTCACCATGCTGTCTGCCTAAGCATGCCTAATAGTGAGAGAATAAGATACCACCTGCCTTCTGCTATGATGCAACATGGTGTATCAGCATTGCTGCATATGTGTTCCAAAGGTTTACTTTGAATTGCTTCAGCCTTTAGATCACAGTTCTAATTTGAAAATGCTGGGAGTATCATAGGCTGAATAATAGCACAAACAAATACCGAGATAGCTAGGAAAAGGGATTTATATAGGAAGGCTGATACAGATGTTCTAATGGATCAACAGCCAAAAAAAAAATAAGGACTGTATCGTCATGCTAAGCAATGTGCTGCACAGAATGGTCAGATGCTGTCTCTGTGCTGGACTCTGGCAAACCAACTAGAAAGGACTGGGAGGGTGGTCAGTTGAAAAAGTGTACATAGGCTATGCATTAAAAGAGAAGATATTCACTGAAATGAAGGGTGGAAATTGTGGGACACACACCTTTCACATATACATCTGATCACTTTTTTGCTTCGTGTGTGTGTGTGTGTGTGTGTGTGTGTGTGTGTGTGTTTGGTCAGTTTTGGGGTTGTTTGTTTGTTTTCTCAAGACAGGGTTTCTCTGTGTAGCCCTGGCTGTCCTGGAACTCACTTGTAGACCAGACTGGCCCAGAAATCAGAGATTCACCTGCTTCTGCCTCCCAAGGGCAGGAATTAAAGGTGTGCACCACCACACCATGCCCTGTTTTCCATTTTAAGTATGTGGCATTTTGTATACATGACATACATGTATATCTGTGAACCACATACATGCAGTACCGGTGAAGATCAGAAGAGGATGTTAAATCCCCTGGAACTGGAGTTAGGTCAATTCGAGCCTTCATGTGGGTGCTAGTTATTGAACCAGAGTCCTCTCGAAGATCAGCCAGTGCTCTTAACTATTAAGCCATTTCTCCAGCCCCTTGATCACATTTTGACAAAAAAAAAAAAAAAAAAAAAAAAAAAAAAATCAGGAATAGCTGGCATGGTGATGCACACCTGTAATTTCTCAGACCTTAGAAGACAGAGGGCAGAGGGAGGATTGCCACAAGTCTGAGGCCAGACTAGGCTACAGAGTGGATGCTAGACCAGCCAGTGCTACCTGGCAAGACTTTATTTCAAAAGCTAAAGAGAGGGTGGTGGGCATGTAGTGCTATGGTGACAGGGAATATGACCAGTTTTTAACTTTTGTATTTTTGCTTTCTGTATTCATTACACTTCCAGACTGTGCATTCATTGCTTCTATAATAAAATGCTATTTAATAAACAATATGGAAACAGTAACAGTGTGTACCCGCTGGTGCTGTCATGGTGCAATGAGGTAATGTTGAGGAACAGGCTTTGTGCAGTGCATGCTGGGCAGTTAGATGCCACTAAGATGTCTGTGTTGTTCTACCCCACAGCCACCATTAGCTTATTGGGGATGCTTCCCCCACCGCTCCCCCATGCAGCCCCCCTCCTAAGTCCTGGCACATAGCAGGACTCTGCTGATATTTGCTGTGGCTTGGCTTTTGTTGGAAGAAAGCACATGGGCTGTGTTTATATGGATGAAGGTCCCCAGAGCCACCTTCCTCTCCCTGAGTGACCAGGATGTGTACAATAAGCGGGAGGCAACTCTGCTAGTGACAGAGCTCCTCGGTGGTCCAGGTTAAAAGAAACAAATGTGTCCCCACTCCCCCCGCCCCACCCTGTTAACTCCATTTACCTTCTTTTTCATTTCTGAAAAGTCTGTAGCTCAGGCTAGTCTGGAACTCACCATTTTCCCATCTCAGTCTCCCCAGTGTTGGATTATAAAAATAACTTCCAATCCCCAACTCCCAACAGCTTTTGACACTGGCTTCCTTAGACACCATAAAACTCTGGGCCTGAAGTTGGGACTGAAGCTATTCTTCAAATACAGACTGGGATTAAGGCTAGCCCTATCTCAGGAGCTGGATCTCTGTTCTGAAACAGCTTCCCAGTTAAAAGCTTTGAAATTAAGATCAAGCTGCAACAAGATTGTGTTACAGCTGAGGACTGCCCTGAATTGAAAGCTGAACTTTATAGTCTAAACCTGCTCTGGGCTGTCCGCTGAAACTGAAGCTGTGGTATGTATGATCCTGGTTGAGGCCCAGGTTGCACCTACATAGAGGATAGGGCTAAGTTTTTGCAAGAAGAACCAAGGAGGAGGTGGTTAGCGTGTGGACTGCGGGTGTGGGGCTCCTGTCCCACGCTTCGGGCTGAACCCGCTTGGGGTGAGGGGGAACAGCGCCTGCCCGCACAGACACGTGGACAACAGTGCCAAGGGCGCTCAGGCACCCGCAAGGGAAAGGGCTTTTCAGACAGCGGAGGAGCACTTGCCTCAGAGGGATCCCAGCTCTGGAGAGGGGCCTCCGGACCCAGCGTGTGTGGTTTGTGCCCCATTACCCCAGCTCCACCCACTAGGAGCCCGCTAGGCTCTTTGCTCATTAGGCTGACATCCCTCTTTAATAAAAAATACATGAATAAATAAATAATAACAGTCATAACCGACCGGAAAACCGCTTTCCACTCTTCTATTCTGTTTCCTCCACTTTTTCCTTCCAACCGCGGTCCAGGGGCACCCAGTGGGGTGGTCTGCAAATCCTTTGCTCCCCGCAGAGTGGTAGGCATCACTAGAGACTGCGGCTGGGGCCACTGGCTGCACTTGTGCGAGGCTAAGCCAGAGGAGGGGCCCTATGGGTTTTGGGCACAGTCGAGACTTTGGAAAAAGTCTCGAACACTCCAGGCTAGGCACGGATGGAGGCAGTATGTGAGGAGAAATTGGAAAGTGGCATCTAGAGAGTGACAGGGACAACAGAGAGAACAGAGGAACTGGGAGGGAAGATTTTTTTCTTAGAACGACCAAAATCTCACTTTTCACACTGTACCCCCATTGTCCCCTTTCTTTCTGTGCCCCCGTGCCTTACACTCTTTCTATTGTGTGAGACTTCTCTTCCAAGAGATCACCTCCTTCTTGATAGCTGCCGCTAGAAGTTACTAGAAACCTTTTCGCGCCAGCCCGCGATTCAGGACCATGGAGAGTGTCCTCCAAGGCAGATGGCCTCCTCTCCCTAGGCGGACTCAGCTCAAATATGAGACTGCCTTAGAAGAGGATCAGGCTGGGAGGAGCAGGATAGAGGTGGTTGTCAAAGGGAAGGGTGTGGGTGAAGGTCCTTCCAGCTTGGCCGTACAGGGATAGTGTTTTCTAAACTGACATTCAGAAATGTTGCTCTGGAACAAAGGCCTTTAGTTACCCCAGATACACACACACACACACACACACACACACACATCCTGGGATATGCAGTTCAGGAGTGCAGCCCTTTCTAGGATGCTAAACATACCAGCAAATCCTGGCACAGAAAACACTATGACCCATGGGTGGGTGTTGTGGAGTCTATAGAGGCAATGTTGTGCACACAGCCCTAAATCTGAGGGAGTGCTCAAAAGTAGGAGGAGTAGGCAATAGGGACCATGGTCTCTTAGGTTTGTTCATTCTGGCAGCTGCAGACTGGAAGCAGGAGGTCAGCCAGGGCCTTCCCTAGCCCTAGCTCAGAACTAATGGAACCCAGGAGTTTCCTCTTCCCCCAGCAGCTCCCTCTGGACAAAACCAGAAGCCAGATTTCAGGAGCAGTCCAGATGTTCAGGGGAAATGCAGGGAAGAGAAGCAGATGGGGCCTGGGATTCCTATGGGGGCAGGGGAGGAGGGCGGCAGCTGGAGGCTGTGCTGGGGCATGTGTTAGAGACATGGCGGGTACAGTGGGTGCCAGGGCATGCCCTAGAGTGTGGGCCTAGAATGTGGGACTTGGTCAAAGGTCATGTGGAGTCAGGTGGCTCTAGGAACCTTCCTTGGACCAGCTACTAAAATCTAACATGGCTCTAGTTGTGCCAGGGCCCAAAGGGTATACCCTGTGTCAGAAGTGTGGTAGAATACACATGAGGATGGCAGACCCAGCCCCTGCAGCTGCAAAGGGAGCTTAGTCTGTCTATCATTCAGGCCTTTGATTTGGATCTGCCATCCAGCAGCCAGAGTGGTTATTCCTTCTAGGCTGGGGGTGGAAAGTTTTGCCCAAAGAAGATCCAAGCTTTCTCCTTCCCTCCTATCCCAGGAGACCACTTATCTCCTTGTGCAGGATCTTGATCCATGTCTGTGCCACCCCTACTCCCTACTCCCCTTGGGAGTCTGTGGAGCAAGACAAAAGAGCATGGACACCTGCTGCCAGACTCTAAAACTCATGTCATCTTGCCTCCAGCATGGACTTGAGGTTCAGGGGCTGTTTCGCCCCCATTTTGCTGCACCCAGATGTTTTCAACCCCCTGTGGTCACATCAGTGTCAGAGAAGGGCCCTGTGCCCACCTGGAAGATGAACAAACTGAGGTGCGTGGGAGCAAAAGCAACCATGGAAGGCACAATTCTGCTCCAGGGCAGGACTAACACTGTCTACAAGGTTAGAGGGCAATGTGGCCACGAGCAAGCCATGAACTCTGGGCATGGTTCTCTCTGGACTTCTACTTCCCCATCTATTGAATGAGAAGGTCTGAATAGGTTGATCTCCAAGGCCTCTTTATGTTCCATTCAGCTCTGGAAAATGGAACAGTGGGGTCAGCTGTGTCAACGGGTACCCCAGCTGAGGACAAGGCAGTAATTAATCTCCCAAGAGGTCAGGATATTTGGCAGGGTGGATCCTCTACAGGCTATCAAGGTGGGGTTGGAGTAGCATCTTGGGAAGACCAGATTCTGGACTACTGTGCTGCCTGCTCAGGAAAGAGAACAGAGAAGATCTGGGGTAGAAAGCAGAGCTAACTGGAGAGGCCAGTGCCAGACAGTCAGAGCCAGGCAAGCAGAGCCAGGCAAGCAGAACAGAACGAGGCTCAAAGCTCTAGGGCTTTACAAATGGATTTTGCTAAAATGGAAATTTCCACCCATCCCTGAAATGGAGCCTAGCAGTATGGCCAGATCTAGTGGGGGCTGCAGCAACTGGGGACATAGGCAGGGACAGAAACCTCAAGCCTGTCCATCTTCCTCTCCTTCCCACCGGGGTCATCAGGCTCCTGGGGGCCTGCAGCATCCTCACACCTTTTAAAACCCTCACTTTCCCTCTAGCCATTCCCCCCCCTCCACCCGCTGCTGCTCCTCCTCCTCCTCCTCCTCCTCCTCCCCTTTCTCCTGGGCTGCCTGTACCCCAAACAGCCCTCACACCTCTCCCCATCCCCCAAGACTGACCCGACCAACTTCCCACCTCTACTTTTTCACCCTCATTGGCTCCCCCTCCCCCCCACACCCTCTCACACTCTTCCCTCAGCTCATCCCAACCCCATTCACACTGTGCCCTCCTCACCCTACTTTTTGGAATCCGCTGTGGCTCCCAACACTCTGCCACCCCCCATTTCTCCTGCTACTCCATATGACACTGCCTTCCTGCCTTGAACCCTCTCTCCTACACACTTGCTTATAACTATTAATAGTCCCTGGAGGTTGCTGTTTTGAGACAAGGTCTTGGCTCTGTAGCCCAGGCTAACCTTGAATTTGAAATCTTCCTACCTCAAACTCCTAAGTGCTGGGGTTACAGGAGTGTGCTCCCACACCCTGGCCCCACCATCAAGTCTTTAGAGCTAAGTGCCTGCTGGGAAGGGGCTGGCATCTAATAGCAGACTCCTGCCTCAGACCCTCACTGTTGGGTGAGCCAGGAAATTGTCTGGTGCCTGGACAGTGGAGCCGAGTAACTGCCCTGCAGTGGGGCTGCTGCACAGACTGACTTGAGGAACACTTGCCAAGCATGCAGGAGCCTTAATCTTGTGCATTTGCTGTTTTATAATTAATTGATCCTTTGGGGGAGGGGAAGCATGGAGCTGATTGTGCGAGCCCAGAGGGCCGGAGTGAAGGTAAACAATGAACTGACTCCTGGGAAATACGGATAGCCCAGAGCTTAAAGAGGCATCTACAGATACTGGCCATGGGGCATTGCAGAGAATGAAGATACGCTTTTCTTCCGAGGCCCACTGCCCACCACAGTCTCCCCCCTATAGATACCACCCAAAGGCTAACCTAGAAGCCGGAGTTGAGGATGGAACCCTGGACATCCCAGGTCCCTTGGTGAGTGGGTAGAGAGCATATTGCTGGAACCAACAGAGGAAGCAGGGGAGGTGAGGGCAAGCTGCCACAAGTTCCCTTGAGGATCTTGCTCTAAGCACAGAGCTCCAGGTGTGGGTTGAGATAGGGGACTACTTGGCCCCTTATGAGGTCTTGGGATCAGGAGACCCTCAGGGCTCTAGGGAACAGGTTCCCGCTTCTAGGTACAGGGAAAGCAGAGTATGAAGACTGGGCAGGACTGACCTCGTGGGCTGAATGAATGGGGCCTCTGGTCAAAGAAGGCCAAAATAACTGCATTTAACCTGTGCATGTAGGGCGTTGAGGGGCACCTGGTAGGCCATGGGGTTATGATATGGAGCCAGCCTTCTTCCTCTTTGCTTCACTGAGAATTAGCAGGAGAATTAGCATCTGGGATGTCAAGCTTTCTCTTATTCTAGCCTCAGGTCTAGGTACCAATCTCAGAGCCTGGCCGGAGCTGGGCCGATCAGTGGAAGACCAGGGTGTTGTGGAGGATGGCCATGGATGAAAAGTGACACAAAGGACAAGCAAATGTTACTTGGAGAAGTGGCCTTGAGGTCTGGGGCCCGGGAGAAAGGGCAGGTAGGGAGATAGGAAAGTAAGGAAAGAATACATCTTCAGAATGAGCCAAGAACAAGGAGACTGTAAAACACTGGGGAGCTAGAAAGGCTGAAAATGAAAATGTCTGAGAGGTGTGGTGGGTGAGTGGAGCAGAGTGGACTGTGTCTTCAGTAACTGTCTATGAGCAAGGCTGAGCATTCTCGGGGGTTGTGGGCTTGTTCCTCAGAGTTTGTCTCTGAACACCCAGAGCTGGAGGGGAGGGGAGGGAGGAAGGGGAGGAAGTACCAGAAGATTGACTTACTAAAGCCTAGACTCCTCCAGGCCTGGCAGGCAGACATGTGCATAGACTTCCCAGAGCATTGTGGGATGTTGGTTATCACTAGAGCCTGGAGGCTCGATTCAGTTCCTTCTGTTACATTTGCCTTTCCATGAGTGAGGAAAAGAGGAGCCTGGATCCTTGGAAATAGGGGGGCAGACATCTGACCAGTCCCAGTCTGCAGCCCTTTACCCAGATTAAGGAGATCCAAGTTAGAATCCTGGTGCAACACTCTAGCCTATGTGGCTTTGGCACATAGCTAAGTGTTCTAATTTCCTTGTTTTATTCATCCATCCATTCATCATTATCCATCCATCATCCATCATTATCTCCCTCCATCATCCATCCATCATCCTCCATCATTATTATCCATCCATCCATCCATCCATCATCCATCCATCCATCCATCCATCCATCATTTATGGTTTTTTGAGGTCAGGTTCCTCTGTGTAACCTTGGCTGTCCTGGAACTTACTCTAGACCAGCTGGCCTCAAACTCACAAAGATCTGCCTGCCTCTGCCTCCCAAGTGGTGGCATTGGAGACATACACCAGGCTACTTTCCTCATTTTTAAAAGAAGGATAATACAATAGCCCACATTTGTGAAGCACAGTGCTAAGCACTTTACTCTTTGGAGATACAGAGACTCAAATCTTATTTATGTACACTAGGCAGGCAAGCACTGTCAGTAACTACACCCCTACCTTGGTTTTTGTTTGTTAGTAAGTTTGGTTTTTTTGAAACAAGGTCTTACTGTGTAGCTCAGGTTAGCCCAGAATCTGAAATCCTCCTGCCTCAGCTTTTTGAGTGCTGAGATTACAGACCTATGCCACTAAATTCAGCACCTAACACTTTCTTTACATCCTCGCCTTTACAAAAAGGAGATTTTGCAGGCAAGGAAACAGGAAGTCTGAAGGAATACGTGATTGCTTTTTCCTATAGTCACCTGGCGAGTGAGAAGTTGCGGATTTTAACCTCAGAGCCTGGTCCTTCATAGAATATGCATATCTCCGAGTCACCGGTAAATGAGATAATGCACATAAAGAAGTATTTAACTGTTGCCTGGCACGCGGCAAGTGCTCAGGAACTAATGCTGTTATTACTTACTCATTGGCATGGCCGCTCTGGGTTTTTTGGTTTATAGCTGAGCAGATAGCAGGGGGCTGAGGAAAGGACTGAGAAACTTCTTGGGGGAGGGTTAAGATAAGAAGGCAGTTGTAGGGATATAATAGGTGCAGGGGCTGGGTGCCAAACACGCTGGTGGGAGGGTGAGTGAGTGAGGCTAGCAGACTAGAGGAAACGGAAGTGAACTGCTGCGTGTTTACTTAAAGATCACTCCTGTGATCTCACTGGCCAGACATCTGGTTTTCCTGGACATCCCCAGGGAGTGGAAGTCAGACAGCATTACTTCAGCAGCTCTGATGCCACTCACCTCAGGTCTGCTTGAACTGGCTCGATAGCTAGAGGGCTCAGGCCATTTCACTACAAACTGAACCATAGCTGTAGGTCTGGACCTGAAGCTTGCTGGGAGTGGCAGTCCCTTCTGGGTTGGTCTCTCTGCTCAGAGCTGGAAAACACAATCTGCCTCCCAGACCAGATCTGTCCTTCTAAGGATGTCAAGGGTTACAAGGCATTGAGAGAGACACTGGGTGAATCCCCACGCCCTTCCCTCCCTAACTCCTGGAGAGGAGACTCCAGGAGAGCACTCACCAGGCAGCTCACTCTGTTGTCTGAAGGCCACTAAAGCTTCACAAGTCTTAAACAAATTGGAGGAAAGAGCATGAGTCATTGTGTCATAATGGGTAGGGAGGAGTCAGGCTGGAAGAGTTCTAGAAGCCATGGTTATCAGGTGAGACCCCTGCAGGGCGGTCAGCCACAGAATTGTTCATTTCAACCTTCTTTCTGAAGTAGGGGTCCTGGAAAATCAAAGAGTCCCATGAAATTCAGTGGGGCAAGCCAGTTAGGGCCAGACAGGGTTTAGACAGTGGGGAGCCAGACGGCTCAGACAGACACCCTTCCTTTTGCCCAGCTTCTCCAATAAAAACTGAACAAGGACTGAATGAATGTTGGTTAAAAGAGACACCTAACTGCTCATCTGTCCCTGGCTCTGAGCTTAGGTTCTGCCTAACATTGCAAAAGTATCACAACAATCAATGGCTTTCATGGTCCCCGTCCTGTCTTGGGTCATGATCACTTATTCAATTCAATTCATTCATTCTCTTCACTCATTCAGCAGGCATTTCCATGCTGCTCCTGTTGTAGAACAACAACAAACTATTTCCTACCCCACCCCCACCCTACCCCCTTTCTTTTCCTATCAGCCACTGAACCTATAGGTGTTTAGAGTGTTTTGTGTGCCAAACCTAGATTAGGGAGGCTGGGTCAGAAGGTCTATAGCCTGGTCTTTGCCCCAGGAACAAATCCTTCCTTTGAATAACAAGGCATCTTGGCAGAGGCATCGTTTGGGGCCCATCTGCTGCCCAGCCTAGCTTCCTAGTTTTTCTAGTTTTATATCCCCAGCTTTCTAAACTCCCCAGGACTTTACAAGTCTAAGAAATTCATGCTGGCCCTTGCTCTGTGTGTGTCTTCATGTGAATCTATATGAGTGTTCATGTACATGTGACTGTTTGTGCATGTGTGTGTTCATGTGAATATGTGTTTTGTGTGTGTTTGTGTTCCTGTGAGTGTATGTTTGTGTATGTGTGTATGTGTGTGAGTGTGTGTGTCCGTGTCTTTCAAGCAAGGGCTTTCCAGAGGATGATTCTCCCTGAACAGACGCTCAGCTAGACAGCTTGAGTTGGCAGGGGGTGTGATTTTTATCCAGTATTTTATCCCAACTGTAGACCCCACTAGGCCTTTCTGCCAAGAGGGGACTGCCCACAGAAACTGAACACCCAAACTAGGCAGGCAGTGGTTTTTCTTAGTCCCTGAGGAAGAACATGTGAGAAGACTAGCAAGAGGGAGTAAAACCAATGAGGCAGCCTTGAAGTGCATCACCTCTCAGAGTGCATGACCTCAGGGTCCCTTGGGGCTCAGTCCCTGCCTGTGTTCCTGGGGCCTTTTTCCAATCCTGAAGGTGCCTGACCCAACAGCCTTGTCCCATCGGCCCTATTTGACTTGTTGAAGAGACAGAAACAACCCAGGAGATTAGAGTTTGTCTGCATTCTGTGACCCTGCCTCTGCCTCTCCCCAACTCAGAGACCTATCAGAGTGTTCTCAAATGTTCTCTGAGGAGCTGGATTCTAAGCAACAGCTGGCCCAGCAGAGGGAGGCTGTGAGCAGCAGGGGCATGTGTGGGGGAGACTGGGGGCTGGGTACCACGTGCTCGGGGAATGGGGGCCTGTGTCTGCACAGGCGTCCCCCACACCCCACCCCACACACACTGTCTGACAAAACGAGCTTCTGCGTCCTTGTCGTCTCTATTTTTAGATGGAACTGGAAGGAAAGGAAATTCGGGGGCCAAGCCACCAGCCCCGGCTGCCGCTGCCAGCACCCACTCCACGTGGTGCGGGGGCACAGGAGGAGCCCCAAGTACCACACAGTCTAAGGGAGGCAGCACATTGCTCCCTCCCACTTGCCAACCCAGATACAGGGGCCTGATGGAGCCTGAAGTCAGGGATATGCTCTTGGTTGCCAACTGGGTGGGGGGGGGGGCCACAGAGCCTCCTTCATGCCTGACCTCAAGGCCCTGCTGGAGATGTCCTGCTGGAAGAAGATGGCTGAAGAGGATCTAGACTCGCTTTGGTCTCCTAGAAACAGGACTTAGGTAGCTCTGAGATATTTCTATGTGGGTTCTTTGAATGGAGCCCCTGCTTTTCTCTGCAGGCATAAACACCTTAGAAGATGTTGGAGCTCGTTCTTCCTCAATAGAAGACTTGAATCAATAGACCCCTCCAATCATCCCAGCCGCAGAGTTGGGGACAGAGAGGGAGGTGTTTCAGTGTCTCCACCTCCCTAGGCAGAAGGACAACCTGGCAGAAATCCACAATGCCACAGTTACATTCGAAACATCTGAGTTCAGAAAAGACACTCCAGGTGTCTGTAGAGTGCAGTGGTTGGAGCCTGTTCCCGTCTGCAGACAGATGTGGATCCAATCCTGACTAACTACCCACTAGCTGTATAACACCACGGAGGTGAACAAACCTCTCTGGAATTCTATTTTCCCATCTGTAAACAAACCACACCTTTCTTGTAGGGAGATTAAGTGAGAAAATGTGATAAAACTTAACTATCCACTAATGGAATTTCAAAACCAGCTTCAGAATGTTGGAGAGAAGGCTTAATAGTTAAGAGCACCCAAAACTTTCCCAAAGGACCTGAGTTCAATTCCCAGCATTCAAGTAGCCACTAACAACTATTTTAGCTCCACTTCCAGGGGCATGCACACAGTAGCCAGAGATACGTGCAGGCAAAATACCCACATATGTAAAATAAATAATAATCATAAATAATAATCAAATCTTTAAAAATTTAAAAAGAAGATTCAGGACAGCCCTGGATCTGAACTCCATCGGTGTAGCTAATCTCAGGCCACATTGCACATCCATACAGCTGGGCAGATTCTCCAAGTGACCTAGGATTCCTCACACACACATTTAAGAACAGTTAAAGACTCTGAACTCAAAGTTAAGGGATCTGGATGTTAAGACCATGGTGGCCTCTCACTACTTGGAAAGCAAGCTTCCTTCTCAATGTCCCCATTCCCCTCATGAGTGTCATACCAACCAATTCCTATGGTTCAGCTAGGACACATAGCCATGAATCCTCCCTAAGGCTATAAAGTATAGCATTTTAATTTTTGCTTGCTTGTTTGCTTGCTTGCCTGCTTGGTAGTTTTGAAAGGGGGTCTCTATGTAACCAGGCTGACGTCTAACTCAGATCATTTCTTCATAGCATCCCAGGTACAGGGGATTGATAGGCGTGGGCCACCACGCCCTGCTTTTGTGGAGTCTAGTGAGCAGTGATGAAGGTTTCTCAGACCTGGACTGGGGGCAGGCTTGAAGGCAGCAGGGGAGGGGCCCTACCTACTCCTTCCCAGGAGCTGGTATGGTCCATCAGCCAACATGTCAGCCAGCCAGCCGACAGAAACTGAGCTGCATCCCTCCACCAACCAGGGAGGCTGTTGCCATGGCAACTTCATATTTATCCACTTTAGCTCCTAATTAAGGGGAAAAGCATATAACATATTGGATGTCAAGGAGGCTTTGTGAGCCTCAATTTAGCGGCCGTGCCTGGATGTCAAACTCAAGCGTGATTGCTGTTAATCACCTCCCAAATTACCAAGACAGGTCACAAAGGGGGAGGGCCCCCAGGGACAGGGGCAGCAGGGCTGGGGCGGGGGGATGAGGTGGGGCTAGAAAGGGTGACTTATTCAGCCTCATGACCTGGGAGACCGCTGGGCAAATGCTGGTCCGATTAGAAGGTCCGTGGGGACAGTGGTCAGGTCTGTTTTTACTGACCCTGTGTCAGAGAGCTTTGACCTGGAGGTTCACAAATAAAAGCCTTTAGTCCGTAGAAAGGAATTGGCCAACTGATAAACCAAGAGGCAAGTAAGGACCATCTGGTCGCTCTTGGTATCAAGATGGTAAGTATAGGCCAACCTATTATTCAGTGGGACGGATGGCACCACTTAGCAGATAGGCAGTCCGATGTGGGTCCACTTAGGATGGACTGACTGGGTGGCTGCATTTACCAGTTCACCCATGCTCTCCCAAGACATTGGTTCTTGAGCTCCAGTTAGGTCAGCTCCTACTGTGGTAGTGCTGGCTTGTGTCACTAGGCAGTGCCTCAAAGCCATGCTCCTTGAAGCTTTGCCTAGTCCCTGGGATCCTGTGCAGGCTGACAGAACAGGGTTGGGGGTTGGGGGTACTGATAGGAAGACATTAGCAGAGCAGGTAAGAGCTTGTGTTTAGGTAGAGTGTCATGTTGACTATTTATAACACATGTGAGTCTGATCACAGCAGATAACCTCTCCGATTCCACGCCCTCATCTGTCAGATGGAGATTATGGTAACTCCTATGTCATGTGTCCTGTGAGGCTCCCACAAGACTATGTCCAAAAGGAACCCAGCACACTCCCTGGCACGTGCTGTGCCCTCAGTGTCAGTGCAAATTATCACCTGAAGAGGCAGGCTTGGATTGAGGGCTGGGCCTGGAGGAGTAGAGCCTCATTTCTCTGAGCTCGTTTTTGACCCGCTCTGAAAAAAAAAAAAAAACTCAGAAGGGAGTCTTGATGGAGGCAGAGAGGGAGGCTGGGAGTGAGAGGGGATGGGACCATGGACACCTGTGTGAGCTACATGGGGGTGTTTCTCAGCCTAAGAGAAGGCCCTGGGGCTTACTTGCCAACCAGCCTAAGCAAATGTTAGGCTCCAGTGAGACATTGCTTCAAAATAGAGAGTAGAGAGCAACAATTAAGGAAGATGCTCATATTGACCTCTAGCCTGCACATATGTGTGTGGCATACACACACATACACACACACACACACACACACAACACACAAGAGAGAGAGAGAGAGAGAAGAGAGAGAGAGAGAGAGAAGGAAGACAGGCAGACAGACAGACACAGACATAGACACAGAGAGACAGAATATACCTGGGATGCCTCCACTCTAGGCTCACCACAGACTTCCTGAATGAGAATCAAGGGGTATGGCCTTAGGACTGTCTTCAACACTCCCTAGAGTGTCTGAGACTCAACCAAGCCTGTGATTTACTGCTCAGAATCATCAAGGCTACTGCAGGTCAGAGCTTCAAGCAGAGATAGACAAATCCTCCCCACACCTGCCTTTTGCATGTAGTACCCAGGTTCTGCTTGAAAAGTTGTACCTGGAAAAAAAATCATAACAGAAACACCTGAATGTTGCTAATACTGATAACCCAGAGCGTGGACCAGCTAAGCAGAAGCTTGGAGGAGGAGAGAGGAGGAGGAGGAGGAGGAGGAGGAGGAGGAGGAGGAGGAAAAGGAGGAGAGAGGAAGAGGAGGAGGAGACGGAGATCAGGCACCAGTTAAGTGCATCTCATGAATTGTCTCTTTTAATCCTCTTAACAGCTATTGAGTAGGTCAACCCATTTATACAAATGAGAAAGTAGAGGTTCAGAGAGGTATATTCAAACCATATAACTTGTTCATGTCACTCAAACCTTGGTCATCGGAATCTGTGGCTGACATAACCCACCCCCCACACACACTCTACCCACAGTTCAGGAAACAGGAGGCCCAGAGAGCTGCAGTGACTTTCTCAAGATCACACAGCAAATTGGTGGTAGCAGAAAGACTAGAACCCTGTCTCCTCTTCCTTCTCTCCATTCTTCAGATACAGTTTGCAGATAAGATGGTCCAAGAGGAAGCCTTCTCAGGTCTGGACGCCCCTTCTAGGTAAGAGGCCAGGAAAGAGCAAGTGGGATGACAAAGGGTGACACTCAGGAGAAGGAACAGCTTGTGACAAGGTGACCATGGTGTCTGTGGCATCCTTACTGGCCTGGTAGGAGGAGCTGCATGGCCTGGTTTCCACAGATGTGGGCTGCAGCCGCCCGCTGAATGGGAGGCTATTACGGGAAAATGCTTTGCAAGGAGCTGAGCAGCCCGGTGCACAGACCATCGGCTGCTGAATGGGGGCTTTGTGTCTCTAGCCTCCAGCCGCCGTCTGCTGCCTGGGTCTGTCTGGGATGCCGCTGGTCATGAGGCCAGAGGGTCACTCTAAGAAGGTTCTGTGGCCTCCACTCCCTCATGTCCCTCCCCTGGGGATGGTTCTGGGGCCAATCAGAGGGCACATGCTACACTTTACTGAAAAATCCTAGTGACTCTGTTTTGTTGTTTGTGAAATGGAACTAAAGGAGCCGGGGTCACCTTATAACCTCATGAAGCCTGAGTGGGAAAAAACCGTGCTTCAGTAGTGCCGGGTAGTAGCTACAGTTGATGTTGTACAGGGCCAGAGCCTTCTCCTAGATCTTGTTCTACCCCACACATTCCAGGGAAAACTTTCTTTCTTTTTTTTTTTTTTTGTTTTTTTTTTGTTTGTTTGTTTGTTTTTCGAGACAGGGTTTCTCTATATAGCCCTGGCTGTCCTGGAACTCACTCTGTAGACCAGGCTGTCCTGGAACTCAGAAATCCACCTGCCTCTGCCTCCCAAGTGCTGGGATTAAAGGCGTGTGCCACCACCGCCCTGCTCAGGGAAAACTTTCAAATCTCCTCTCTGTCCATTCCCATAACAGATAAGACATCAGCTCATGACGGCCATCTTGTGTGAAATGAGACTGTGTGTGGAAGAGGGTCCACCCCAAAAGAAGAGCTCTGAAGAACGTCAAGGTTCCAGCCTACACTCCCTGACTTAGGACGCCCTTGAAGGCTGAAATGTGTATGGCTGTCAACACCACAAGTCAGGGTGCTGGACCCTCCGTTTACACCCTCGTCCCGGACCTTTTGCCAGCCAGCTCTTCCCTATGCTTTGGATGTTGTAAGCTTCTTCAAAGAAGCCTCTTTTCAAACCCCTAAACCTTCCTGATGAAGCACCCACCCCTCTCTTTGGGGCCAGGAGTCCTGTGAGGTTAGAGATGTAAAGGCCCCTTGAACACAGCTTGGCCCACAGTAACCCATTTATAAATGTCTGCAAGATGAAGGGGTGAATGAGTAAATGAAGAGATGACTCGATTTCTTGGCCCAGGGAAGAAATAAAGGGGGATGTTTGGTGGAATGAAGAGAAAGGCAGGGCCGAGGGGGTTGAGAGGAGGTGGGGTCGGGTAGGAGTGGGTGGGGTCTGTTGGAAGTGGGCGGGGTCAGGAGAAGCTGTGACCACAACAGGCTGGGGCCTCTTCCAGGTGCGAGACCAAGCTGACCTTCTCTCCTGAGACCTGTCTTGAAGTCAGACTGTCATCATAGCTGGTGATTGCTGAGGCCCCTCTGCACGTGAGCCACTAAGATCAACACTTCATATCCTCTCAGTCTGCGTGTGTGTTACCCCATTGAGTCTGACACATTCCCAATACTAGGAATGGACCCAGGGCCTCAGCTGTGACCAATTAGTGCCCTCTTCCTGAGCCCCTTCATTGCATTCTTAAAGCATCTCTATGAGAACAGCTACCATACCTGCCTTCATTGTATAGAACAGAAAACAGAAGTGGAGAGAATTGGAGACCCTGTGCCCAAGGCCATACAGACAGCAATGGTGTAGCCTATAGCGAAGGTTAGCATCCAGGCATGTGTGTTTGCAGGGTGGAGCAGAAGTCATCACTCCAACTCCCAGGAAGCGGAAGTGGCTGGGAGCTGGAGCTAGAGCTGGAGAAAGTTCAGCCATTCAGCCAGCTTTTGGTGAGCAAGTGGAGTGCTGGGCCCCCCAGGGAATGCAGAGTTGGTGAGCAGCCCAGTCAGCCAGCTCTCCATCTGAGCAGACAGACAGACCGACCTCAGGGAGAGAGGTTGGAGGATGACAGCAGACTAAGGGAGCTATGCCGGCCCATGCAGTGGCAGCAGGTGGTCTTTGTCTACGGGTGACTTGCGGATGGACAGTGGTGAGCCCTGGATGCAGAGTTGTTTGCAGAGAGCTGTTTGAAGCTTTCTGCTGGAGACTTCATTGTGCGACACTTGCTGAGTTCAGCCCCGTGGCTCTTTGGCACTCCAGGCACCAACAGGGCCAACTTCTTTGCCATCTCCAGAGAGGAAGTTTCCCTGCTTCTCAAGACTTGGCAGATCACTCTAAGACACTCTTTTCCCCAACCCCCAGCCATGGGATGCCAAGCATTACAGTGGCCTGCTCTCCTGATGAGTGCCAACAGCATCCTTTTAGCAGAGGCAGAGCCCCTGGCCTGGCCTGCCTGAGACTCCAGCAGCTGCATTCTCTGATTGTCCGCTGTGCTGGAAGCAATGGCCCATTAGGCTTAGCCTCTGCCATGTGGAAATAACCCACTGAGAGGCGAGAAGCACAGTGGTGGGATGTCTTAGCCAAGTGCTGATTTCTTGCCATTCCTCAGGAGAAGCATGGCCTCTCAGTGCTGTCCTGGCAGCTGGAGGCCTGTCACATGCCTCTTGCCTAAGCCCTGGTTCTTGAGATGCTGGGCACAGTAGGAGAGACCTAGGATTGACTATGAAGAGCTGGGAACTTGAGCATTCTCATCATCAGGACGTGTCACCCTGATGCCTTGACTTTACATGGGGGCCCTCAAACCTGCGTCAGCCTTGTTCTGTTGCCAGAGGACCAAGCCAGATGCTGGCTGCGCTGCAACACTAAGATTTGAGGGGCTGTTGGAGTTAGGAGGTCAAACTGAGGTTGGAGAAAGGATTAAATAAGATGAGAAATGAGAACTAGGCACGGGGTCGGGGTCATGATTAGGGATAGATTAATATTAAATATGTGGGCCTAGAGAAATGGCTCAGTGGTTAGGAGCATTGGCTGCTCTTCCAGAGGTTCTGAGTTCAACTCCCAGCAACCACATGGTGGCTCAACCATCTGTAATTGAGTCTGATTCTCTCATCTGTTGTTCATGAAAACAGAGCACTCATATACATAAAAATAAATAAATCTTTTTTAAAAATAATTAAATATGTATGGAGATACTGGAGGACACACTTAGAATATGCAGAAGACCCTGAACTCAGTTACCAGATGACAAAAACCTTACACACATGTGTATGTGTACATCAACACATACATATAAAAATCTACACATATATTGGAACTGAGGTTGGAAGGAGTGTTTGGAGTATTATTGCTGTTAGCTATAGGATTTAAAGGGGAGTCCATCTTGGTTTTGATATCATGGGTGGGATTAGGGATTAGAGCCAAAATTATAGTCAGACATAGATTGGATATAGAGTTAGAGATGAGGAGAGGCTCAAGCTGGTTGTGGCAGAATTGCAGACCTGCTGTGAGTACAAGGTCATGTTTGATTTGATTCAGAATCAGGCCTTTGATTTGATTCAGAATCAGGCCTGAGAGTGATTGAGGAATGATGGGAACCCAAGTTTTCTTATCACATACCAAGGTGAGTATTTCCTCAGTGGATGAAAAACCCAAAGCAAGATAACAAGGTCCTCTCCTTCACCCATCACGACTTACCTTCCCATCCTACCCCCTTCACCCTCAATTCCATCTCCTAGTCTTAGGCAAAGTCTGTGTTTGAAAGTCACTGCCTTACTGCCTTACTGCCTTACTGTCTGGGGCCTGGGCTGTGCCGTTTCTAGCCAGCTATGTAGTGTCCTCCAGGGAATGGGACCCTAGACATGCTCCTTCAGCTGGGGCTCATCCTGGGGCAAACGGGGGGGGCATGGATGCATGATGTCTACCCTCTTCCTGCCCCTTACCACAGCTCTGACCTCTCGACATCATTCTGCAGAGGCCCCAGTCCCTGCCTGCCCCGTCTTGCTTCTCAGGGTGACAACATGACAGCCTCAGGCCCTGAGCACTGGGGTCAGGCTTTTAAAGCTGCTGTTGGGAACACTGGGGCCCCTCTTTTCCTCTGCTCCCCCTCCTGAGTGTCCCTTCATGCAGAAGCGTGCATCAGGGCATGAAGCAGAGGACGGCCGTGACACTGTGATGCCTTTTAAATGCAGGCAATTAGTGGCTGAATAAAATACAGAATAAGCACCTCTGCCTGCTCTTGGCACAGCCTTGATGAAGGCTGGCAGGGTGAGGGACTCCACACTGATGGGGAAACAGGGAAGGAATAGTGACCCTGCTCCTGGGCAGGGGCCGTTTTCTGGGACCATGCTGCAGAGAATAGAGAGTTGACGTTTCTCTATAAACTCCTGTCTTTCCAGAGTTGGGAATAGTTGTTCTGCTTGGGCTGCTCTAACAAAATGCTCCAAACTGAGTGGCTTTAAAATCAAAGAAACTTATTTCTTGCACTCTATGATCAAGACACTGGCAGACTGGATGGTAAGAGGCCCAGCTTCCTCTTAGGATGTGCCTCTGGCTGTATCACATGGGAAAGGGGCAAAGGAGTTTCCTAGATCTAGTTTATAAAGATGCTAGTCTCATGTGTGAGTCTTCAGGAACCTTAGGATCTTTCGAAAACCACATCCTCCTAAGAATAAGAATTGCTTCAGTATACGAATTTGGGGTACCATAAATATTCAGGCCATCACCAGGAACACAGAAGCTGTGGCAGATCTTAAGGGATCTTGGAGACAGTCCTATAGAATAGCACCAAGCAGAGGAGAGTGGCTGTGGAATGTGACACACTTGGATTAGCACCTTAGTTCTACCATTATGTTGGCTGGCTTTCCATTGCTGTGGCAAAATACCCAACACAGTCAACATATAAGAAAGATTATTGCCGGGCAGTGGTGGTGCATGCCTTTAATCCCAGCACTTGGGAAGCAGAGGCAGGTGGATTTCTGAGTTCGAGGCCAGCCTGGTCTACAAAGTGAGTTCCAGGACAGCCAGGACTACACAGAGAAACCCTGTCTCGAAAAACCAAAAATAAAAAAATAAAAAAAGAAAGATTATTTTGCCTTTTGGTTTCAGTGCATGGTCACGGGTTACTTTGGTCCCTATGGTGGGAGAACATGATGAGAAGAAGTGAGAGGGAGAAAAAAAAGGAGAAGAGGAAGAGATTCCATTATCCCAGGGTCTTGTTTATTCCCTTCAAAGACATGCCCCCAAACGATCAAACTCCCTTCCGGTAGGCCCTTCTTCCTAGAGAGTCCACCACCTCCACCACTATCTCAGCCAAAGTTTGAGAAGTGATAATTCTCTGCTCTTTCACTGTGCCACAGGCTGACAACAGCCAAGCCTGTAACGTGACCATTGGGAAGCATTTGAGATCCCAACCATAACAGCCACTCACCAGCTGTGTGACTTGGGCAGGCTGCCTCTTGTAGAATGGAAATAATCAACACTGCCACCCTGCGAGTGATGTTATATTGAAATGAGGTACTTAGTGAACCACACCCCAAAAAGGACCTCCAGGAGGGAATGAGGCCAAGGTATTAAGGACTTTGAGGCTGTATTGAGAAGTCTTGGGGTGAATAGGTGATGGATCATGAGACATGGGAGCACAGGAGAAGCTGAATGGATCCCCCGGGACTTGGGGTTCTTTCTGCCTTCCTCACTGATGCCCTCTCTGGTATTCCACTGAGAAACAGGTGGGCAGGCTGACTGTTTGAGGATACAAGAGAAAGAACAGAGATATAATGAGTCCAGGGGCGTGTGTCCCATCCGTTCTACTCTTTGTCACCTTCTGCTGAGATGCCAAGGACATAGATAACCCCGCCTTGGGTGATTATCTGAAGGTCCCTGAGCCTTAAACACACACTAGCTGGGAGCATTCTCACAGATCTTTGCTGTTTTCCTGCTAATCTGTGAGTCCCTCCTACACTGTTCCTAAGATGAGAAGGGCCCATGAGGGTGTCTCTCAGGGGATGTGACTGTCTCATGAAAGCAGCTCCACGGATCACAGCTGGGGAACAGAAAAGGCCAGGTACTTGGCTCTTGCTCCCATAAGGACCCCCATCCTGTTTCTGGCTCAGCCCCTTTCTTTAAATAAAAGCAATGACATCATCCTCATGCTCAGTGGCTGAGCCAGAAAGAGGTGATCTGAGACACTGTGGAAGAAAAACAAAAGACACTTGGGGTGGCAAGGCCTTGGCTAAACGAAGGACAAATGCCCAGTCACCTTCAGTGCTCTTTATGTATCTCTGGAGTCCACCTGGGTGTGTGTTGGCAAGTGAAAATTAAAACTGCTGAGTCACAAGATATTAAAGCAAGGATGGGGCTTCCTAGGCTGCTGGGAAAGCAGAGGACCACACACAGCAAGGCAGAGTCCAAGGGATCTAGACAAGCTCCCTGATGGGCGTGCATCTCGGTTCCCCCATCTATAAAATGGGTGAGGGGCTGGGTAGCAGAACTAGGCTTGGTGGTGAAGGCCTGGCTGCTTGAGAGACTGAAGCAGGAGAAAACGGAAGCAGATTACTCATTGAGACCCTGTCTCAAGACGAAAAGTTTCGAAAACCATAAAAACATAGCATCTGCAAGCATTCGTGAGACGGTGGGTTCAGTCATCAGTACCATACATGTGTAAGCCTGCACACACCCGAAGAAGGGAAGAACGACAGTGTCAGCCTTACAAGCACTTTGTGTGAAGGACAGGGACATAATGGTCACAAATCCCTGGTTCATAGTAAGGCTCAGTCAGTGGTGACCATTGGGAATATGAATGAGCAAAAAACGACACTCACATGCTGTGGGGCTGGCACCTGGGGCCTGCTCTACAAGAGGCAGTGCACAGTGCAAAGAGCTGTCCCCATCTGCACTCCAAGTCTTCCACCCGCTGTCACCTATTGGCAGGGCTTCCCTTGGCCGGCTCACTTGCCCTCCCTCCCAGCCATGGTCCAGGTCTTACAGTCATAGTCAACACTCTCTCTAGCTAAAGGATGCTTGGCTAGCAATGGGAACAGGCTCCACATCCCTGTTCCTGTGCAGCATCTAGCCCTCCCCAGCAGGAGTCCTGGACTCAGGGTCTTCCAGGTCACTGGGTGTGTCCCCAGCAGTCTTTGTTAGCTCAAAGAACAGCCGCTCCTGCTAGAGTTCTGGGAAGAGTTTCTGGTCTCTCCTCCAGGCACAGCCCTAGACCCTTCTGAAGAAGCCCTGGGTTCTATTTGCCTTGTGCATCTTCAGGGCTTGGTGAGGCTCCTGATGGCTTCTCCTCATCTGGGCACTTGCCACCATTCTGCTCTAGTCTCTTTTATCTCCTTCCCGACTTAACTGTCTTTTCTCCCTTTGTCCCTCTCTTTTTCTATCTTTCTACAGTCTTGTCTCTGATCCATCTCATGGTCTGGCTCACTTTGGTCTCTAGGCTTGCCTCTCCTTACCTGTTTCCCTATCATGCCTCTGCGCCACCCTGCATAGAAACCCAGTGGCTCTCTCACCAGTCTACACTGTGTCTTGCTATGTCCTACATGAATTTTTTTTTCTTTAAAAGTTGAATCTCAAGCTTTGAACAAAAAAGACCAAAGGGCAAATGCCAGGGCCTGCTATCCAAAGAGGGAAGGGCCTCTCCTCCACCCAACTCTCTTCTTCTTCAATGTGGGGTGCAGCCCTGGCTCTCTGTGCTTCCTGAGCACGGGTGTGTGTAGGCTGAGGGCAGAAGGCCCATCTTGCCTGTCATCTGGAGAGACGTGTGTGCAAAATGTTAGTTCTATGGCTCTGATTCAGCTTCCAGGCGGCTGGCTGCAGAACACAATGATGCAAGGGGTGATGGGGACCCAGAAGAAGGAGTGAGTGGGAATGGAGACAGAGTCCTAGGCTTTGGCAGAGAACCTCAGCCTGCCAGGCCAGTACTCCAGGTGGTCTCATTAGGGCGTAGGTGGGGTCAAAGCAGCACTGGATGTGATGATATCTGTTAGGAGTCCTGGGAAGAAAGCATGCAGAGCAGTGGGTATTTTGGTGTGATTAAGGAGACCCCGAAAGGGGCAAAAGGGACCTGTGGATAAGAGGTGGGATAGTGTGTGGTGAACGTGAGTGAAGGGGACGGGTCAGAAGAAGGCAGCCCACGGTGTTGACAAACATGAGTGTGACAGGCCATTAGCTAAGCTCTTTGGGCCTTCCCTCTGCATGCAACTCAGATGTCTCCTTGCTGTGCTTCTTGCCTGGTCTTTCCCCTGGCAGTCCCAGGCCACTCCCTCTCTGTTCTCCCTGTGTAGCAACCTCCTTGAGGTGGTTGTTTTGTTTGAGTGGTCTCATTTAGAGACCACTGTGTTTATAAAGCCATTTATCTACCCCAAGGGGACTTGAAATTCCTGACATTCCTGTCTCAGCCTCCCAAGTGCTCCGTTACAGGCTATCTGTGTAGTTCTGAGTAGGTAGGGGCTTTCTTGATATAGGATACCCCACTTACAGATCCCCTTATCACCATGATCTGTCCCCCACAGGTGACTGTACTTCAGGGTCCAGTTTTTATCTTCGAAGTGACTGGTACACACTCCTTACATTTGATCAGGGGCCAGTGTGTGGTCAGCCATTGATGGTAATTCAGACAGTCCATAGGAGACCAGATTTCCCACTGTTTCCCATTTCCACAATTTTTTGTCTACACTGAAGGGGTCAGGAAGGGCCCACAATAACCTCTTGGTTTTGGGGACCATAAACCCGCTTTTAAATACATGCTAATGATGCTGACCTCGGTAACACTCACCGAGAGCCCACCTTGGGCTAAGCTGTATTGAATCCTTACATTTTTATCATCACATCAAAGAGCTGAAAACTCAAGTCAGGAACCTGGATTTGCTGAGGTAGGGCTGGCGGGAACCAGAACAAACGACTCAGAGGCTGGGTCCTTGGGAGGTTAATGCTGGAGGCACCCAAGGGTGAAATGGTATGGAACATTCCAGGGAGACCACTAGTTTACCTGTACAGCTTCGGCAGGGCCAGCCTTCCAACTCCTCCCTCCAACCCCCAAGGCCTGAGACAGCATCCCAAGTTCAAGAGGCACTGCCAGACTCACATGGGCCTCAGATCCCCCTGCCTCCACTGACACCTTGAAAAGTTGCTAATTGGTTACACTTGTGGCCACTGGGGGGAGGGGTGGCTTATATTTAGTCCTCTTTTTCTGGGGTGTAAATGGAAACACGAGGTGAGGCAAGAGCCCGTACAGAGTCCATTCCTGTTTTCCAGCCCCGTTCTACAAGTAGCAGGAGCCCCTGGCAGCAGAGAGATGCTTGGAGACCCCCCCACGTGTCTCTGTGTGGGTGCACTGGGCTGCTGTGTTCCTGAGGCGCCGGTGGGTGCGTGACGATGGCAGCTCCCACCCGGCAGAGCCGTGAACAGAAGGGGCGAGCTGCCGGCAGCTTTAAATAGCTCCCTGCAGGATCTCACTTGCGGAAGGCCCATCCCCCCCTCCAGTCTGCTGCCCTAGGGAGGGGCCGAGTGAGCCCCAGAAATGAGGCCAAGACAGAGGGGCTCAGCCCCCATCTGAGAAACATCCTTGTCACGAAGCACCTGCCCGTGACGAAGAGGCCCCAGCTCACTTTGGTTGTTTTTGTTTTTGTTTTTTTGAACCCACTTTTTGGAAGGGGCAGGATCCAGAAGAATTCCCAAAAACGTGAGTCTGGGCAAGATGTGTTTCTGCCTGGGCATTATTAGGGATGTAGGCCTTCCTTTTAAGGGGACACAGGCTTTGCAAAGCCGAAGTATATCTGTCCATGGCATCAGTGAGAGGCCCAGCTCTGAGGTGAATCCTCCTGCCTTCCTCCCTCTTTGCATCCTTCCTCTCACTCCCTCCAAGCTGCAGACCTGACTCACTGGTTGATTGCTTCTTTCTCCCCACACATGCCCGACTGGGCCTTTGTATGTGTTATTCTATCTGAAATGCTTCTCTGTGGCTCCCCCATGCTTGCAGACAAGATCACATTGAGGGTTCCAGGCACCTTTGCCTTTCTGTAGCCTTCTCTATCAAAAGATACACAAAGTCTTTTGTGGCCTTTTTTATTACTGTTGCTTATTAACATTCTTTTCTTCAACCCCAAAGTTCACTGTTTTCCTCTGACTTTCAAAGAAATGAACATCTTGACAAGCCTTCTGAAGGTGGGGTGCCCTAGGCTCTGTACTGTAGACTTTAAAGGTGAGTTTAAGATCAGCTAGGTTACTGACTGTTTCCCCGCAAGAAACAAGGGCTCATCTGAGATCTGTACACAAGCTGAAGTTCATGAAGCAAAGAGTCCAGCTGGAAGAGACGTACTCTACGCAATGGGAATAGGTTTGCAAATATCAGGTGGCTTGAGTCGCGCAAGCCAATGAGATGAGCTGGGGACATAGATGACCCCGGGAGGTGAGGAGACTGAAGTAGACCTGGTCAACACTGTAGAGGACCTTGATGTTCACACTGTGACACATTTTCTTTTTCTGAGGAGGTCCTCAAATGATGATAACTTATCTATTAAGCATGTATTACTCTGGTTGCCTATAAAATAAAGATGCATACCCTACTTGTCACAGTCCCCTCCTGGCATGCCACAGCAGACAGCACCAATCAATTACTGCAGAGGTTCTCGGTGTGGTCCTGAGACCTGAGGCACCAGCACCACCTGGGGATTTGTTAGAAATGCAAATGATCAGCTCACACTAGAGCCCTAGAATGGGAAACGCTGGGGGTGGAAGCCAGCAAGCTGTGTTTAACAAGCCCTCCAGGTGATTCTGATGCGAGATGAAATTTAAGAACCACTGAACTATAACAGTCTTTCCTACGCAGTCCCTTCACACGGCCCCCTAGGCAGTCACTACTAACCCAGCTAACTGCACAGAGCCCTGGGCTGGGGAAGCTCAGATGGGGGCGGCTGCAGAGAGCACAAGACACTGAGGCCCTGGCAAGCCAGCGAATGGGCCAGGAGCAGGCCTCAAGTTACTGCTGAGTATTACACAACCTCAGAGCATCTACTCCCTCCGAGCCTCGGTTTCCTCCTCTGGGCATTGAAGAAAGCGTCACTAAGTGGGAGTACTTCTTCAGCTTCTGAGCCAGAGTGAAGTGGACGCCTGATTGCCCTCCCCCTCCCCTGGGGAAATCCCTATAAATCTGCCTTTCTACTGCAGGGACTAGAGCGAGGACTGAGCGGTGGCAGGGATGTTGTCCAGAGCTTGTAAGAGGCAGCACATGACTCAGCCTTGGAAGGAGGCATCCTTCATCCTGGGCAGCAGAAGGCAGTGAGGGAAAGACAGCGTGACAGTGAGGGAAGCGAGAGTCAAGTACCCAGCCTGCTCATGCCCAGACCTTGGAGCCATTAAACTACATGAGAACCCTAAGCCCAGAGACAGGGAAACCCAAGATTCAGGGGAAATAGAAAGAGAGCGTCAAATTATACAAAGGCATTCAGGATACAGAATACAGGATCCTGAACTTCAAAGGAAACTCCTCCCACAACCTCATTTACCTGGTTGCCTCTCCTCAAATGTCACTTCAAGAGAATGGGCCTCCCTGGTGAGCCATCTGATCTGATCTGCTACCTTTTCAGGGCCTTGTGAGCTTATGTCACACTTCGGAGTCTGTACTGACCACGGATGCTCCTCCCTGCAATCCCTGGAATGCAGCGCCTTAGTCCAGGGTCTCCTTTCTCGATAGCTGCTCCCCCTCCCACACCTGAAACAAGGCACAGAGTAGGCACTCCACATAGCCGTCTCAATGTGCTGGGAGCGGCTGCCATGACTTACTACCTTATGCCACCAAGTCCCTGCCATCTCTAATAGGGAATATGATCACTTCTCATTGTGCAGATGGAAACACCTCCATCAGAAAGCTAAGTGACTGACTCGAGGGTCACAGGCAGAAGCAGTTAGGAGCCCTGATTTAGACCTCTTTTCTCTGACTCTAAAGCTGAGAATACTAGGACATGAGAGGAGATGAGCTGCTGGAACACTGCCCCCCACCCCCGTGTGTGTGTGTGTGTGTGTGTGTGTGTGTGTGTGTGCGCGCGCGCGTGTATGTCACAACCATGTCTGTCTGTCTGAGATCCTGAGAAGGTAACTTCAGCACAAGGAGGGCCCTTCCCAAGCTGGAATGTCTTAGCTGAAGATTTCGGGGTGGGGGAGGGGTCCTGCTTTAACAGCTGCTGTCCACCTTCTGGAATTTGTTACCCACAAGGGGTCTTCCCAGCTAAAAATAGAAAAGAGTTCAGAAAGAGCTGTGCAAAGTTAATGGATAGCAGGTCCCCAATGGTAATTAAAGGAAGTGAGAGATGCTGAGGGGTTGGGCCTTGAAGCTGGAGGTCAACATTGTGCTGGGGACTGCTATGGTCTCATTTTAATAGATCCCAGGTGCCCCAAGCAAAAGCCACAGGCCAGGAATTGTGGAAGACACTTGGTCTCACAGTCCCAGGCTAGTCACTTGCCAGAATTCTTGCTTCCCCCAGTCATAGACTTGGCTGACCCACTGGGGCTAGGTACCTTGGCATGGTGACCCACTCACCTGCCTAGGTGGGTCAATTTGTGTAGGATAGATAAGTAGATGGATGATTTTATATTGTGTGTGTGTGTGTATGTGTATGTACATACATGCCATGGTATACAAGTGGAGAGCAGAGAACAATTTGTGGGAGCTGGTTCTCTCCACTCTATGGCTCCCATGTTTGGCAGCAGGAGCCTTTACCCCCTGCATCATCTCATTGGCCTTATGTACTGTTTATTTGAGACAAGACCTTATGTAGCCCAGGCAAGTCTCAAACTCACTATGAACCTCTCCCAAGTTTTAGGATTATAACTATGAGCGACCACACTGAGCTTTGTTCTGTGTGCTTGTCTTGTGTCGCGTTGACACACAAACTAAAGTTATCTGAAAAGGGGAAACTTAATTGAGAAAATGCCTCCATAAGATCTTGCTTTAAGGCATTTTCTTAATTAGATATTGATGGGGGATGGCCCAGCCCATTGGGAGAGAGGCCATCCTGGGGATGGTGGTCCTGAGATCTATAAGAAAGCAGGCTGAGCAAGGCACGGGAGGCAAATCAGTAAGCAGCACCACTTCACGACCTCTGCTTCAACCCCTGTCTCCAGGATCCTGCCCTGTTTGAGTTCCTGTCCTGACTTCTTCAATGATGAACAGTGGTGTGGAAGTGTAGGCCGAATAAACCCTTTCCTTCCAACTTGCTTTTTATTTACGGGGTTTCATCGAAGGAATAGAAACCCTAACTGAACATTCTGGTATTTTCTCTGCTGCCCTTGGTTTTAGTCTCCAAAGTTCTAGGCTTACACATGGTGAGCCACCATGTTGGTCATAATGTCATTCATTTTGTTTCTGCTTACGTTTTTCTTTTGACTCTTAGAGAAATCCATAATGTATCAGTGAGAAATCATATACACTTCATCGCCCCCAGCCCCCTATTACCTCAATATATCCCTCCTAACACGGGATCTTTCTTTTTGATAACCCACTGAGCCCCACCAGGGCTGCTCATATGGCTATGGGGCCATCCCTAGGCTATAGGAGACCAGTATACATCCAGAGAATACCTTAGCTGACTTGCTGTTCTGTAGGTCTCATGCAGATAAGCACACCTAGTATGGGGTCAGAAGATAGGATCTCACAGGTACACACACACACACACACACACACACACACAGAGAGAGGGGGGGGCGCTCTTACCTTCTGTCAGTCACCCTTTGTCATCTTCTGAACTGTTTCCTGAACCCTGGGGCAGTGGGTCAGGCGTCGGGGATAGCTGGGAGGCAGGCTGGTGATGATGTCTCATTTGGGGCTGAGCACTCCGGCTCTTCTCAGTTCTTTGGCCAGTTATATAGCTCTGCATTGGCTGCTGCCTGCTGCAAAGACAAGCTTCTCTGACCAAGGATAAGAGCAGCCCAGGCCCTGAGTCAGATCTGGGTCCCACCAGAACATTTTTTGGGGGGTGGGGGAAGTCTTCCTTCCTTCTTTCCTTCCTACCTTCCTTCCTTCCTTCTTCCTTCCTTCCCTTCTGTCTCACATTTCATCCTTCCTTCCTTCTTTTGTTCCTTCCTTATGGCTCATCTTTCTCTCTCCCTCCTTCCCTCCCTCCCTCCTTTCCTTCTTTATGGCTCACATTCCTTCCATTTATTCATTTTGAAAATTGCAAAATTTTGTCTTAATTTTTAAATTTTTATTTATTTTATGTATATGAGTACTGTAGCTGTCTTCAGACACACCAGAAGAGGGCATCGGATCCCATTACAGATGATTGTGAGCCAACATCTGGTTGCTGGGAATTGAACTCAGGACCTCTGGAAGAGCAGTCAGTGCTCTTAACTGCTGAGCCATCTCTCCAGCCCCAAAATTATAAAATTTAATCAGCAGCTCTCGTTCTCATGAGATCCAGACTCACGAAGTACAGGCCAGGGCCTCTTATTGTCTAGTAAAACTGAAGACATGAAACAGACCCCATGTCCCTCCCCACCAGCAACCTGCAGCACGCCCATGACCTCCCTGCCCTGCCGCTAACCCATAATGCTGTGGGATCGTCCCTCCCGTTGTCCTCCCAACGTGGCCTCCTCACCTTCCCCTTTCGTCCATTCTTTACCCCTTTACTTCCCTGGTGTCCCACCCCATCCCTGGTCCTGCTGTCCACTTAGCCGACTTCTTCCTCCTCTCCTTCCCCAGACTCCTTCCCCCGCTTTCACAGGCAACACCCTCACACCTCAGAGTCCCCCTCAGAGCATCTAAGTCTCTGTCATCCAGCCCCTCCCACCCTCTGAAATATGCACAGGCCCAAGTTATCAGTGGTGTTCTCAGAAATGATCTATGTTGCCCTCCCCCTGTCCAGTCCTCCTTAATACCTGAAAACTCACCAGTTCCAAGCAACCGGCAAGCAGAAGGGGCAGGGACATGAGAGTCCCTTCACCACTGGGGCCAAGATACAGTCCCTTTGGTCAATGTTAGGATGTCAGGCTGAAGCTGGAACTCATCCCAGATCTCTCACTGTCTCAGGCCTACTCCTTGAAAGCTTGGGCAAGGGCAGTAGTCCTTCTTATACCCCAAGCTCCCCAGGGCGGCTCTTCTGGCCACCCAGGAACAAATGGCTATTGGGAGAAGCTGACCTGAGACTTTCCCTATCAGCAGCCTGGGGCATCCGAGGGTCTGACTTCTTTTTTTTTTTTTTTTTTTTTTTTTTTTTGGTTTTTTGAGACAGGGTTTCTCTGTGTAGCCAAGGTGTCCTAGAACTCACTCTGTAGACCAGGCTGGCCTCGAACTCAGAAATCCGCCTGCCTCTGCCTCCCAAGTGCTGGGATTAAAGGCATGCGCCACCCGGCTGAGGGTCTGACTTCTGCTTGAGCCTTTCTAGCCTTCACTGTTGCAGCTTTCTTGTTAACAATGAAGGTCCCAAGGATCAGATATTCCTGTGAGCTCACAGAGTACAGGTACCCCGTCCTGCGTGATCGCACACATGTATTACAGCAGGGCTTCCCAAACATGGACACCAGAGTCACCTGGGAAGTTTGGGGACACCACCCTTGGGGGCTTGGGATTTCAAAGAATTCTAGAGGGGCTGAGGAGCTGTTACAGTCAAAGCCCAGCCCAGGTACTGCCACTGCACTGCTGTTCCTGCAGATCTGGCACCAGACTCAGAACTGCCACCTAGAGATGCTCGCTCGTGCACATTCAAGAGAGGACACATCCATGCAAAGCTTTTGAAAAATAGGCAACTGAAGGAAATGGAACCTCTGAGATGAGATTCCTCAGGCTAAGAACAATCTCCAAGTGTCTTTCTCTCCTCTGTTTCTAAGTCTAAGTCTCAGTTTAAGCCTGACTTCTCAAAAGTCACCCTTCTCCCTGGCATCTGACCCAGCCGAGCCCTGCAGCCTCCCTGTGGCCTCCAAACTTCTCCGCACATGGGAGCTTGTTTATTGACATTACCCTATGAGTGAATGGCAGGCAGGTGAGAGAGGAAGATTGCAGAACAGGCTTAGCTCCCAGCTAACAGGGAGCACCTTCACCACAAGAATGCAGCCAATTATTTCCCCTGTTCTGGGGGATAACCATTAATGCCACAGGAAATTCTAAACGAGTGATTAAATCATTACTGGGGAAGGCTCAGCCAGCCTGTACCACCACTAAGTTCACTGTGTCTTGGTCCCTGGAAAGCTCACCTGAGAGGTAAGGAAAGGAGGGGGAGAGGGTATTGGCTCAGCCATTTGGCATCACCAGCAGCCAGTCTGGCAGAGGCTGACCCAGATCCACCATCCCTTCTCTGAGCCTCGTTCCTGGCTATTGCTTCTGACCCATCAACTGCCCTGCTCAATCACATCCCACTTGATGGGTCAATGCTTTTATTCAACCGACAACCATTTGCTAAGCACCTACTATGTGCTAACAGTATTCTAAGGCATTTCCTGGGGATACAATGTAACCATGGCAGGCAACTGCCTATCCTCAGTAGCTCACAGTCCAGTGGAAAGGGCAGATAATCAGGAGCTGAACAAATAACTAATAAATAATTGCAACTGTGGTAAGTGCTCAAGTGGGTGTAAACAAGGGTATTTTGCATGGAACACCTAGTGGGAAACCATGGAGGCACCACTATCAGCCCTCCCTGAGGTTGGCCAGCACTCTGTACTTGGGTCTGCAGATCATGTTCAACATGAACATCTGCAACTCGTGAGCAGCCTCCTTCCTACCCCCAAGTCCCCAGCACACTATCTTTGGAAAGATAATGAGTATCTGTAACAGCTTACTGTTGTTTAACACTTACTGTGTGCCAGGGATTGCACTAAGCAATTTATGGTCATGACGTCATTTCATCCACAGAACAATAATAACATGATGAGCTAGGTGTTTCTTAATTCCCATTTTACAGAGAAGGAAATGGAGACTTGAAACATTTGAGCCATTTAACCAAGTCATGGTTATCAGAGGACTGCCTGAGTTCCAGAGAGATGCCACCTTGATTTAACTCTCAGGAGATCAACAACAGGCCTGTTGTAGACTCCTCAGCATTTATTGCAAAGCTAAGAAGTGTGTGGCTTGGCTTCCCTGTGGAGGTGGAGCTCTTCTGGGACTGGACAATGAAGACTGGTGAGGCCAGTATAGTAACAATGAGAGGCCCTCTGTGCTTCAGACCTCTGAAGCCAGGCCCCAAGAGGACAGACAATTTGCCATGGTCAGCTACAGGGCTCCATTGGAGTATTCAGGGATTCTAGGTCAGCCCTGCCTGGTTCTCCAAGACTGACAGAGCCCACAGACCTCTCTATTTCATTGCTGCACCTCAGGACACCTTGGTCCCCAGAGGACTCTTCCAAGCATCCCTACATGTCCTCTACCTCTGGCCCCTATGGCCAGGCTACACTCCCCAGGGCCCTTGGGGCAGCCAGAGGCAGCCAGAACCGGAGCCTGGTCTGCGGTGACTAATCGCCTGGTGCTTGGGAGACCACGGTGAATTATTCACACGGATTCTGTGAATTATTCAAGTTGTTATTATTTATTTTTCAGATATGCCTGCGGCAGAGCCTCCAGGCCCATGTTCAAAGGATGACATAAGTCCCGGTCGCCTCTGTCTGTGGAAGGAGCCGATCTCTCCAGCCTCCTCACCAGTCCCCGAATGCAGGCCCAGAACAGGGTTGTGCAGTGGGGCAGACTCCTGAGAAGCCCTACCCTGGCACCAGTTACTAATGGAGGCTTTGCTGTGCCCCACCCCCGGCTGAGCTTTCCCTAGACAGGTTCAAATGACTGTCAAGCAACCTGACAAGAATACTATCAGACCCATTTAATAGATGAGGGAACTGATGATAGGAGATGTCATATTTCTCAGTCTAGGGCTAACAGTCAGAAACTGGGATCAAGTCCAGAGCTGTAGATTCTAAAGCCAGTGTCAGCCAGTCAGTCGTGCATGCCTGTGGCTGTTATGTTGGACAGTGTCTCAACAAACCCCTCTGCTGTCCCAACCACCATTCTCACCTCCACCCCAGCTTCAAACCATTTTGAGGACAGGCCACACCCCCATCGCTCTAACACTCTCAGAGAAGCTGGCTCCACATCTCTATGGCAACAGGATCCTAAACAGCCAGTGCTGAGTTTGCCAGGCCTCTAAGGAACGGAGGTGGCCTTTGCCAACAGAGGCCCCCAGGTGTCCCAGGCTCTGAGCAAGTGTGATTCAGGGCTCCCTCGGGCACATCAACCTCACACGCTTCTCCATCTCCCCAGCACACGTGCAGAGCCATGGTCCCATTCCTCTCTCTGTAATCAGGACAGCCATCCCTGCCTCCTTTCCCAGGTCCTCTCACAGTTTACTAGCCATCTAATTTCCATCCCTCAGAAAGCAGCCTCTTCTAGAGTGGGGCCTTCTCTCCCCTCTCCCATGGCGTTATCTGGAGAAGATTTCATCCCTGGGGAACCCAGAGATCAAGGCAATCAATGATCTGTGTCCCATAGACACTTTCTGGTCTGGAAAGAACATTTATCTTTCTGCCAGTCCATTCATTCATTCACCATTCATTCATTCATTCATTCACTCACTGACTCCTTAGCGGGCGCCTCCTGTGTCAGGCACTTTGTAGGGGCTAAAGGCAGTTGCTAAAACAGCAGAGCTCCCTTACTAGGGATCCCTCTCTCCAGAGACCTGCACCTCCTGACATAGGAAGCAAAACTACAAGCAAACTGGGTTAGAGACTGGTTTTTCCAGCTCCTGACTCTGTATGACCTTGAGCTAGCAGCCTCTGCTCCCTGTTTTAAAATAAGGCTGTAGGGTCTAATTCTGTGTTCTAAGCCCTCAGAACCCCCGCTTCCTCCCGTGCTAGGAACTTAAGAACAGGAACAACATAACCATCTCTGTCTCACAGCTGGGAGAGCCAGCATGCTCCAACTCAAGTAGATTTGACAACTGTCCCATGCACTCTTAAGATGAGTCTGGAATGACTCCACTAAGAAGCCATAGGAAAAGCCATCAGATCTGGAAAGCTCTCCTCTGTCCGGCATAGCAGCAGCATGGCACATGTGCACCACCCCCACACACATTCTCTCTCACACACACACAAGTATCAGATGCACGCTTGCAACTATAATACTGACTTAAAGAATTTAACTGAGGCTATTTCAGTTGCTAAAGTGGAACAGTAACAACCATTTCACAGTGCCTGCGCTTGCCTCACAAATGACTATTTAAGATTTTTGCAGAGGTAGATAGAACCTATTAGTCTCCTGTTTGATGGACAGGAAATCTGGGACTATCGATACAGGGTTGGGAAGTAGCAGAGCTGGGCTTTGAACCTAGGCCCACAATAGCCCATGCTCTGGCTGCTACCAGGATAGAATGATGGGATGTGATTCCCTCTTCCAAAGCCTATGATAGAGGTGCGTGTGGGTAACCAGATCAGTCCCTCTTCTGGGAAGTTGGAGGCTGATGATTTCTGCTTTCTTGGACAACTGCAGCGGTGACACTTTGGGTGCAGCCATACTGAGTCATTTAGGATCTAGGCAGTCCAGGTTTATGTCTATCCCAAAGTAGCCCCTTCGGCATGCTGAGCTTCAGCCAGCTCTTTATCTCAAAGCACCTGCATTTGGTAGACAGTGGGGAGGAAGCACAGAGTCTGAAGCATGAGCATAGGAACTGGGCATGGAAACAGCCACACCCATGGCCCCGCCAAGGACCTTGTCCTCATGTAGCACGGTCTGATTTCCATGGACTAGAAAGGAAATCCTGCAAGACTGTGAGACTATAAACCATTCTTAAGCTCCATTCCCCAAGCCAGCAATGGGGTCTCCTCTTCAGAGAGGCTCTGGGCAACCTAAGCCTGCACCCTGTTACAGGTATCCATGGATCAGCAAGCCATCTACTGAACCCTTTTAGGAAATCAGGATACCAGCATTCTTCTCCTGGGCTTGGGCAACAAAGTGCTCGGCAAAGACCAGATACGTGGAACTGGCTTCTCCCTCCCAAGCTCCTCCTTCTGGTCATGAAGGAGCCCACTAAGTCTTAAGACTCAGAGTAGCAGGGTGTCGAACTGCCTCAAACCACAACTCCTTGTTCCCATGGGCCCTACTTGAGGCTCTGCAGAAAGTCAGCCCTGGGCTGAGGAATGGCTCAAGGTTAAGAGCACTTGCTGTTCTTGCAGAGGGTAGGAGTTTTGGTTTCTAGCTCCCACGTGGGGCTGCTCTCAGTCAACCTCAACTCCTAGGGATCTGATGTCTTCATTTGATCACCACGGGCACAGATCTTAAAGCATGCGTGTGTGAGTGTGCACACACCCACCCTAAAGCAAGCATGCACACTAACTGTGTTTGGTTTGCTTGTTCTGTTTTTGAGACACAGTTTCTTCGTGTAGCCCTGGCTGTCCTGGAACTCACTCTGTAGACTAGACTGGCCTCAAACTCACAGACATCTGCCTGCCTCTGTCTCCTGAGTACTGTGACTAAAGGTATGTGCCACCACCTTTTTTTTTTTTTTTAATTAAAGAAAGCATTTATTTATTTTATGTATATGAGTGCATTGTAGCTGTCTTCAGACACACCAGAAGAGGGCATCAGATCCCATTACAGATGGTTGTAACCTACCATGTGGTTGCTGGCAATTGAACTCAAAACCTCTAGGAAGAGCAGTCAGTGCTCTTAACCATTGAACCCTCTCTCCAGCCCATGCCACTACCTTTTTAAATAAAGAAAACTCTACAGACTTTTTTCTCTCACATTCTGGAGCTGTAGGGCCTTGTAGAACTTCAGAAAGCACCAACTTTAGTCTCAGGCACTAAATGTCACAGATAGAGCTGAGGACTAGTCTGTAACTGGGAGACCCACAGGAACAGTAATGTAAACTGGAAGCTGTCCTTTAAGCAGCACCTGGAGACCAAGCTCTGCACCTCATTCCTCTTGCCCCTGCTTGGGAAAGGACTGGTATTGGTTCTGTTTATGTGTGACAAACACAATCAGTGCTCAGTGTTTTGGGATAAAGGGATGGCTCTGGTTAGTAGACAGGCTGGAACTGGAACCAAAGCTTCAGAAGTCCAAGGTCAGAGTTAGTGCTGAGCATACCGTGTTGCTCCCTAAGCCATCCACGGTGACAGTGCTGTACTGAGCTCTGGTGGGTACAGGGACTCTGAGCATTGTTGGTCTATGTTCTTAGCCTTGCTTCTGTTTGGGGCCCTCCTCACCCTTCCTGTGCCCTCATCCTGACCCCTCTGATAAGACCCAGGACTGAAGATGTGGCCCCCACCTTTAACTCCAAACTAGTATCTGTCCTTCCCACTGCCCGAAGACCCCTGGGAACCAGCCCCTAATTGCATCTCAGACTGGAGGCTATTAGCCTGTGATTGAATCCCTGGAGTCTCCCATGCCCCCTGGGTGTCAGTTCTCAGCTTCCATGGGGGTTTGAGGTGGCATTGAGCTCTAATTCAGGACCCAGCTAGCTTGGCTCCCCAGTACTCTCACCCCAAGCCTGCGCTAGGCTCCTCCAAGGAGCTGGGTTCTCTACTGTGGGCTAGTCAAGGGTCTGATCATATAACAGAGGGTTCCTAGCCTGTCAAATACAGAACACATTCCCATGCTGCCTCGCATCTGCTGCGGTGGGAATTTCATGGCATCTCCTTCTCCCTGTTTTCTCTGCTTGGTCATCCACTGCTTGAGCCTTTAAAATAGAGTACTTCATCTGTTTTGTCTAAGCTGCTCCTAGCAGGAATAGTTGACATTTTGATAAATCCTGGGGTTTCCTCCATCAATGTCTTCTGAAAGCTGGACATGGCGCCAGGCAAGGTGTATGCCAGCAAGGCAAGGTCTTGCCTTCCCAACGGCAGTACGGCCACTGGGGCTAAGATAGAAGAATCACAGCCTGCCTGGAGGGTGGGATGGACAGCAGTGGTCCATGGGAACCCAGAAGAGGAACTTCTTCTAGCTTGTACCTGTAGAATGAGAAAGCTGCCTGGTTTCTGAGGTGTATGGGGTGAGGAAGATGCTTCCATTTATCCAAGGATACAGTGTGGGGTCTGGATAAGGAAACAGTTCCACAGGAACGAGGCCCTGGAGGCAAGCGATGGCAAATGTAGAGGCTAGACGCCGGCTGAGGCCCTGTTTGAAGATTTTCACTTCATCCAGAGGGCACAGAAAAGCCATAGGAAGTATTGAGACAGGAGCATGATCCAGTGCCATATGGAGAAAGAATTGGGGGCCAGAGGGGTGAAGGCGGGAGACCTTCACACAGACGCCCAACCATCTGTCTTTCCTCCCCCACAAGTGGGAACAGCCCCTTATGTCCCCGTTAAAAAGGGAAATGGGACTTCTTTGATCCTCCTTCCCTCTTCTCCCACAGTTCCTAACTCGAGCACGGGTGTGCACTCAGACACACACAGCAAGACCTGCTGCAGATCCTTTGTTGGGGGAAGGGCAGAGATGGCTTGGGGGAGATGACACAGAGCCATCTGCCCTTCCAGAGCTGGAAGGGAAAGGTCTGGAGGTTTTATGCCTGGGTGAAGTTCCAGTCAGTGGACCCACTCCATGTCTCTTGGCACAGTTACACTGTTGTCCCCTAAAGTGTTAATCTCTGCCAGAGCTGCAGAGACTGGAGCTAAGAAAATCTCCAGCTCAGGAGCTCCAACAGCCTTGGGATCTACCCTCTCCTAGGCTCCAGCAGCCTCAGGATCTGTCTCTCTGTGTAAGCCCCACATTTGGGCCCAGAAAGACAGCCCCACAGAGGTGAGTGCCTTCATCAGACTCCAAGCAGCTATCACCAGACTACAGCTCTAGCTGTGGGGTCCTCTGAAAAGCATCTGTCCATTTTTGTCATCTCTACAGCATCTTCCTTGCTCTTTCTTCTCCCAGTTTCCAGCTGCCATCCTGTCCCCTACATTGCAGCCACACCAACAGTCCTGTAAGAAAACACCAGTTCCCACTCTTCTCAATGTCCTTCTGTGGCTCTGCATTGCCCTCATAGTGAGAATCAAATTCCTCCTGCAGATTACAAGACCAGTCTGACCTCAAGACCTAACTACAACATCCTCACTAGTATGGGTCAACCAGGAGTGCTGGGACTCAGGGTCTGCCTGTCCTCTCTCCAGGCTTCAGCACAGCTTTCTCAGTCCCCATCATGCTTTGTTCATCATGTCTCAACATGAAGTTAACTCCATATGTGAAAAGCCTTTGGCCACCATATAGATGCACCTTTACAGCTGGAGGTTCCGTTCAAACCAGGCTGGCTGTGAACCCAGTAATCTGCTTGCCTCTGTATCCTAAGTACTGGGATTAAAACCCTGAACCACTACCACCTGGCTTTTGAAAGGAGAGACTTTGTAAAGAAGAGAAACTAGACATTGACAAGCACCTAGTCTTGAGGGCCAGTGAGAGCAGAGGAGGGTACCCTGCCAGGTAGACAGGAAAGTGGTTCAACTAAGGGCAGGGAAGTGGAAAACACAAACAAGATTTGACTGGAGAAGCAAGTCATGTACTCATGAATATATGAGCCCATTGATGGATTTTAAAAAAAAAAAACAGCATGCATGCATGTGTGCATGGGTGTGTTTTTAAATACTAGGAGTCAAACCCAGGATCTCCCACATGCTAAGTCAGTGTTCTGACTCTGAGCCACACATTCGTGTGTTTATGGGTTAATGGGTTATCTGCAAAGTGGGTCTGATACAGAGGCCAGTTTAGCTCTGTCTCTCACGTGTGTGTCTGTCACCGGGCAATGTTCAGTGTCATCTCCACACCTGACACGGACTCAGAAAGCTTCAGGTCCAAGGTTATGTAGCCAGGAAGTGACAAAGGCGAAATCTTTCAGTGGTTGAGGTAGAGGCTTTGAGGTGGGGCCCTTGAGCTATGTGAAGTGTATCTGGTACTCGAAAAGGCTATTCATTGTTCTAGAACATTTGTCAGTCCAGGAAAATCACCAGGGCACCCTCTGTCCCAATCAGAAGTTCCACTTCTCTGGCCAAGGGACCAAGATCCCTGGGTTCCTGAAGAGGAAATATACCATGTACTGCAGAACCATGCAGGAGGGATGAAGGAGCCAGCCTCTGGGGAGTCCCTTGTTAACTCTTGTGTCCTTCTGAGGCCGAAGTCTGGAGCTGGGAAGAACATCTCTCAACATCACACCAGAGGTAAGGTCCTGAATCTAATAGCAAAGCAAATTTGGCTGGAAAGGAAATGAGATTTCTTTGTCAAGGTGAGAACATCTAGGAGAGGAGAGAACAGGATGGAGTGGGGGGACAGGGTGCTTTGGGGGGGCTACCAAAGAGGGAGTGTGGATCTGGAATTATTAGAATGTTGATTATGTCCTCTTGATTGTTAATGAAATTCTTCACCTTGGATTTCTGAACCAGGGGGAAAGCTCCCAGAGCTCATTTTCCAGCTGATGAGAGCGAGAGAGAGGGCAGGAGGGGGCAGAAGACTCTCAGCTTAGGGAGAAATTAAATTCCACCTAAACAAATGGGACTGGACAAGCCTGGCCGCTGCCATTGAAGGCAGAGCCCTAGCTGACCTGAAGTCCCTGTGGAAATGTGATGGAGACCCCGGAGAGGGAAAAAGCCCAAGGCCTGTGACTCAGGCAGCAGCATGAACTCTGATAACAACAGCTGACTCCGAGCCAGCCACATGGCCCAGGCCCAAGACTGTTCAGGTACCACCCACTGAGGCTCCAACAGCCCCAAGTGGTCAAAACAGCCATTGCTCCCATCTTGAAAACACTGAGACATAGCCAGGACAGAAATTTGCCTACTCTCCCACCCCTGGGACCATGCAGGGGCCAGGACTAGGCCAGGCAGCCTGGCACTAGCTTGTGTGTTCTGAGGTTTGGAAGATGCCCAACTCTGCACAGCCTCCTGGAGACTCAGCTGCCTCACCTAGGACATGGAGCCAATCACAGTTGTTGCCATGGAGGGCTGCTGTTAGGACTCAATGAAACAAACAACAATTAAAAATAATTTCAAATAGAAGTAGTATTCCTTTGGGCTGGGGATATGGCCCAACTGGTAGATTGCTTGACTAGCACATTTGAAGCCCTGGGTTTGATTCTAGCACCACATAAACCAGGCATGTGTGCACACGTGTAATCCTAGCACTTTGGAGGTGGAGATGGGGAAATAAGTTCAAGGTCAGCCTCAGCTAGATCTCCGGTGAATTTGAGACTGGAATACATGAGGCTGTCTCCAAAATAAAAAAAAAAAAGTTTTAGGGCCCAGAGGTTAAGAGTACTGGCTGCTCTTCTGAAGACCCAGGTTGGAATCCCAGCTCCCATACAGTAGCCCACAGCCACCTATAACTCCTGTTCCAGGGGATCTGATGCCCTCTCTGACCTCCACAGGGACCAGGCACACATGTGTTAAACAGACATACTTGCAGACAAAACATTTACACAATAAAAATGACTAAGTTTAAAAATTTTTTTTTTCACTGAGCTATTATTGATTTTATTTTCTGACACTAAAATGTTGTAGTAAAATTAATGAAATTCAAAATAAAGCTGATAGTTCAATGTCTGGGGAGGTAGATATGTCTAACCTGATTTGAGCATTGTGCAATGTACATATGTATCAAACATAACACTAATATGTGTGATGTTTACTAATATTTGTATTGTTACATGCTTCATTTTCTTTTTTTTTTTTTTTCCTTCACAAAGCAAATAATATTGAAATAGTGAAATCAAGTGTAAACCAACAAAAATATATAAATTATAGTCAAGTTTTAAAAATTTAATGTAAAAACTTAATATTCCGCTTGGCAGCGACTCCTCTTAGTTGATTAATAAGCTACTGTGATAACAACACTGAGTAATAGCCAAACTTCCCACCTGTGTGACCACAAGCACGATAAATAAATAACTTATATCACAGCAGGACTGTAGTAGATTGAATGAGAATGGCCCACAGGCTATATATTTAAATGCTTGGTCTTCAGTTGGTGGAAATGTTTGGGAAGGATTAGGAGGTGTGGCCTTGCTGGTGAGACTTGTCACTGGGGATGGACTTTGAGGTTTCAAAAGCCCACATCATTCCCATTCTCTCTCTCTCTCTCTCTCTCTCTCTCTCTCTCTCTCTCTCTCTCTCTCCTCCTCCTCCTCTTCCTTCTCTCTCGCTTCCTCCCTCTCTCTCTCCCCCTGATCCCCTCCTTCCTGGTCCGTGCCTACCTGTGCCTATGAGTCAGATGTAAGCTCTCAGCTACTGTTTTAACACCATGCCTGCCTGCATGCTCCTCACCAGATTGATCATGGACTCACCCTCTGAAACTGTAAGCCCTCATTAAATGTTTTCTTCTATATGTTGCCTTCATCGTGGCATTTTGTCATGGCAATAGAGAAATAACTAAACACCAACAGATGATGAATACGATAGAACATAACCAAGCAGCAGGAGAGAATGCATTGAGGAGAACGGTGACAACAAAAATAAAACCCCAGCAATGGTGGTGTAAGCCTTTAATCCTAGCACTCTGGAGGCAGAGGCAGGCAGATATCTGTGAGTTCAAAGCCAGCCTGGTCCACAAAGTGAGTTCCAGGACAGACAGTGGAATGGCCCGTAGGGAGCCCAGCTCGGAAGCAAAGGAGACTTAGAAGGCTACAGCAATGATCCAGCTGACAGAGATGGGTGCTTTTTCAGGGAGGTCGTAATGCAGGTGGTTCTAAGAGCTCACGCTCCGGATGTGCCCCGCCCGGTGGCGAGAGAAAACCCCACGGGATGAGCTGATGGTGCTAAAGGATTAGAGATAAAAAGAAAATTCCCTGATGATTTTTATCCTCCCGAATTCCTGAGCACCTGCCTCGCAGAGCTCCGTGGAAGACACCTATCTGCTTCCACCGTCCGGCAAACCCAGGATCTTGAGCAGAAATGTGCCTTGGGACTTTCCTGGGCCCACCAGGTCCCTCCCCTACAGAGACCCCACTGCAGCCTGCCTCTGCCCCAGGCCTCTGCTCCGCAGCGCTCCCAGGTTTTGCTCTGGGAGCCGCTTTTATTCATCCCTCCTGCCCAGCTGCCACCCACACAGGCTTGTCACCTCAGCAGGAGCATCCATATGGCAGAAGACCTTCTCTGGCCTACCAGGCTGGGTGAAACCAACATCCCAGCTCTGTACCTCTGAGCTTCCTCCGCAGGGGCTACCCCCTCTTGTCTTTTGTGTTTGATGAAAGCCTGCCCTCAACTCACTGACTGTAACCTCTACAGTGGCAGGGGCCCACCTGTGTCCTCACAGCAGGCAGCTCACCCAGAGAGACCTTAGATCTGCTGTGGATCCTTAGGCTTTTGGTAAATTAACTTTGGTGAGGGAGGGGGAGTGTTGAAACAGGGTCTCCAGTAGCCCAGGCTGGCCTTGAACTCACTGGAACCAAAGGCGACCTTGATCTCCTGATCCTCTTACCTCCACTAGCCTAGATGCTGGGATTACAGATGTTCCTCACCATGGCATCTGCTAAATTAACTTCGCTGACCTAAAATTCTTTAGCTATCAGGTAAACGCCTGGCACAGAGGAACGCTTCACACACTTATTGACGAAATGAGCCAGACTTCTGTAAGACCTTGTGCATGAGGCAACTCTTATGAGCCTCAGTCTCTCCATAGGTAAGGCTGGGAATAAGAATACCAACTTCATATGTCGTATGGGGATTAACAAGCATGAGGTACGAGCAATGCCCACGCTAGGCGAGGCATAATAATTGCTCCTTGAACACATTCGCAGACAATTACACCTTATTGCTCCCCTGCTTATCCCAGACCCCTCCCCACTGCCTTCTATCCCACCCACCCCTCTCCCACTGCCTCCCCCTCCCCTCCAAAGGACTCCCAGGGGTGGAATCATCAAGGCCTCCAAACGCACCCCTTCTCCCCCAAGGTCCCCCCAATTCACCCACTGGTTACATATTGATCCCGTTTAACTTTCCCAATGGATGATAAACATGAAATTAAAATGACTTCCTGGAATATTAATGTAGTAAATGGCCCTATTAAAAGAAAGAAAATACAGCTGAGAAAATTTGCTTTGATGTAGCATTTCTGCAGGAGGCTCATTTATCTGCAGCTCGGATTCTCCAAATGAGATTCTGAAGGTTTCTCTGATGTGTCTTATTTTTCCCTCACCAGAATTTCAACAGAAAATAGAATTACAAGCTAGTGTCATAAAAACTCGGGACTTTTCCCTTCTCAACCAAGAGGCAACTGAAAGCGGGGCAGGAAAGTGTCAGATTCTGCAAGCATAGGCTGAGGTCTCTCCAGCTCTCCTCATTTTCCTGCATCTGCTCTAGGCTGCCACACCAGCCTCTAAGGATCAGAGCAACACTCAAAGGCCTGCGCTACCCTACAAGGAGGAAAAGAGCTCAGCTCTGCCAATGCTGGGCTCCAGTGTAGATGGGCAGCTCAACTTGTGTCCATGAAATCTTGGCTCTGTCTCTTATCAAGTTCATGGTCTTTGATAAAGCATTTCAGGACAGCCATAATGGTGACTTCCTGTAATTCCAGCACTTGGGGAGCAGAAGCAGAAGGATCACTGCATGTTCAAGGCCAACCTGGTATACACAGCAAGTGCTGGGACTAACCAGTACTACATAAGACCCTCTTTAAAAAAAAAAAAAAAGCAGGGCTGGAAGGATGGCTCAAGCAACTAAGCACTGACAGCTCTTCCACAGGTCCAGAGTTGAGTTCCCAGCAACCACATGGTGGTTCACATCTGTAATGGGATCCAGTACCCTCCTCTGGTGTGTCTGAAGAAAGTGACAGTACACTCATATACATAAAAAAAAATAAAAGAAAATAAAGCCGGATAGTGGTGGTGCATGCCTTTGATCCTATCACTTAGGAGGCAGAAGCAGGTGGATCTCTGAGTTAAATAAAGGCTAGCCTGATCTACTGAGAAGTCCTGTCTTAAAAAAATAAAATAAAATCAAGCATGGTGCTGGAGAGTTGGTTCAATGGGTAAGAGCCCTGGCTGCTCTTCCATAGGAACCAGGTTCAGTTCCCAACACCCACATTATGATTCACATCCATTGTAACTCCGGTTCCAAAGGAATCTGACACCCTCTTCTGACTTCTGCAGGCACCAGACATGCATATGGTGCAGATACTTATGTACATATGGATGGACAGTCATGCACATAAAAATAAAATAAATAATCTAAATGTTTTTAATTAATAAATCAATCACTTTACCTGTGGTGGTCTGGATGAGAATATCTGCCCACATGGGTTCACATATTTGAATACTGCCCTCCCCACCTCCAGCCCCCCCATCCCCATCCACAGCAGATATTCTGTGGATGGAACTGTTTGGGAAGGATCAGGAGGTGTGGCCTTGTTAGAGGAAGTGTGTTACTGGGGCAGACGCTAGTTTCCAAAAGACTCCTGTCATTCTCAGTGTCTGTCTCTCTGCCTCCTAGCTATGATGTGAGCTCAAGATGTGAACTCTTAGCTCTTCCTTTGCTCCAACATCATGGACTCTAAAACCCTAAGCCAAATTACACGCTTTGTTTTATAAGTTGCCTTGGTCATTGGTTTCTCTCACAGCAATAGGAAAGTAACTAAGACATCACTATTCTGTAACGTGGAGATGCTAGTACCTTACTTCCAGGGCAGCCATAGAGAGTACATGAGATTCCTGGAATAAGCGAGTTCTCAATATTGCCATTGATCACTACCATTACTACAAACACTAACTTGTAGTTACTGGGATCATTCATCCTCCACTGAGGTGTCACCTACTCCAAGAGGATAGCTCTAGGCTTTGTACTCCCTTGCTTTATGTGCTTGCGTGTGTGCTGAAGTGGAAACTTAAGGGTTCTATGGAATTTCGGGTGGTTGGTGTTTTGCTGGGGAAAACATATGAAGGAACATTTCGTTAAAGTGGACACAGGTGAGAAAGACTAAGGCAGACCTGTGGAGGAATGTTTCACTGAAGCAGACACAGGAGAGAGGATGTTCTCTTAAAGCAAGCACCTGAAAGGACACATGATGAAGGATTCTTTGCTAACAAGTATGTATTGGTCTGTCTTACATTGCATAGTTGAGCTGCATTTGTCGGGACGCCTCAGACTCGGACTGATTGGTTGCACATGCTAAGGCAAGAGCCATGCTGAGGCAAGGCACATGGAGGACAGGTGATGTTTGGAGGGTATAAATAAGATCCATTGCTTATGGGTCTCATGTTTTTGATGATCTTTCTTCTCTGAGAGAGGCACAGCTGAGAACTTCTCCTGATGTTCTGTTGGTCCCTCCTGCTGACTGGAGCTGAGGCTGGGGCCTGGCTGTCTCTGCTCGATCATGTCACCATTGTTGCTAACCTGACTCTGCTGAACTGGACTGCTGATGTGTCCGTGAGGTGTTTGCTGAGTGGATAGAGCTGCCGGTGCCTGCTAACCTGTGAACTAAACTGCCAATTTTCAAACAACACAGTCGGGAGTTGCTCCAAAGAACCTTTCTAAACAGGTTCATTTCCCCTGTATCTTTCTTTTCCACTACCTCTGGTGGGTGATGGGCTACCGGAAGGTTAAAGCATTTAAAAAACCATCATTAAAAAGAGGATTTGAAAAAATTAAAGTTACAGTGTGGTTTGTGTATATATTTGTGTGTACAAGTGTGTGTGCAAGCACAGGTACACATGTGTTGAACCAGAGTCCTCTCACTGTGCCTAGAGCTCACTGATTTGACTTGACTGGCCAGACAGGAGCCTCCTGCTGAAGATACCTACCAATAATCCCAGCTTTTTACATGGCCGCTGCGGATTCAAACTCAGGTCCTCGAACCTATACAGGAAGTCCTTTACCAACTGATCCATCTCCTCAGCTTCTCCTGCTTCTGATGCTTGATATCTGTTCCACCTGGCAGGCCCTAAAAATCTGTGCTGTAGATGGTCTTCTGTGTGCTTCTAAGAGCTCTGAGTGCCCAGCTCCAAGAAGGTGGTCCCCAGCCCTGAGCTTCCTTGTTTATATCTTTCCTGGGTCCCCCTTGATGTGCAGAAACCTCTTTCTTCCTCCCAGTCTCATAGAGGTGGCAGAGAGCAGAGCAGAAGTAGGCCCTCTTGCACAATGTATAACCCCTTCTCTATCAGTCTCTTACTTCCTCTTCTCCTCAGCAACTTCCGCTGAGATCTCAGGTCCGCCCTGACCAGGATTTGGCCCTGTGGATCATTAAAAAAAAAAAAGTACTGCATAACTTCTGACTTCTAGCTGACCCTCTGTGAATGCCCTGGAAAAGCCTGAGATATGACACAGCCTCCCCAGCTCGGCAAAGTCTATCTTTGCCACCTACAACTCAAGGTTCTTCCAACCCTTGCCAGGCTGTCAGAGGAGGCCTACACTGGGATCCCAAGAGCAGCTCTAACCCTGCCTGTGTCGGTGCTTCTCAGCCATCCATAGCCTCACACGTGTGCACAGACACAGTCAAGCACAAGGAAGGCTCAGATGCTCAATCACACAATCCCTGTGGTCAGAGCCACAGGAATCAAGAAAGGAGGAGGACCCCTGGGGACCAGGGATAGGCCTGGGACTGTGTAACATCAGCATACCTGCTGAGGCTACTGTTCTTGGAGACCCTTGCCCAGCCAGCCATGGCCCCCTAGCAGGAAAATGAGGGACTGGAACAGAGGGGTTAATTTGGGGAAAGCAGCAGCTGCCTGGAAGAGTGAGGGCAGCCCCGGGGCAAGAGCTGTTCTGGCTGTGATAATGACTGTGAGGAGGTTGGGGCTGGCCACAGAGCACACCCCAGTGCCTCCCCTGATGTACAGCACAGACAAGCTTCTGTGTGGACAGAAACACACACACACACACACACACACACACACACAATCTCACAGAAAGAATTGCTATAGCCGCTGGTGTGAGACAATTCTAAACAATTATACTAATGCCACAGTTGCTCTTGTGCGTGAGCAAAGAACTATTCAGAGAGATGGCTTTATAACCAAACATAACCAAGGTCTGAACACATCACACACGCACACAGCTTCTTCTAGTCGCTGTATGTTAGGGTCTGACAGCATGCCAAGGTGACCTTCATCACTGCATACAAAACAGAGGGTTCCTCCCTGTAAGGATAAGCAAAGAGTTAGGGACACCTGCCTAGAGCCCCAAGACTGGTGGGAGCCTTCTTTAAACCTGCTCGTCTCTCCTTAACTCCCGAGGCTGCTCTGCACGGAACATCAACTTCGATAACCACGCCCAGCTTCACACTCCATCCCATTACCAGGAGCAGGATGAGCTGGGCAGCTTTGCATAATGTGATGCTTTGCTGGCACTTCATTAAGCATTTGTTGCTCGAGATTTCTCCGTGTGGGTTTTTGTCATAGCTGGGGCCATGGAGCATTTTCAACAGCAAAGCCCTCAAAAGCCTTTGGCCTGGGGATTGAGTCCTTGATGATAGATGATAGAGACCTAGAGAAAAGGTGGTGGGCACTGGGAGACAGCACCGTTGCCACTGGGAGTCCAGCCCTCCTTTAATGATCAGTCAGAAACAGCAAGTAGGAGACCCTCTGAAGACCAACTGGCTTACCAGTTGCCTACCATCTTCAGAACCAAAGAGCAAGCAGAAGGTTGTGAGCCCTGGAGACTCCATGTTGAAATTCTGACTACATTCTGCTGATCCACAAACAATCTACAGACCATGCCTAGACAGCGACATAATGTGCAGGCCCTTACACATGTACTCTGACAGATGTATACCCATGTCCCCTGCACACATGCCCCAGGTGATATGCATTACTGTGCTACCTGTGCACACCCCTGACACACATATACTCCCTGAGTGGATCCAAGTAGACTTAGGCGCATTCAACTCCATCTCTTATGGAAAGCTACACAGCATGGTACAGAAACACACACCCCACCCCCGGAAAAACTTGCCTGTGGATGACACCCCAACCTGGCCCTTCAGTTCACACAGCAACACACAACCAGGCACGTGGCTGCAGCTGCCCACATCTGAACATGCTCCCTGCCCCCTTCCTCTCAGCCCCACTTCCATACTGTCTGTCCTGTCATGGGGAGACAGAGCATCCCAGACCCACAGAGCCCAAGGGGCCTGATTAACAGGAAATTCTACCAATGCCAATTAGAGCCAAGTTTACTGAACAAATTGTTTGCAGTTGTGCCCCGGAACCATCATGAATTTTAATTTTGCATTGATTTGCGCTGATGGGAGGTTTGCAGATGCCAGGGTCTGTGGCACCTCCCACCTCTCCCCCAATCCCCAATGAGATGTCATTATCCAACCTCACACCCCGGGGCCCTGGGACAGCCTTCAGCCTCCAGCAGTCACAAGCCCAGTGCCACCAGATCAGGATTGAGAGGCCCATTTTGCCCAGGAGATGAGTGTGGGTTTTATAAACGCACACTGTTGATGAGGAAGACTCCAGGCTTTCAAGAACCGTGGGAGTCTGCAGATGAAAATGAAGTCATCCATGAATATGAATGCCAATATAGGAGCGCCCCGGAGCCACAGAGTTGTAAGTTGTAATAGTCTTATTTAATACCACCTCAACTAAGAGGACTCCCAGCACCATATAACCTCAGTCCAAAAGCCTCTTCAGAAACACATCTAGCCAAGTCTTCCTGCCCTTTCTATCAAAGTCTCTTCCCAAGCCCCTGTCATTTCCCAGCGCATAAAAAAAAAAAAAAAGTATCCTTGAGTGGGGCCTGCTGGGACACAACTGTGACCTCAGTCAGCCACTCCAAAGGCTGAGGCAAGAAGAGTCTCAAGTTCAAGGTCTGCAGAGAGACTACAGAGCAAGTTTGAAATCACCCGGGCAACTTGGCAAAACTCTATCTCTTGTTATAATATTAAAAAGTAGTAATGTACTAGTCAGTGGGGGAGAGAGAGGAGGTATACACCTTTAATCCCAGAGGCAGGCAGATCTCTGAATTCCAGACCAGCCTGGCTACTGAATGAGTTCCAGGACAGCCAGGGCTACACAGAGAAACCCTGTCTCAAAAACAACAACAACAAAATCACAAAACATAACAAACAAAAAGAGTAGTAGTGTATTTACATCCCGTGCCTGGGGCCTCAAGTTTAATCCCCAGTGACACACATGCACACTCCTTGCCTAACTGATAGTCCCAGTGTGCAATCCTAACCTCACTGCCTCGCCTTCTCAGTCTTCATATTGTTAACCCTATGGCCTCTGTCTGGAGGAACTTACCTACTTAAAGTCTATTCATCTCTACTTATCACTAGGAATTTTCCTCCCCCCCCCCCCCACCTCCCCAATGCATCCTCTGCACCTGCCTGCTTTATGTGACCGTTTCTGGCTTGGATCACTACTGCATACTCAGTACGTAGTCAGGGACCTTGCATGAAATAGCTGCTCTGCATGCCTCAGCTTTTTACTCAGGGAACGCTGTGCTGCACTCCACCTCACAGTCATGGCCAGAAAGCAAGGATTTCATTCCTTCCAGTTGGCCAGGCTTTGGTCCGGCTGGCCTGGGCCCAGCTGGGCCTGGCTCTAACCTGAAGTTGGGGGCAGCCACCTGAGGTATGTTCTGCAGAAGGCAGGAATTCAAGAAAGCAAGCCCAGCCAAGCAAGCACAACCTCGACTAAAGCCAGCCCTGAGGCCACAGCAAGGATGTGGATTCAGGAAGGGGGAGGGGGGGCAGGCACACCCAGCAGGTGAATCTACCACCTGTTCTGTGCTCTTTGGGGTTAAGCACTTTGCCTATGTTAATTCATCTAGTCCTCTAGTAAGTACTACAGCCCTGGAAGTAGTGTATCATTGTCCCTGTTTTCATAAAAATGTAGTTTAATTAGTAAGTAAAACTTATGCAAAACAAACAACCTGAGTCTCATCAGTTTTATTATTCGTCTTAGAATCTCAGCCTGGCTCCCTGAGGCACTAGGCTATTTTCTTCCTTTTGTGCACTTTCTAAAAGTTTACATATACATCTCCTCTGTCCCTCTCCCCTTCCCTCCTCTCTCTTTTCTCTCTCCCCTCTCTCTCTCTCTCTCTCTCTCTCTCTCTCAACCTTTGTAAAATGGGACTTGGGGACTGGGGAGATGGCTAATATGATGAGTGCTTGTCTTACAAGTCGGAGGACCTAAGTTCTAGCCCCAGAACCCACTTTAAAGATAAATTAAAGGGGCTGGAGAGATGACTGAGCCATTAAGGGCACCAAGTGCTCTTCCAGAGGTCCTGAGTTCAATTCCCAGCAACCACATGGTGAGTTACAGCCATCTGTAATGAGTTCTGGTGCCCTCTTCTGGCATGCAGTGTACATGCAGATAGAGTATTCATATACACAAAATAACTATTTTTTAATTAATTATTTAAAAAAAAAAAAAAAAGCTGGGTAAAGCGGGGGTGGTGGCCATACCTTTAATCCCAGCACTTGGGAGGCAGAGGCAGGAAGATTTCTGAGTTCGAGGCCAGCCTGGTCTACAGAGTGAGTTTCAGGACAGCCAGGGCTATACAGAGAAACCCTGTCTCAAAAAAACCAAAAAAAAAAAAAAAAACCTGGGCATGGACAAGTACTTTTAATAACGGGACTTGGAAAATGGGGTTAGGTGAGTCTGGGGGAGAGCTTACTGGCTAGTTTAAATAAAATAATTTGTGTGTGTGCATGCACACACCCACATACACAAAAGAGTGTTTTGTCTGCATGTAGTTTGTGTACCTCATGTATGCAGTGCCCTCAGAGGCCGGCAGAGGGTGTCAGATACATGGAACTGGAATTGGAGTTACAGGAGTTGTAATGGTCATGTGGGTGCTGGGAATGGATGCTGCGTCCTCTTGAAGAGCAGCCAGTGTTCCTAACCAGTGAGCCACTCCCCAGCCCTTCCTTTTGTTTTTGAAGGAAGTCTCTGGCCCCTGACCTCACTAACTCCCTCATGTCTTTTTCTGGTCTGCTTCTGATTTTATCCTTTTCCTCCTGAGTTGCTCTCTTTTGCAATTGCCTTGGATTCCAAGAACAGCAGGACTGATCAATAAACATCTTTATGACAAGGGACTGAAACTACCTCTTAGCAACAGCAAGCCTTGCAGGACACATGACCTTGTGATGAGATCATTCCCCAAATGGTGAGGCTGCACCCTGGAGCAGGGACACCACACTGTTCTCAAGGGATGAGCATGATACCAGCTTCTTTAGAGCCTCTCACAGAACCAGAACTGAGACACTAAGCAAAGAGACCTGTCTGACTGTGGTCAGCTGGCCGGAAGCTGTGCCTTGTCCCTTCCCTTTACTATAAAAATCCCAGGAGCCAGTGAGATGTTTCAGCTGGTAAAGGCACTTGCTGCCAGGCTGATTTCTGTTCCCCAGACTCACATGGCAGAAAGAGAAAACCCACATGTTGTCTCTGACTGTCACTGATGTACCATGAAATGCACATGTGAACACACACACACACACACACACACACACACACACACATAGAGAAAGAAAAACATCTCAGGGTGCTATCAGAGCCTGTACTATAGACTCAAGGGTTATTGAATCATCAATTAATCAGCATCTGGCCATGTTGATTGAAGCTTGTACCTCTGCCTGTTCTTTTCTAGGAAATCTGGGATCAGAATACATGGCTGAGTCCAGTCTACAGGAATTCTCAGAGCGGGGCATTCGCTCTTAAACTTTTGATAATCCATGAATCACACATCTCAAAACTCCTTCCTTATTGGTCATATGCTATACATATTTTTTACTTCCTTAGATTGCATAGGTGAAGAAACAAAGACTTAAGGATCAGGCATAAGGACACATACCTGTCACTCCACCCCTCGGAGGCTGAGACAGGATAATCATGAATTTAAGGCCAGCCTGGGTTATATAGCAATCCCTCTTACTGTAAGAGGGAACAGCTGAGTCTCAGCAGCTGGGGGCAGCTTATATACAGTTTAGCTCTCAAGAGGCAGGTTTGGGGTGGAAACCCCAGTCTACCTATTCTCAGAGCTTGTGTGTTAGCTGCTCTGTTCTATTGAGAAGGTGAGCAGGATGACATACCACAGTCCTCTTTTTACCTTTTATTTGAGACAAGGTGACAGACACTATGTGACCCAAAGTGGCCTTAAACTTATGATGCTGCCTTGGCCTCCCAAATAGCCAGGATTACAGGCCTATGGCATCAAGTCTGGCCTTCCTGTCCTTAACAGAGCCTTTGCGTGGCACTTCCATATTAAATGAGTAACCAGTCTCGCCGCTTCTTTCAGAGGAAGGAAACTGTAGGCTCAGATATAGGAACTGGGGGTTGGCTTTAAGAATGGATCCAGAGTGCCGGGCGGTGGTGGCAGCACGCCTTTAATCCCAGCACTTGGGAGGCAGAGGCAGGTGGATTTCTGAGTTCGAGGCCAGCCTGGTCTACAGAGTGAGTTCCAGGACAGCCTGGGCTATCCAGAGAAAGCCTGTCTCGGAAAAAAAAAAAAAAGAAAGAAAAAAAGAATGGATACAGACTGTAAGACTTCTGGGGAGAGATTCTCTGAACTCTGTGGCTTGGTTGAGAAACCCTCATCCCCCACACACTCACAGGACTGAGTCAGAATGCAGCCTCTCTCCTGAAAACACTGCCTGTGCCACTGGTTATCACACAGCACACTCAATATGTTCCAGATGTGCATGCCCCTGCCTCCAGCAACACTACAAACAATTCTAGGAAGTAGACATTGTCCTCAGCAGAAACTGACTTGCAGAAAGGCTGTCTGTCTCAGAGCCAAGAAGTGGAGAAGGGAAATGATTTATTTGTCTGAGTCTTGGCTTCCTCCTCTGTTCAGTGGGTACAATAATGTCCATCAGAAGCAGACTAAAGGAGCAGGGCTGCAGGCACACAGTAGGTGCTCAGTAAACACGGTTCCCTGCCCAATTTGGTAGAGTCAAACTTTTGGACAGTACTTGAAATCACGTGAGAGCTTTGTTTGTTTGATTTTTCAGAAACCCCCAGCTGATTTGGAATTTGCTGCATAGAACACACTGGCCACAGGAGAGAGAGAGACCAGCATTTAAGAGTACTGGCTGCTGGGGCTGGAGAGATGACTCAGCTGTTAAGAGCGCCGACTGCTCTTCCAGAGGTCCTGAGTTCAATTCCCAGCAACCACATGGTGGCTCACAACCATCTGTAATAGGATCAGATGCCCTCTTCTGGTGTGTCTGAAAACAGCGACAGGATACTCACATACATAAAATAATTCATCTAGAGGACCTGGGTTTGATTCCCAGACCCCACTCGGAGGCTCACAACCACCTGTAACTCCAAGTCTCAGGAGATCAGACTTGGAATCTTCTTAGGAGATCTTCTTGCTTCTGTGGACACCTTGTCAAAAAACAAAAAGCACTTATTCAGGGGACCAGGTCAGGGCCTAGGAAGGGCTCTGTGGTTCAGTGGATGCCACACAACTGTTAGAACCAATTTTGGACCTCCAGAACCCATGTGAATGTCAGGTGGATACAATAGCTAATCTATAATTCCAGCCTTGGAAAACACAACGGGATTCACAGAACAAACTGGATAATGAGACTCTCTCCACACTGATAAGCTCTGGATTTGACTGAGAGACTCCGCCTCACTGAATGAGGCAGAAGGATCAAGCATGACTCCTGACATCAACCTTCGTTTTCCTGTGCATGCGTGCCCACACGTTTGTGTGCTCACACATACAAACATGCATACAGACATGCATACCACACACAACACTAAAACTGGAGAAAGAGCTAGGCAGTGGTGGAACACACATTTAATCCCAGTACCTGGGAGGCAGAGGCACGTGAACCTCTGTTAAGTCCAGCCTACTCTGAGTGAGTTCCAGGACTATACCTAGAAACCCTGTCTCGAAAACAAACAAACAAACAACAAAGAAAAGAGAAAAAAAAAAGACATCTTTTCATCTCTACCCACTTCCCATTGAATTCACTAACTTTTTTGTTTTAATTTTGTTTTGTCTTGTTTGTTTGTTTTGTTTTGTTTTATCAAGACAGTGTTTCTCTGTGTAACCTTGGCTGTCTTGGAACTCAGTCTGTTAACCAGGCTGGCCTTGAACCTTCCAAGTGCTCACTGGTCCCATACTCTGTCGCCAATTTATACCAGGACAGTAGCTACTGGGCACTCCACCAGGCAGCTTCCCTGGCCAGCGATCTGGAGTTGGTACTTTGGCTTTGCTCTCTGAGATATTGTTAAATGCGTGGTGGAATGGGCATGTCCTATTTAAATCATTGCTCTATGTGTTCATGTATCTGCATGTCTTTCTCTCTCCTTATACTCTCTGCTTGAGGAGAACAAAGTCCCTGTCTGCTCTGCTCCATGGCTGCACTTACAGCAGCTAGCATAACAGTTGGACAGAGACAGTGCTTAACAAATATTTGCCAGGGCTGGGATCCAGTACATAAAGTCTGGGTTCCATCCTAGCACCACAGGAAAAAATGCTCAGGAGTGCGGGGACAGCTTAGTTAGTGAAGCACCTGCCATGCAAGCATGAGGATATGAATTTGACTCTCAGAACCCATTTTTTTAAAAGCCAGTTGTCATGGCCTGTGTTTATAATCCCAGTGCTGGGGAGGCAGAGGCAGGTGGATCCCTGGAGCTTGATAGCCAACCAGCCTTGCCTAATTAAGAAACTCAAAGCCAGTCTCAAAAACCATGGTGTGAGCTGAGTGGATGCCTCTATGGATAAAGCATTTGCTGTGTAAGCATGCATATCAGAGCTGGGATCACCATCGTTTATGCTATGCAGACGTGGAGTCTACCTGCAATCCCAGAACTTAGCTGGCACAAAAGGGACCCCTGGGGCAAACTAGACAGATATATTATCCAGACTTGGGGGTTCCAGGTTCATCAAGGGACCATGACTAGATAGATAAGTAGAGAGCAATTGAGAAAGAAACCTGATATAAACTTTGGGTCTTCAGATACATGTGAATTCACAGCCACACACACATGTACAGCCATACACATAGGAAGATGGATATACATACGTGTCACACACATTTGCAAAATATGTTTTTAAAAGTGTTCCAAAAAGCTCCTGGGGGATAGCACCTGAGGAATGACATCCTGAGGATGATTTCTGTTTCCCAAATGCAAAAGGACACACCCGCACCCACAAACACACCAAATAAACATGTAGAATAAAATGTGAATGAATGAATGAGTGAATTATACCAAGTTCACAGTCTCTTGTAGGCTAGATGTTTTAGAATTTCTTCATGGTATTGTGTGTATATATATAATATTATATATTATGTCATATAATATATATACAATATATATACTATATTATATATATTATATACATATATACATTGTATGTATATATGTATATATATGTATATATGTACATACACACATTTATGTGTATATGTAATATATATGAGGGAGAGATTAATAATAGTCCCTAACTAGAGAGTATAGCCAGCCCTCCATGCCTATGGGTTGCACATCTGTGGATTCGACAAACTTTGATTAGTAAATCTTTGTGGGGGGAATTACATCTGTACTGAACATGTAGAGAAAATTTCCCTTGCCATTATTCCCTAAACAACACAGTGTAGTGATTATTTACACAGCATTTACATTGTATTAGGCATTATAAGTCATCTGGACATGATTTAAAGTATACTGCAGGACTGTGAGGCCTCTATGCAAATTCTACAGCATTTTATATAAAGGATTGGACAGCCCTCCATTTAGGCAACTAGTGGTGAGGCAGTCCTGGAACCCATTCCCCCAGGGATTCAAGGTCAACTATGCTCATTTCACTTAGACAGATGGATGGGCAAGGAAGAGTCTCCCTCCTGCATCCTCTTTGTACCCACAAGACCTCTCACCACCACCCTGCTTGCTTCAGCTCCTGTGAAGCACTTGCACCTCTCCATGGACCAGCCAGATCAGAGGGGCCTTTTCTGGAACCAGGCTCACTGGGGTAGCAGCAGCAGCCCGGCAGGATGGCATCATCAGAGCCCCATGGATACTCAGGAGTTGTGCTTGCTAGGGGAACAGAAAGAGGGAAAGTGTCACCAGCAGTAACCCAACATAAGTCAAGGTTAGGGAGAAGATCAGGACCATGGTGGCATGATAGGAAAAGAGCCACAACCTGTGGTCCTGGGTGGAGAGAGGATGAAGAAGTAAGAGAGTATCATCATATACCATCAGCTTCTGCTTCATTCTTCTACCCACATCCCAGCCTGCTAGCATCCTCTGAATATTCCCAGGCTGTCTCAGCACTTGATCAAGGGCAGGTATCTCAGAGAGGCTGGGTCTCATCCACATCTTTGCTCTCTTCATGGCTAAGGTGTCAGGCACTAAGCTAAGCAATCTGCATACACCCTACCACAGAAGGTCACACTGTCACTATGCTGTGACAAATGAGAAAACAGAGGGGCTGGGCAGGTATGCCATTTGTTCATCTCAATGCTCAGATTTCAATGGCTTTAGTATGCCTGCTCCCCAAAACATACTGCCTAGAACCACCACTGACACCTAATCCAGAAGAGAGCCTTGAAATAGCCGTGCTCCAACCAGTCTCTCTCATCATTTTGATGGTAGTTTCTCTTTCACGAGTAGTAAAGGTGCCACAATTACTGATGCCACCTCGGGCACCAGGGAGCTTAAAGGAAGACAGAATCATAGGACATCAGAGACCTAAAGCCACATCCTTGGCTGGCAGGTGAAAACCCAAAGGCCTGCAGAGGCTTCCCATACCTAACTGTTCTAACGGCAGCTATTGCAATTTGCATAGGGGCTTCTAGATATTTCTGCCCATATCCTCACATTCCTGCTCTGATAAATATCCATTTTGATTTTGAGGGTGGGTAGTGGAGCTGGAATTCAGAGACTCCCACTTGCTAGGCAAGTACTGAGCTATATATCCCCAGATCATATATTTCCATTTTGAATTTCAGCTCTCTTACCCAAAGCCCCTGGGAGCCTCCTGCTTCTTCTCATTTTGTGTGTGCCTTTAAAGAAAACTGCACATCTCCTCTCCCCCCTCATTCGATTTTGTCCTTTGGAGCCAGGGTCCCTCTCCTTGATACCCCCAGACCATCCCCCCCCTACTTTTTTTCTACAGCTAGAACAAAATCCTGGAGGGTCCAGGCCCTACTATGGTCATGTGCTGACCAGCAGGGGCTATCGGGTCTTCTGGCTGCTCCAAGAGCCTCTCTCTGCAGCTTCTCGCCTCTCTCGGGGTTGCTGGAAGATTATTAGATAATTTTCAAATTTGTAAAGTGCCTTAAGCTCCTCGGAGGCAAGGTGGTATATGAGTGTAATAACAATAACAATCCTATCTGTCAGAGCCATTGAGAAAATGAATCTTGTTATCCTCAGGAACCAGGCTGGAAACTGCAGCGAGAAACACCTAAGCAATGTGTGCTGCTCGGCTTCCTGACCAATCAGGGGCAGGAAAAGTGCCGCCCCAGCCAAAGTGGCATTAGACACCCCCACCCCGAGCCCAGGGCTAGCAGTAAAGGGCTCTCAGAAAGTTACCCAAATTGCCTCTGACGCTTCACCAATTAAAATGACTTTAGGACAAGTTGAAATCAACTTAGGGAGCAAAGCATTCTGATGTCTGAACCTCTCGGAAGGCAGCTGGGAAGGCAAGTGTCTGAGCAGGTTGTCACTCACTCGGGAGTAATGACGGGAAATCCATCAGGGACAGCGATTGAGTCTGGAGAATTAGTAAGGCTGTTTACACCATAGCTGGGAGTCAGTGGGGCTGGCCAAGGCTGGGCTCTTGATGGCTATGTCAGCTTCTCTCCTAATGAGCTTCTCCAACTCCACACTCCCCCGGCTGGACTCACTGCTGCAGACTTCAAGTCTAGCTGGCTCTGACCTTTCTGTGGGGACCTGAGGGCAGGTTGACTATAGACAGGCAGATCTGGATTCCAGTCCATCTCTGTCACTACCAGTCTTTCTGTGATAGGCAAAGCACTGTACTTCTCCAAGCCTCAGTTTCCCCAAATCTAACATCTACTTGAGACACCAAGTGCATGTCTATAATCCTGGGATGATCAAAAGTTCAAGGCTAACCCAGATTACATAGGCTAGCCTTGGGTACCTGAGATCCTGTCTCAAAAGCACAAGAAATAAAATGAAGTCTACACACAATAGTACATTTACAGCTGTCGGGTGAGAGCAGAAGTTAGCTGAAACACCTTGCGCTGAGCATTTGCCTTGTGGACCTTGAAGGAAAGAAAGGTCTTGCTTATCGGCTCAGCCCTCGGGTACCTGTCTCCTTCAGAGCTCAGGAGATGCAAGGGAAGCAGAAACCATTAAGAAACTATAACCACATTTCAAGCCATAGCCTGTCCCATCTTGGCTGTGTGATTGTACACAAGACACTCTGAAAAATAAAGAAGCACATAACCTCTCTCTAAACCCACCAGAAATCCCCTAGGAGAAATTACAGAGGACTGAAGCATGAAAGACTACAGTCAGATTACAACTAGACTCCAAAGCAATGGGCCCACTCCTTCCTAGGATCACTGGCTGAGCAAAGTTTAGCCTCGACATGTTGGAAGGAAGGGAGGCATGACAACCCTGGGGATACTCTACAGGCTGGAGAAGGTGACCACCTGGGTCTAGTACTCCCAAAGGGCTTTCTTTGATCCTCATTTTCCAAGGCTTTGTAGAACCTAGAGTGACCCTGAAGGGAAATCTCTGGAGTTGTCCAGGAGCAGAGGTCACATCCTCACAGATAGGTCCTAGTCAGCCCTAGGCCACAATCCTATTATTTAAGATTTTCATAAAAGGGCTACCCTGAGACTGGAAGAATAGCCGGGACTGACTTTTCCTGGCAGGAAATAGGAGCAGCTGGCCTAAGGCCTGGTTTGACCTGTGTTGTGCTCAGGGTTGGGCTAAAGACCCCCAGCCTGAGCGAGTGCCTTCTGTGGCTGAGATGAAGGCATCTGGACTGGCTGGGGGCTTTTCTGCTAAGCCACGCCTACCCCTATCGGCCTCCAATACAGCTTGTAGACTCTGCTGGTTTTATTGTAATTTCCGACTTGTCACAGTTAATAGCATTCGTTTGTTAATTACTGTGTATTTTTAAAGTAAAAGGAACGGAAATTCCCATCGGAGACTCTCACTGGGCTAAAGCCACGTGAAGTGAGGAAGGCAGAGGGTCGGGGTAGTAAGTTTGCTAAGCTGAACAACAGTATCTGAGGCTGTGGACTGCCAAGGTGGAAGGCACCAAGTCTCTTCCTGCTTCTTTTGCAAAGAGCTCCTCAGCCTCCCCCCACTTGTGTCAGAATCCCTATTTACTCCACAACGCTCACTAGCGGAAGCGGAAGGAGAAAGACTATCCCAGGAGACTTGGAATTTAGAGAACAGCTCTCAGGAACCTGTCCTGTGAAAAGAGGCAACTGACTAAGTAGAGATCTTCGAGTTAGGAAACAGCTAGAATTTTTTTTTTTTTTAATGAGACAGGGTTTCTCTGTGTAGCCCGGGCTGTCCTGGAACTCACTCTGTAGACCAGGCTGGCCTCGAACTCAGAAATCCGCCTGTCTCTGCCTCCCAAGTGCTGGGATTAAAGGCGTGCACCATCACCGCCGGCTAGGAAACAGCTAGAATTCAGGACTCATTTATTAACGCTCAGCGGTAGCACACTTGCCTACCAAATAGGAAGCCCTGGGTTCAATCCCCACGATACATTTTTTTTTAAAGTAATAACTAGTATAGGGAGGTGGCTCGGCTGGTAAAGCACTTGCTTTGCAATCATGAGGACCCGAGGTTCATCCTCAACATGCGTGTGAAAAGCCAAGCACAGTGATGTGCCCTCGTCGTAATCGTAGTATTGGGGAGGCAGAGACAGAGGCTGGCAGACCCGGGGCTCAGTGGCCAGTCAGTTTAGCTCACTTGGTGAGTTCTAGGACAATGAGAGATCTCCTCTCAAAAGGAAAGGTGGAGAGTCACACTTCTGGCCCTGACTTATACACATGTGTACACACACACTCACACACCTTCTATCTCATACATACAAATATACACATACACACACAAATATACACACACTCTCACAAACACACATACACATATTCTCTCTCTCTTTCACACACACACACAAATACGCACTCTTATACACACTTGCATACTCATTTTTACACATATGCTCACACACGCACATTCTCTCATACACACACACACCCCCCACACACATATTCACACACCTTGCAGATAAAGAAAACAGGTATGGGGCCCAGGTCCTGCCATAGCTAGAGCAGCAACTGAGGTTGGCCACCAAGAGCTGAAGGCTGCAGGGCAATTCAACAGGCTGCAGGGCATGCCATACAGAGGAGTGGGGCACAGGGTCTAAAAGGGACTTGGCATGCTGAGCCGCCATACTCCCTCCTATCCAGAATCATTCTGAGCCATAGACTCCAGAAGCACCAGCATAGAGTGGGGGCAGGGAGAGAGAAGAGAGTCAGGAGGGAAGGGAACTAGGGAGAGAGACTCCCCAGACAGAGAAAGATGGAGCCTGAGAAGGAAGTTCCTACAGTCTGGAGGCACTGATTAAAATCCTGGAAGAAAATGTGACGGAGGGGCTTTCTATCTTTCTATTGAGACATTTAACCTAAAAGAAATGAGTTAAATAATTTATACGGAGAATAAGTGAAATTTGCTTTGATCAAATTAAAAAATATGACTGTGGAAATAAAGTGTCCGCCGCATCCTTTCCAGGCGGCAGAAAGGGCTGCCGAGAAACAAAATGACAGAGACATAAAAATAACTAACCCTAACCCGGCGAATATTAGCACCATATTTTTTGGGAGATTACACGGCGTCACTGTAGGCCTCGCAGAGAAATCCTCTCTAAGCACCGGCATGAGAGGTCTCTCTCATTGTGGAAACCCCATAAAACCCAGAAAATGGAGACAATTTTCCTTTGCAAAAGCGATATGACTTCACTCAGGGGTTGGCCCAAAAGCCACAAGGGATCAGGTCAAATTTCCCACTTGTACATTTCAAAAAAGGAAGAAAGCTGCTTAGCTTCCCACCCCAACTCTGTGTTTCTTGAAAATGCCTCCCTTTCTCCCATGTATCACACACACACACACACACACACACACACACACACACACACACACACACACACGCCAAGCTAGGGTCTTATATATCCCAGGTTGCCCTGAACTTGCTATGTAGCCAAGGATGACTGGTCCTTCTGAGCATCTTGCTTCTACCTCTCCACGCCTGGGATTATAGCCATTCATCACTAAGCCTATACAGTATAGGGGACTGAACCAAGGCTTTGCACATGATAGGCAGTACTCTATAAAACTGAGCTATATCCCAGAGTCCTTCATCTGCTCCTTCCCCCCTCCCCAAATGTATGGGTGTTCTGCCTGCATTCAGTGCCTGTGGAGACCAGAAGAGGGTTTCAGATCTCCTGGTACTGGAGTTACACAGAGATGGTTGTTAGCTGCAATATAGGTGCTAAGAATAGAACTTGGGTCCTTCGGAAGAGCAGTTCAGCTCTTAATAGCTGAGCACCTTATCTGCTCTTAGGAAATATCTCAGCCCAGTTCCAAGAGTCCTAAGCAAGAGATGAATGCAAGACCACTGTCTTAACGGCTCAGCCTTGGGAAGTCACCCTTTATGGTGGACTTGCCTGGACGGTAGCATGTGCCTGCAATCACATCATTCCAGGGGCAGAGAGGCAGGATGGTGGATGAAAGCCACAGCCAGCCTGATCTACATAGTGAGATCCTGCCAAAAAGGAGGAGGGGAGGGGCAGGAGAACTAAGTCTGGCATAATATGAAGGAAGCCTCACTAGCAACTTTGGACATGTTGTCCTTTTTTACATTAAAAAAAAAAAAAAAAAGGGGGGGGGCAGCAAGTAAAACCTGAGAAACCAGGTTTGCATGTACTCTCCATCTCTATACCTCCCTCCTCCTGGAGAGCTTGCAGGGGCACCTGGAATCCAAGTTGAGAGAGAAAGTTCAGTTTGGCTTGTTCTGGTCCTACTGGTTTTAGAGGTTCAGATGACACCAAAGACCCTTAACTCTAAGGAGAGGTTAAAAGTTCTGGCTTCACCACTGCGTACTTGTGTGGCCACAGCCAAGCTAACTCCAGTCCTCTCTCTGCAGGAAGAGCAGAGCGCTCTCCAAGGATGGTGTGGAGCAGGAGAATGCACCTGGGTACCTAGGATTTGTAAGAGTTCCACAAAAAGCAGATGAGGGGTTGGGATTCAGCTCAGTGGTAGAGCGCTGCAAGGCCCTGCATTTGGTCCTCAGCTCTGGGAGAGAGAGAGAGAGAGAGAGAGAGAGAGAGAGAGAGAGAGAGAGAGAGAGGATTTTTTTTGCAATGACCTTGGTCAAGGCATCCAAGGTCACTGTGGATTTTCTTTGCAAATTCTCAGTTATGGTTTCGACTCCTCACAGAAAGAATGTCTAACCGGTGTCTGTTCTGCCTGCACCCTGGGAAGGGCTGTGGCCTGCAGCTCTGGCAGCACAGAGGAAGGGAATGGAGATAAAGTTCACACAGTTCAACTTGAGGTCTGGGGAAAGCGGGGAAGCATCACCAGGCACGTGGCAGCTGTCCCCTTCCCGAAGGCCTGCCTTGGGCCAGAGGGATCCTGAAGCCAAGACTGGTTTTTCCCGAGGAAGCTTCTTGCTGTTTGTATTTTGATTTTGTGACAAGGTCTCATGTAGCTCAGGCTGGTCTCTAACTTACCGAGTGACAGAGGGTGGCATTGAACTTCTGATCCTCCTGCTTCCTTCTACCCCAGTCTGGGATTTTATGTATCCACCATGAATTGTGGCTTTCTAAAGAACCTCTAGAAGGCTGGAGGCTTTGCAGCAGTACAGATGCTATCTCTGAGTTCCCTGTCCCTGAGGATGTGTAGAGAGAGCCTGAGGGCATATGGAGGGGTGTCATGTCCAGTAGGGCCACTCTAAGGGAATCCCTACACAGTTCTCAGTATGTCAAAAGGACTCAGAGCCTTCCCAGCCTACGTGGGCTTGAGGTGTCAGCTCCCTTCTTTTCTGTGTACGGCCTGTCCTTCTTTCCCTAAGATTGGCCTTCTCCTCTTCCAACCCCCTCCGCAGGACCCTTGAGAAATGCAAAAACCAGATAAGAATAGAATCCGTGCATAGTATGGTTATGTGTGGCAGAATGCTGTGAAGAGAGAGGAAGGAGGGGTAGAGAATGGAAAGGCAGACTGTGGGTGTGTGTGTGTGTGTGTGTGTGTGTGTGTGTGTGTGTAAGTGGGGAAGTAAGGAGAGAGAGAGATATCCACAGCAGGTGTGCTGATAAATGTCCAGGAACTGGGCTGTGGGTGGGCCCAGGGCACACGAGTGTGAGCACCCAGGCAGAGCTGCTGAGCCACCATGTCAGGCAGAGTGTGTCAGCCCCGGGATGGGGTTGAGCCTGCTTTTATCTCCTCTGGCTGTGTAGGATTTACAAGCTTTTGAAATGCAGGATTAATAAGAAGAGGCCGGTGTTTTAATCTATAATGGAACAGAAAGTATCATTATTGTTAAATAATGCACAGCCTGTCGTTTATTAAGAATTAATGGTTTATCGAGTGCTCAGGTTGCAGGAGCCGCCTGTGCCCTCCCTGGCCTGGGCTCCTAGCCGGTGGCCTGGTCCTCAGTCCTGTCCCTAGAGCATGAAGGCTGCAGAGGAAGCAGCCACCAGTGGGTGGCCTCAGAAGCTCAGAGCTTCTGCTGAGGGGCTTGGCCTCTCTTAGTGGTGTTCTCTGCCAGGGTCAGGGACAGGGATGCAGAAAGGAGAGACACGATGCGGTAATCCCCCCTCCCCTCCCTTAGCCTGGATCCTTCTGTCCCCTTTCAGAGGGAGAAACATCCTGTCCCACCATGTTTTTAGGGCAGGAGACTGCCTCCATTCTTGGAAGTGGGGACAGTACAGAAAGTTCCTTCACTCTGGGTCATGAAGTGTGGTGTTACAAACCTTTCAGGAGAACCAGTACCAAGAGAGACCTCCTGGCTCAAAAGAAGGAAGCCACATTGATCAAGAACTTTCTACAGGCCCAGGCATCATCCCACCTGTAACACTGAGAACCTGAGGCTCATAGAAACTATAACATCTATCCAAGGCCATATCATTGACAGATCTAGAGACAAGACATTCTTTTTTTTTCTTTTAAGACATTTAGCTCATGGTGGCCCTAAACTACCTATGTAGCCAAGGATGACCCTGACTCCTGAGCTTCGCACTCTCTGCCTCCTGCATGCAGGAATCACAGATCTGTACCATCACGCTTATAACTTGGAGCCAAGCTACTCTACTCTTTCTGACTCTCTTTCCACTCTAGACCTTGAGGCACTAGCTCTGAGCTCTTCCATTGTTCAAAAATGTATGATTTTCAAGGACAGTGCTTGAGAATTGCTATAGGGTCTCTGTGTCTGTCACATGACACTTCAACGCCAATGATGCACAAAGTCAAACAAAAACCTAGCAAATCCAGCATCTCCCCCAGCAGGAAGCACTGAGGATGGAGCCAGATAATGTCACAGATGGCTGACCCGTGCCTCAGCATCACAGCCAGATCCATCCTTGACCTCTGAACACACACTGCCTTCTTACCCCATCACCATCCCACATTGTTTGAATCTCTGGCCAGAAAGCTTCAACCCCAGATACAGCTGCTGATTACATGTCAACATATATGTATGTGTATATGTATATGTGTGTGTGTATGTATATGTATATGTATGTATTATATACATGACAGAACCTGAACCTCTCTGAATCTCTGGTGGACGTTGTGATAGCCCTGCCTCAAAGGATTACTGTAAGTGCTCAATGAGGTCATCCATGTCGGAGCGTAGCACAGACCTGACAGTAAACACTAGGCGGATACTGGGGAGGAGAGGTGTTGCTGGGGCTAGTGAGTCCAGTGCATATTCCCAGCATCCACAGCCCCAGTTTCCACCTCATCCTTCCACTGCGGTGATTATGCAGCAAGCACACACTCAGCACCTACCCCTCAGGCTCTATGCTGGACACCTGTGTGGTATGAGTCAGCCTGAGGTTGTGCTGAGCAATGTCTGTCCCTATCAAACCTTCATAGCCCTCTCCACCTCCTTCCTCCAGTCCCAGCTCCAAACCCTTTCCTCTTGACCTTTAAACCTGCAACCTCCTGAAGCCCCGCTCTAAACCCTCCCCACCTCATCTCTATGCCTCATGTTCCACTCTCCATCCATCCCAAACAACTGCGTTTGCCAGCAGCCTCATTCCTACTTTTTTCCTTCTTCCCCTCTTGACTCTTTCCCCATCCTAAAGCGTTTGTCTGAGCGCCATCTCGCTCTACTCTTCTTCCCAGTCCCAGCCTTTCCCAGTCCCTATTCTCCTGCTCCACTTCTCTTCCCTCATCCCCAGCCTTCTCCCATTCCGGTTACAGGGCTCTCGAGGTTCTGTTGGGGGTGGGGACACTGCCCCAGAGGCCATTGTGGGAAGGCGCACCATGAGGAAATGAACCCCCAATATCCCAGGGCAGGCACAGCCCCGGCACCTGCAGTGGGTGGAGTCCCTGATTGTCTGGAGTGGGGCGGGCACTATCTGAGCTCCAAGCAAGCTCCTTACTCCCCACCCCCACCGCCCTTCTCTCCTCTGGGCGGGCCACCACGCTGGGACCTCGGCCCACAGCCTGGCTCCTCACGCGGCTCCTGTTTTATTAACCTGCTTGTCGCTGCTCTCGCCACTGAATAGGGCCTAGGGGGGCGGGGGAGGAGATGGAAGGTGGGGGCCGGGCTTTGCCAGTGATCACCATGGAAACAGCAGCTCGGCCAATCAGTGGGCAGGCAGGCCGAGTGCAGCGGGCAGCTCGGTCTCTGAAGCCTCGTGCAGCCGCCGGCTGACTCCTGCCTGACAGGCGGTCCGCAACCCCTGCGAGGCAGAGGATGAAAGGAGGGACAAGACCCTAGGGGAAGTGGCACTGCTAGCTGAGTGGCAGGGCGGGCCCTGAGGCCGGAGGCACTGGGGGAGTGGGGGCTATACTAGAAGATACAGAGAGACTGGGGGTGGGTGTTGACTTGCCCAGGTATGGGGAAACCGTGACAGGACTACAGGAGCCCGGTGCAGGTGGCCCAGTTTCTCCCTAGTGGAATTGCTCAATCCAAGCCAGGGTTTCTCGCTGGTTGGGACCACTTCACTCTTTGTAGGGGAAAGGACTGTCTCTGAATCCAGGGCCAGCCAACAGCACTCCCTGCTTCCCAACTATGACAAGCAAAGATGACAACACACATTTGTTGAATGTCCCTGGAATACAGTCCTTGGTCAAGAGCCACTAAGCGGCACCAGGCAGTGGTCACTATTTGTGAAACTTGTTGCCCCTGAGCTGGCTTCCTTTCGTGGGGAAGGGGGAGGACTGGGGGAGGAAGAAAAGGACAGGAAGTGGAACCGGAGGAGGAGGAGGAGGAAACCAGAGGGGGTTAGGCTAGGGTCCAGGGAGAGGCTGCCAGTTAACGTTGCAAGGAACAAACAAAGCAAGCTCTCTAAATACCTTCCTTCCTGCCCCGCCTTGCCCAGCTGTCCAGCAGACTCATTCCTGACACCACATCCAGGAAGCCCTCCCTGGTTGTCTTACTGCCATCACTCACCTCTGCCTCAACCACATCCCTCTAACTCACTGGTAACAGTTGTCACCTCCGTTACGGGAGAGCTTTCCCGTGCCAGACCCTGACAGACTTCATTCTTTTTTCTTATTTCATCTTTACAGCTCCACAAGCTAAGTTCCGTTATCATCACCATTTTACAGGTGAGGAAAGTGAGGCTCACATTAGTAAGCTTGCCCGAGATCATCACAGAGTCAGCAGTGAGGATTCAAAGCAGGCTGTCAGGTCTGAGAGCTTGCCTGTCTAATGTCGGATGTGCTGTGTGAAGCTTGTGCCTCCTGGTTGGGTCTAAAGCCCCTTGCAATGCCCAGCACGCACTGGTGAGTAGCAGGCACTGCAGAACTGCTCTGAATAGGTTGGAGGTTCCGTGTGAATAGCCAGGCATGGAGCCCAAGAAGGCTAAAACTGAATGGCAACTCCAGAGTGCTGGTTCCCTAGAAGGCCAGCAGGGTTTCCTGTGGCGTGGTCTAGTGGAGCCAGCTCCAAGGAAGGAAATACCGCTGAGGGTACCTTTCAGCCACACTACCTTCCCGGCTCTCCCCCTTGGAGCCGTCCCGGTACCATGGATGCTGCGTCATGGCCCCCCCTAGTGGCCAGAGGGTCACTGATGACAGCGGTGTCCAACAGTGCACGTGAAGATCTCAAACACAGTGGGTTTCTCACCTGGCCAAATTCTCAGGCTCCAGAGCATCCCCTCGGGGTTAGAGCTAAAAGCCTCCAGTAACTGGACTCGGCTCACAGCCCAGAGCCTGACAAGGCAACCCTCCATCACTACTCTTCCCACAGGAAGAGACCCTTGGCTCCACCCCTAACACATTTGAAGGGAAGAGGTGTTGCCAGCAGAGGATTCCATCAGGCCCCCTTCACAATGGCCAAAATGATTCCACCCCCATACCTGCAAGAGAGGACTTAAGGCTGAGGGGCATCTGCCAGGAAATACTGAATGATACCACTTCCCACTCAGGTTAGGGTTTTGGTCTGGAATCCAGGAGCTGGAGTCCCAGGGGGCTCCCATCAGAACTGCTACCCACACATACACCATACACCACCCGCCTCCCTCAGGAACCTGCCACACACGCACAGCACCTCGGCTTTGAAGGCAGGGCTCCTGGCAGGCTGCTGTTCCCATGGCAACCCCATCCCAGGCTGCCCTACCCAGTGCTTCCCTCCACCCCCTTCCTCCACCCTGAACCCACATCACCTTCATTCACAGAACAAGTGCAGCATCACATCAACAAAGTGGACGCCCCTTCCCCCAGGCCTTCCTCCACCCTTTCTTACAGTGGAAAGCCACAAGCTAGGAAGAAAAAGGGTGGAGAGAGTGGAGGTGGGAAGAGGCTGAGCCGAGGTAGATGAAGGGAGAGGGTGGAAACTAGAGGGAGCCATGGGTCAGCTCCCTCCCCACCACATGTGGTCCCCAAGGTTTGGGCTTCTGTTTGCATTCCAGAGCTGTTTCATCTTGGTGCATAGATCTGTGTCTCTGCCAGGTGAAGCTCCGAAGCACAGACAGGCTCTCCAATGAGCCCCAGGACCCACACTGGGACTCAACATCAGAGCCCAGTGCTGTCTGCAGCTGCCACCAAACTAACTCTCAGATCCTAAAACTCAACCTCCAGCCCCAGAGATGCTCCCCATTCTGAGCTGTTCCCTTGTTTGGGAAAGACACTCCCGGCGAGTCAGTGGGGCCACCGAAGTCTCTGATGGGTCCGTGTACAGAGCTGGTGGAGGCTCAACCCCCACCCCCAGTAAGATAACTTGACTCCTCTGGGGAAACTTGGCTTGGGCAGGTGCTGCTGGAAAGTCAAGAGAAGCTGCGCAGAGCTAGCATAAGTCCTATATCTTCAGGAGGCCCTGTGTGACGGTCACAACCCAGCTTCAGAGCCAGCAGCCTGGACTTGAATTGCAATGCTCTCATTTCTCCTCCACAGGAAGCTTGTCTCCTCTGCCTTGATTCCTGTGTCTGAACAATGGAGACAGCAATGACACACAGGCCTTGGGCTGCAGTATTTCATTTACTCCTTGCTGCAGCTCAGCAGGGTAGAATGATTGTTTTCAGTTCTACAGAAGGGAAACTGAGGCTAGGATAGTCAGTGGCCCAGCAGGGCTTTAATCAGGCAATAGAAAGTGATGTCGAAACAGAATCCATACACAGCTGTTAAGTCTGATGGGGAACAGGATCTGGAAGGTGAAGCCCAGGGTTGGAACACTTGCCTGGCACTGGGAAACTCAAGCTGCCATGTAGTCTTCCTGAGGTTCTATGACCTATGACCTCATGTGTCATTGGCCTTTACTCTGTATTCCACTGGAGACCCAGACAGTTCATTCACTAGTCAAGATCAAGGACAAGGAAGGGCTTGGTGAGACAGAATGTTGTAGTCCAGGAGGGGAGCTAGCTCTGGCCCAAGGAGTTGTTGTCAGTTGTCAACAACTCTGCCTAGCCAAACACTTGACCATGGACATAGAAGAAGAGGCCTCAGGGCTGAAGGACTTGACCAGCTTGGGATTTAGTGTTCCTGTCCTGTATGAGAATGCTGCCTGTGGGAAACAGGTCAAGGTCAGCAGCCTCTGGGCTTAGAGTCCTCAGAAAGGGGGCAGAAATCCCTAAGGAAGCAAGGCTTGAACCTGGAGAACAGTCAGGGAGGCTCAGTCTCACCACCAGCCAGCCCCACAACTTTCCATCTCCCTACAGTCCACCCCAGTTTCTTAGGGGTCTTACAATCCCTAAGCAACCTAGCCACTCTGGGAGTTTCAGTTTGCTGGGGCCTAACCATCCCCCCCCCCCCAATCCACTACCTTGAGAGAACAAGCCAAACAAACAGCATTGTTCTCCTACACAATGGACACAAAGAACTTGGGAATTCACAGAATGGTCCTGAATTTCAGCTTCCTTCCCCTCCAAGCCCTAGAGAGCTCCATTGTCTGCAAACTCCACTTAAAATACGCACCACTGCTCCAGCTGTGGAACCACTTAAGACTCGAGGAAGCACCCCCTCCTTTCTTCCCTCCCTCCCTCCCATACCCTGCCGTGCTAGCAGGGAGGAGGGGAGCAACAGCTTACAGTTCTTGCACCAGTGACAGGCTGAAATGACTCTGCCCTCAGTGCCACTCGGGGGCGCCCATTTTACAGCTGAGAAGCCCAACAGACCCTGATCATTGGACTTTAGGAAATTAAGTTCCAGGCTCCTTCCTCTGTTTCTCTGTGTGCTTACAGACCTCTAAGAACAGGGAACTCCCTACTCTGAAGACACCTGTTCTACTGAAAACTCCCACAATCCACAAAACCATCATTGAAGGCACACTCCTCCCAGCTCCCCTAAGGTCCTCCACTGGTGTGGGGCTCCTGGAATCTGAGTCTTCCATGAGGTTCTCCCCAGAACAACTCCCTTCTCCTTGATACTATTAATCAGTTGCTTTAAGTCATGTGCCTCACCCCCTGGTATTTCCTTCCTTCTTGTGTCTTTGAGGTGGCCAGAGCTAACCCCAGCATTCCTAAGTAGCCATTCAATAAACACTAAACACCTTCCAGAGATCAGGCCCTGTATCTGGATCTAGGTATCCGTCAAGTCTCTAGCTCTCCAGATAAACATGGTAAATTGATGCATAATCACCGAGTAAGACAAGAAATCTAACTATGTGGATTTGGAGAAAGCCTCTAACAAAGGATTCTTGATTAGTGGATGACAGGAGCTGAGTGGCCCCCCAACTAACTGTGCAAAGGCCCTGTGGCAGGAGGAAGTAGTTTTGTTTGAGGAACTAAGGATACCAGTGGGATTGGAGGTGGGTGGGGCTTGGGAATGAAGTGCTTGAGCAACAGTGAGGGTCTGATCTGATTCTATACTAATAGACACATGAATGTGTGAAAGAAGGGCTGGTTGACTTTTATGATTCTTTGGTTAAAAAAAAAGGGGGGGGGGTCTCATGTAGCCCAGATGGCCTGGAACTCACTATGTAGTCAAGGCTGGCCTTGAACTGCTGATCCTCCTGCCTCTGCCTCCTCAGTGCTGCCAGCATCACAAGTGCTTACCACCATACCAAGCAAGGTTGCTTGACTTTTGCCTCAGAAAGCTACACATCCCTGTGCCTCTGAGGACGGAACTCAATTGCTATGCTTGCCTAGAATGCACAATACTGAGTCTAACTGCCAGCAGCACATAAATCAGAAGGGGAGGCCATACCTGTAACCCCAGCAAGTGGGTGGCAGAGGAAAGAGACTCAGAAATTCAATGTCAGTATCAGCAAGTTCTAGGCCAGCTTGGGCTTACATGAACATTGTCTCAAGAACAAAAGAAAAGAGGTCAGGGAAGAAAAGGAAGGTGGAAAGGAAGGAAAAACGAGGGAAGGGAGGAAAGGCAAGCCAGAGATCCCTGAATCCCTGCTCTAAGGCAGCTCCTCCAAGCCATTGCTCAGACTCTTCCCATTACCCAGGATGCTCTGCTTTTAGAACCTTGACTCAGGTCTTTGCACAAACTACTCTTCCCTCCCCCATCAAAAAAAATGAAATTCTCTCTACGTACACTGTCATTCTACCTATTTAGATAGTTTTGGTCCTTTTAATAGTATTTACATGGCCTAAAATTAAATTATTTATTTCTTTGCCTGCTTACTGTTGTTTTCTTCTTTCTTAAAAAAAAAAAAAAAAATCTGTTTGCCTAGTCATGAAATGTGCATGCTTCAAGTCTATTGGCTGAAACCAAATGAGTCAGGGTAATGGAGCGCATGGCGTGCCAGAGGCCAGCATGGTGCAAAGAGTGTCCTCAAGTGGCCACCATTCCCAGCCAGGGGATGAGAAGACCAATTCATCTCAAATATTCTACTCTCTGTCTCCATCATCTGAGCTTTCAGAGAGTTCTGTTTAGAACAAAGATGTATTCAGAGAAGGAAGTTTAGTCTTCTGTGACAGCTGCATTATGGCATGCAGCAAAGCTAGCACATAGTAGGGCCTCCATAAATAACAGATGAAGCTGGGCATTATGGCAAATGCCTGTAATCCCAGCATTTGGAAGTTGATGGTAGGAAGATCAGGGGTTCAAGGGTACCCTTAGCTACACAGTAAGTTGGAGGTCAGCCTGGTTCATATGAGACTCTGCCTCACAAAAAAACTAAAACACCTCCCGCCAAATGAACGAATGAATGAATGACTAATGCACTCCAAGATAAAAGAATCAGTGTTTACCGCAGATACACAGGTGTACATGGATATACCAACAGGAAGTGTGTGGGCGCTCAGTCTTGCAGGACAGTTCATTACTTGGGTATAACTAAGCCATACCCACAACCTCTGACTGTCCAAGGAGGACCAGGACAAGTGGACATTCTGTAGTTGGCTGAATCACCAAAGATCAGAGTTTTAAGAACCATACCAGAAAAACAGCAAAGAGGCTAAGTCATGTGACCTCTCACAGGCTCGATCTACCGCCTACCTCCTATGCTCCTTCCCTGTCCTGATCCCCTTTCCTTTGGGAATAGCTGATCAAGACATCAAATGGGAGCTGCAAAAGACAGTAGAACTCAGTGGGCTAGCTCCGGGACTTAACAACTTGACTCCCTGGGCAACATTTTATTTTGTTTGTTTGCTGTAGCAGGGATTAAACTTAGTGTCTCACAAATACTAGGTAATGGGGCATGTAGTTAAGACATGGCTTAGTGGTTAAGAACACTGGTTGCCCTTCCAGAAGACCCAGCACCCATATGATGGCTACTATCTATAACTCCAGTCCCAGGGGTCCAGTGTTCTCTTTTGACCTCCACTGGTACCAGATAGACACATGGTACATAGAAACATATACAGGCAAAACACCTACGCATCAATCAAAATTTTAAAAAAGAATGCTAGGCAAGAGTTGGCATGGGGTTCATCAGGTAAAGAGTGTACTGCCAGGTTAAAGACCTGAGTTGGATCCCTAGATCCCACGTAATGGGAAAAAAAAAGGGACTCCTGAAAGTTGTCTGTTAGCTCTATATGTACATGCATGCACACATGCCCAATCACACACACACATACAATAGATACACACACACAAAGATAGATAGATGATAGATAGATAGATGATAGATAGATAGATAGATAGATAGATAGATAGATAGATAGATAGATAGATAGATGATAGAATTTATTCAGGAGTGGGGTAGATTTCAAGGCAAGTTTTCTACCCCTAAGCTACATCTTGGCCCTAACATTTTATTATTTTATTTACTAATTTGTTGACTGGACCCACTAAGTGCTAAGCCTGACAAAGGATGATCAGGCTCCTGTACAGTAGCTGGCTTGGGAGTACACTGAAGTAGATTTGGAGCTCCGAAAGCACAGGACTCTACATGGATTTCCTACAGTCTCAGTCTGAGATTGTATGTGTACACAGGTCTGTGGTTGCTAGCAATCTCCTATTTACAGATGAGCAAACTAAGGCTCGGGAAGGGTTAAGTGATTTGCTCAAAAATTTCATTATTAAGTAGTTAGTAGAAAAAGGGATTCTCAAACTCAAGGTGCAGAGGTCCCACTCTTCATCGGATGGTGGCTGTAGCCATATCATCAATCAAAAGTAGAACCTGACTGGGCAGACTGGAGAATTCCATTCCAGAAGAGCCCAGAGTTTGAACGGTTTGAACAGTATTGTGCATCAAATGTAAGACTTCATGAATAGCTGCCAAACATTACCTCTTGGTTATACTCCTAACCCTAATTTGTCTTATAAATTTGGGGGTAGTTTGGGGTTCTAAATCAACATCAACTCAGCAACAGTTACCGCTGACGTTTCATTCTCCATGGCCTTTAGAATATTGACCCTGGGACGGAGTTCCAGGGTGGAGTCCCTGGGTGTGTCTCTAGCCTCAAACAGGACTTTATGAACCAGTGGATGGGGCTGAGGGAAGAGGGGCAGGGGTACAAGATAGGAATGAGAGGGACAGTGTACTGTCTCCCTGCTCTGGCTGAGGCTGGGGGCCACTTGGGGACACTCTCAAGGCCAAATTGGTCCCCTGCCCATCAGCACCCCGCCTCCTGACTCATTTCATTCCAACCAATAGATTTGAAATATGCAAATTTAATGAACAGGGGGGAAAATGATTGGCTCATTCCCCTTGTGTAATAAATGCCACTATTCAAGTAACTCCTCCCCATGCCAATTTGGGTCCTTTGATTTTTATTTCTGGCAGTAACCCCCCAGCTCCTCTGTAGCCCCGCCCCCTTTCTTTTCCTATTCTGTTAGCAAATCACATGAAAAAGCTCAAGTCAGCTCCCAGGGGATGGAAGTACAGCAGATCAGGAAACTCACACCCTTAGGTCCTGCCATGCTGTAATCTTCCTAAGCTAGTCCATGTGTCTTTGCTGGCTGTCCAGAAAGCATCAAATCCAGATGACAGAGTCTAGTGACTGAGACACTTTGTGAGAATGCATGTCCAAAGCTTTCTGAAACCAAACCCCAGCATATCGGCTGTTCTTTTCAGCCCCTAATTTAGTAATTCTATTGAGAAAAGAGATTGTGGGTTTTTTTATTTGGTGTGATTTATTCTTTATCATATAAATAATAATAATTTACACAAAGCTCTTCCCCAAACAGAAGAGAATCTGTACATAAAAATAAACAAAAATTAAACTGAGCTGGGCCTGATGCCCAGAAAAACCAGCCAATTCCAAACACAACCAGGAGAAAAAAACCTCCAGGTCCTGGGAGCTCTGGGGCCTTGGCTGGAAGTCTGGGCGGAGGCTCTGATCCGGGAAGCCGCTGCCCTCTCTTCAAGTTCCTATGCAGCCCAATGGCACGGCTGGCAGCCAACACTCACAGGGAGCAAGCAAGCTCAGTGGCTGGAAGGCAGGTGGGATTCAGACTAGCAGAAATAAGCAATTTCCAAACTCCTGGGCAGTGTTACTGGAGGCTGCCAGCTTCCAAGGGGTGGCAAGAGCTACTGTGGCTGGGGAAGATGGAGTGTTGGCCAATACCCAAAGTGGGTGGTTCTCTGTCCCCTGGATCTTCTCACAGGCCTGGGCTGGGCAGAGCATCTTCTGGTCTTCTGTTCCCTTGGAGCTCTGGCTGCCTCTCTCTAGAGGCCTGTTATTTTTACAGATATTGAAAGATGACAAGCAATCTGCTTGGCCATTGATTAATTTCCCTCAACAGACACTCTTTGGCTGTTTTTAATTCTCTTCCCACCCCCACCCCCACCCTCACTCCAGTACTTATTTCCAAGGACTTTCCACATTCTTAGGTTGTGCGTGTGTGCACTGTAAACTGAACCTCCTCTGATCCCACAGAAGCAGGTGGGCATGCCCCACTCTGTAAGTACGGCCACCATCACAGTTAGATATTTTACAAAAGGCAACCTCGACGATGGCAGTGGGTGTGATGATGCTGAAGAGGAAGAGGAAGATAGAGGAGGAAGGACCTCCAGAGTAAGGCTGAGCCTGAGTCTTGGGTTATTATTGTTTTGAACTAAAATGAGAAATGAGGAAATAAGGAAATGATGGATCGTGGAGGTGATGATGACAATGGTGAATCTGAGAGTGTGAAAGTGAAGGACAAGAGACAGGAAATAAAGGGACCGTATGCAGGTGCAGGGAAGCTTCCAAGAAAGGAGAAGAAGCAACAAAAAGCCAGGACTCTAGGAACAGATGTTTTGGTTTCCAATTCCACTCCATGGAGTGCCTGGGGAGCTCAGTACTTGCCTAGGATGCCTGGGTTCAATCCTCAGCACTGGTTCAAAGACAAAACAGCGGCCCCACTCACTGACTTAACGTCTTTGAGTCCCGACTTTCCAGTCTGTACAACAGGACTTGCCATAGTACATGCCTTGATCAATGGGTATTCAAATAAAACCCGTCTAGTCTAGCTGGGTGTGACTGTCTACATGTGTGATGCTCAACACTCAGGAGACAGAATGGTGAGGATGGTAAATTTCAAACCTATCTGGTCTACATAGTAACACCGCCTCTTAAAAAGAGAGAGGGCCAGAGAGATTGCTCAGCAGATTAAGGAACTTCCGGGAGTCACGTGGTGGAATGAAAGAACAGGCTCTTGTAGGCTGTCTTCTGACCTACGCATGCATGCCCTAGCAAGTGCAAACTCACTACCACCACCCCCAAATAATAATAAATTAAATTAATTAATTAAACCAAACAAAAACTATAAAGAAAAATGGAGAGGAGGAGAGGAGAGTTTGGTAAGGGTGTGCAATCCAGGTTATAATGACTTCCAAGCCTAGGGTCACAGAATACAGCAACCAGCTTGAGAAAGTTCAGGAATCTTCCTCTCTGAGCAACTCTTGCCCACTCCCACCCTCATTCGGGCTGTCCTGGGTAAAATGATGTCTGAAACTCATCAGTCCCCTTGGGCACTCTGCAGGAGTGACTGCATGGCCCCCGTGGGAACGTCCTCTCTCCAGACAGGCCCATGCAGGTGTGTAGGCTCAGCTACAGACTGAACAGCATGCCTGTGCCAGGGGTCAAGCAGAGGGAGGTGCTGAGCAGGTTGGACCGGCCTCCTTCCAGGAGTTGTGGAAAGGCCTGCTTACAGAGGAGACTCCTAAGCCCCTTCTCTCTAAAACAACGGCCAAGCTCTAAGAAGCCTCTCTCCTTGGGTCAGGCTACAGAACCTGGTGAGGCTGTACCTGGGGCCATGTTAGCATTTTGCTCCCAAGCTTAGCTAAATGTAGGCTTCACTAAGAAGTTAGTCATTTCTGCCCCCTTTTGCATTCTTCATAAAGCTCTTCCTTCTCCCCAGAGTTGAAGGACAGGAATGGGCAGCCAGAGTCACCCATGCACAGTGCTCGATTAAATCTTTATAGACTTTCCTTGTCTGGACCTTGTCTAAGGATGTCAGAGACATCTAAAGTCTCTAAACCAACAGGTGCTAGCTGAGGCTGCAGAGAAGGTTCTGATGTTTTCCTTGACCCTGCTCCAGACCAGGGCCAGCTTCTTGTTCCCTGAAAGCCCAAGGTCGGGGCTTAGTATCAGGAGCCTTCATGGGTCCCTCTCCTCTGCTCCTCTTAGACATCAGCCACCCATTCACTGAAGGCAGATTAGAGCCAGGAATGCCCTAGGGTCCAATTCTAGGGCCACTCATTCACATGCTGTCTGGTTCCAGCCTGAAGTTCATCTAGGATCTCAGGCCTGCCTGAGATTTCTCCAGTGGCAGAGCCGATATAGGCTTTGTATATGCATCTGGCTGGTGCTTCAAAACCATGTGGCTCACTTATTGTAGACTAAGCTCTAGTATGTATGTGTGTTGGGTTGTTATTGTTGTTTTTAGCTTTTTTATTTAAGACAGGATCTCATGTAGCCCAGGATGGCCTAGAACTTACTAAGTAGATGAGGATGATCATAAACTCACAGATTCTATGTATATGTGAGTCTCTGTGTGAGTATGTACATGAGTGTAGAGCCTACAGAGGCCAGAAGCATCTGATCTCTCTGATGCTGGAGTTGTAGGCAGTTATGAGATCCTGATATAGGTACTGAAAAGTAAACTCAGGTCCTCTGCAAGAATAGTATGTGTTCTTACCACCGAGCCATCTCTCCAGCCCCTACCTACTTTCTGTTGGACAGAATAATCCTACTGCATAGCTCTGGCTAATCTGGTAATCACTAGGTGTAGCCCATACTGGACTGTCGCGTCTTCTCGGCCGGCAAGTAAGACACGACATGCCTGGATTCTTCTTTGACAGCTCTTTTATTCCAGGCACAATCTTCATCCATCGAAGGGGCGGCCCAAGCAGCAGAAATGCACTGCTTATATACCCTTCCAAGGGGGCGGGCCAGGCGGCCTGTTCTCTCAGGATTGGTTAGGGCCAATACCTCATTAGCATAAGCCCCGTGATTGGTTAGGGCTCATGCCTCATTTGCATAAGCCCTCTGGGAGGGGCTTGAGGCTGACGCATGCACAGTAGGCTTATACAGGACGCTGCGCCAGTCATGTTGGAAACCGGCGCTGTCTCTTCGGCTGCCTACACTGGACTTGAATTCTAGTTATCCTCCTGCCTCAGCCTCCTGAGTACTTCCTCTCCCAGCTTGTGTTAGGCTAGCTCATCTGCCTGCATCACTCCAAATAAATTCCCCTATTCAGAAGAACCAGTCTCAGAGAAGCTAGGCTACCTGTTCAAGGATGTTATGATAAAAACATCAAAGTGGCTACTCAGAGAGCACCCGAATGGATGCAAAGGCTGGGCACCTTCCCACTAAGCTAAGCACCACCCACCTGGTGGATGAACGGAGCTTCCATTCCTATCTGTAAAGCAGATGTGCTCAGACAGTACAGAGAGCCAAGATCACAATCCCCCAGCCTCAGATGCACCTGTCCATCTATGTGTTCTTGCCCACCTGGTTCTGACTAAGCTAGAGAGGAGTCCAGATCTATCCAAGCAGTTCCCACATCTTTGCTGAGTCAACCAACAGCCACCACCCCAATCTACAGGCAACTATGGCTTTCCTACTCCTGCAACCCCTCTCCCCTGCTCATGCCAATCTATCAAAGTATGCCTACACTCCTGTCCTGTGTATCCCTCTCCTCCCTTTAGAATCCTTAGGCTCTTTCCCTCCCCGTGTACATGGCCCCACACATGTATGCAGGCTTAGGGGGCCTCCAGTTGCAAATGGGCCTGATGAGGTTTTTTGGGGGTTGGGGGAAAGTGTTACAGTACCAGCCGAATGTGACTTGTATCATCTATGTGCTTTTATAAATCATAGCAAGCCCACAGTCTCCTGGTTTGCTGATCCTTTGGACTCTCATCTCCCTTTCCCATCAGCTACACAATGCAGTCAGGGGAAGGCAGCACTGGCAGAAACCAGCTTGTTTCTGAGGCTAGGAAACAGAACTGTAAGAAATTAACAGGCTGAGAAATGTCTCCTCTACTCCGTGTTTATATTGCACCCTCAGTCTTTCTCTCTGCAGCAGGATCCTCCTGCCCTGCCACCTCCATGCTGGCTCCCCACCCCCACCATCCTGCGTGGGCGCCTGGGGCCTGGAGGTTGTGTGTTTGGGGCTTTGAGGAAGGCGCAGCTTGATGTGTGTGCGCAAGTGTGTGTGTGTGTTTCTGTGTGGTGTGTGTAGGGATGGCAGACCTACCCCTCCTTGGGAGGCAGCTTAGCTAGAAACGCCAGCGGCAGAGACAGTTGTGAGGGTGGGGACGCTGAGCACAGAGCCGGCGGAGCCCGCGGGCAGGCAGAGAAGCACCACACAAGAAATTGATTCCATTAAAAAGTAATCTTAAATTTAATAAAAGTTATGATTTGATTATAGCCACAGAACCTACAGGCAAGAGAGAGGGGGTGGCTTCTAGTGATGGATAAACAGAAGGGGGGGGACAAGATGTAGGGAGGAAGGGGGAGGAAAAAAAGAGAGAAATGCTTAGGTTTGGATGGATGAGAGGATGGAAGGACCTGGGGTGTAGGGGATTAAAACCATTTTCTTTCCCTCAGATGGGAGGGGGAAAACCCGTGGCTGCTTTCCAAAGTGGAAGGGGAGGAAGTAAGGAGAGTGAGGAGACTGGAGGAGCTGGGAGACATGGAGCGTTGGGGTGTGTGGGAGGGACTACAGCATGGAGTCGGGGCCTCAACCCTACGGATATGGTCATGTCTGTGTGTGGAAGATGATATGGAACCTTGGGAAGGACCACAAAACATCCGCTTAGCAGGCAGGCAGGCAATTCTGAGTTTTCAATCCAGATCAGCCTCTCCCTAGCAGCATGAGTGAGACTCTCTCAAGCCCCGGTTTCCTCAGCTACTAAATTGAACTGTACAACTAGCACCCTCTGCACACGGCTCTCCTAAAACAGAATGGAACAGCGCTGTAATTCCTAAGACCCCTAGAAAGGCAATTCTCTTCTGATACTCCCCCACTAGAGGTCACTGGCGAGCACTACCCTCTTTTTGTTAACACTTGCCTAGCCTCATTCCTTTTCTGAGAGGAGGCGACTGAGCTCCCTCAGGTTCTAGTCTTACTCTAGCGCTGAGGTTCTCAAACTGTGTGTGGGTCACGACCTTTTGGGAGATGAACGGCCCCTATCACAGGGGTCTAAGACCATTGGGAAAGCACAGATATAGTAACCTTACGATTCATAACAGTAGCAAAATTCCAGTAATGAAATAACAAAAATAATTTTATGGTTGGGAGGAGGGTCGACATAACATGAGAAACTGTATTAAAGGGTCACAGCATTAGGAAGGTTGAGAACCATGGCTCTTGATGCTGGCTTTCTTAGGATGACCATTGCCCATCTTTCAGAGTGTGACAAGCTGGAGAGAACCCTGAAAGCTTGGGAGGGAGGAAGCCGAAGCTAAGTGGCTCTAGGATTGCATTTCCGTCCCAGGATCAAGGACAATCTAGGGAAAGCACACCCCAGCCAGGTTTCACTCTCTACCCTGCCCTTTCTCTCTCCTGCTCACCACAGGCATGGGCTTGACATGCTTCTAACCTCAGAGAGGGAGGTACCTCTGGGGTTGAGTCAAGCCTGCCAGCCACTGCAGTCAGGGAGGTGGACAAAACATTTGGCTTCTATTCAAGTCATGATTGCTTGCCTTAAGCAAGCCCTGGCCCTGTCTTGAGCTGGGTGGGAGGTTGCTGGGGCCTGCAAGTTCAGTTCCAGAACCCATGAGTGGGGACTGGGCAGGAAGCCAGGACATCACTGTGAGACGCTAATGGAAGCGAGAACCAGAAAATCTCAGCTGCTCCAGTGTCCAGGAATCAGGAACCAAGCAATAGAGTGAAGAGTACGGAGCCTACAGGAGACACAGATAACTCTGGAGGAAAATAGAAGACCCGTTCTGCTTTGTCACTTCCTCAAAGTCCATCGACTTAAATACTCATTTATGTATGTACAGACTTATTTATTTAGAGAGTGTCCCATGTGACTCAGGCTGGTCTCAGACTTTATGGAGCTGAGGATAGTCTTGAACTCCTGATCCTACTGTTCAAGCCTCCTAAGTATTAAAATTACAGCAAAGAGCAATCGTACCAGGCTTGACATCACTCTTAGTGTGAACGTATTAATAACATCTGCTATTGGCTTGCAGTGTGACTCAGTGGTGGAACACTGGCTCAGAATACTCAAGGTCCCGAGTTCCATTTCCAGTACCAGCAAAAACCATTAACAGAGACAGTGAGAAAGGCATGACAAAAAGCTTTCTTTCCCTTTCTTACTTTCTTTCAATCTCTCTTCCTTCTTTTTTTTTTTTTTAAGACACAGTCTTATATAGACCAGGCTGGCCTCAAATTCTATACTTAGCAGAGTATAGACTTACACTGCTGGTCCTAATGTCCCTGTCCCACATGTATTGGGCTTATAGGAGTGCACAACTAATGCTGACTCCTCTAGGTTTTAAGTTTTTATTTATTTTTTCAGACTATATAATTATATCATTCCCTTCCCTCTCTCCAAACCCTCCCATAAACTGTTCCTTGATCTTTTTGGTTTTCTTCTTTTTCTTTCTTTTTTGTTTGTTTGTTGTTTTGTTTGTATTTTGTTTATTTCTGATACAGGCTGGTTGTCCTGGAACTCTCTGTAGACCAGGCTAACTTTAAACTCAGAGATCCCCCTGCCTCTGTTTTCCAAATGAATGGTAGGATTAAAGGCATTCAACATGGCCTCCTTATTATGAATTGTACACACACACACACACACACACACACACACACACACTCGCACACTACATAGTCCTGAATATATGCATACACCCTGCTCAGTCTGTATGATGTTACTCATGTGGATGTTTTCAGGGCTGACCGTTTGGTCTGGGATAATCAATTGGTGAATTCTTCCTTAGGGAAGTCTAGGCCCTCCAATCCCCAACCCCACTCCACTCCTTTGTTTCCTGCAGGTCTTTGTCTAAGGTTGTGGTCCTCTGGGCTTTCTCCTATCCCTGTTAGCACATCTATTGTTGTCCTCATCCAATTCCTGTTTAGGCAGTTGTTGATGAACTTAAAGGGAGGGGGGCCGGGCGGTGGTGGCGCACGCCTTTAATCCCAGCACTTGGGAGGCAGAGGCAGGTGGATTTCTGAGTTCGAGGCCAGCCTGGTCTACAGAGTAAGTTCCAGGACAGCCAGGGCTACACAGAGAAACCCTGACTCGAAAAAAACCAAAAAAAAAAATAAAATAAAATAAAGGGAGGGGGGTAGCTTTTGACACAATCTCACAGAAAACTTGTTCCTCTGGATCTTACAATCTTTCTGTCCCCTCTTTTGCAATAATCCCTAAACTTTAGGTGCAAAGGTATCCTTGGGACTGAGCTCCAGGACTGTGCCTTTTAATTGGTTGTAGGTTTTTCTAATGGTCTCTATCTGTTGCAAAGGGAAATTTCCTTGATGATGTTGCAGCCAAGGTGTTCTCACCCAAGAGAAGGAGACCAGGATAAGCTCTTGATGAATTTGGAGTTTTTATTGAGCCACACAGACCCAGGCAGGGGCACACTCTCCTGTGACTACAAGTCTAAAGAGGTGGCCCTAAGTTGGTAAAGTAGGAAGTTTATCAAGACAACCCCCATATGTTTGGTACTTTCTGTTGATGCAGATGTGGCAGCTGTTGACAAGAGTGACAGGATATAAAGTTTTTACAGAAATAAGACATAGTTGTGTAACCATGATCTCACTGTTTGATTAGGGAGCAGAGCAGAAAGGCTTGCAGGTACAGAAGCACGATGGCAGGCGAGTTTTGGTTCCTAGGTTCTATGTATACCTGAGGGTCAGGCTGATCCCAGTTTTAGCATTCAGTTGAGTCAGGATTTAGCAAAAATGTTTCACTACCCCCTTGTCTTAGGCATTCTATCACACCTGAGCCAGCAGTTAAGGAGGGGTGAGGACCCAACTTGTCTGTGGGTATAAGGAGAGATTTATTTATAATATAGTTAAGGATTATGCTAATTAAATAAAATGGCAATTTTAGATTCTCTTCCAAGATCCATAACTTCACTAGCCCTGGATAGTTGGCTAGGTTTCCGGTACCAGGCATGGGTTCTCTCTTGAGAATAGGTCTTAAGTCCAATTAGAGAGTTGTTGGTTACTGCTAAGGCATGTGTGCCACTAATGCACCCTAGTGTTATCGTGCCAGGCTGTTTACTGTTGTGGATCATGGGTGTCAGAGCTGGACACTTTTCTCCTTTGGAAGCTTAAATGGTACTTTCTGGTACCATAAAAGGAAGCACTCGGGCCATTTCCATCTCAGGACCTCTGACCCCTGTGTCTGAAGGGCACGGTCTCTTCAGCAATAGAGACTTACCTTCGTCCTCTGGGAGACAACCGAGGGCAATAGCAGTAGCATGTAACGTTCTGAGAGTCTCTTGGACAACCCTGACCAATAATTCAGAAAAGGCCTTTTCATGCCGAGTACTGGAGCTTTTGTTAAATGGTATCTGGTTCTTGGAGAAAGCATTGTCAGCTCCAATGGAAACTGTTCATTTAAACTGTATGTGTATGTTTATCATTAACCTCCAAGTATTATAAGGATTCTTAGGTAGATGGGTAATACTATGATCCTTGTGACTTTTTTCAGACACCCTTGCTGTTATCTTACCCTCTCCCTTTCCCCTTCCACAATCCCTTCCCTAATTAGAGTTCCCCCCTTTTCCCCATTTCTCCAATCAGATCTGCCCTCACTATTGCTTCCCACCATAACCCCCCACAAGCTCCCTTTTTACTTTCCTGGGTTGTTTTAGGGTGTTTGTTTTGTTTTTGTTTTTTGTTTGCTTATTTGTTTTTGAGACAAAGTCTTGCACTGTAGTTCTTGTTAACCTAGAATTTATTATGTAGTTCAGGCTGGCTTTGAATTCTCCATAGCCCTCATATGTCAACCTCTCTGGTCCTGGGATTTACAGATGTAAGCCACCATACTCCACTCAGCTCTGTTTTTGGTTCTTAAATTGAGGTAGACTCTCACTCTGTAACTGGCCTTAATTCCAAATTCTCCTGCCGTAGCCTCTGGAGTGCTGACTACAGGCATGAGCCACCACACCCAGCCTCTGGAGGTATACACAGGGGAGGCTGCTATCTTCATTTTACCAAGGAAGAAAATGATATTTTAAAGGATAGGTTACTCCCCCAGACCACAGAGCATGTACTGGATGGGTCTGGGAATGAAAAACCACCTGTCCAGACTCAGGCTTTAGAGCGTGCTTCACAGGCCCACTGCCAACCACACGGATCACCACCCAACATTACTCCACCTTCTGGAGACTTTGCCAGCACCGCTCTCACAAAGCTGTTCTGCTCCACCATTTTGGATCACCCCTCTGATTCCCATGCCAACAGTTTTTGCACCCTCTTCCAGGGAGAGCAGCCTGGTCTGCTTGTCCCATGGCCCGTTACACTGGGAGCCCTGGAGACTAAGAGTATAGTGATCTGCAGCTGAGGGTCCCCACAGGGACTTTGGAGGTGATCTGCTGCTGCCACCTCTCCATGGACTTCCAGACCCCTTCTCAGAATCCCTCCCTCTGAACTGGGCTGGGGCCATCACATGTCAGGTCTTTGCTATGCTTCTTTTTCTGTTTCCAGTTCCATGCTTTATGTAGAGCATCTGGTCATTCCGTCACCAAACCCAACCATTGTCCTACTCTTGACCCCTTCCTCCTGAGCAGTGGCTGAGCTGAACAGACCATGGAGGGATAAGACCTCCATGCAATCCTGACTCTGCATGACACTCACTAATAAGTATCTTTGGCAGCCTCTCCCCAGAGCTGGTTTGCCATGGTGGATGTAGAGGGTTCAGACAGGGAAAGACAACATATGCTGGTCAAAAGCCTGTCGTGTGTTGAGACAGCTAGCCTGGTATATGCAATGGTGAACGACAAAGAAACCCTGCTTCAAAAGACCAACCTGAAGTTGTCCTCTGAACTCCACATATGTGCTACGAAATGTGCCTGCCATACACATATCACACACACACAAAGGAGGGAGGGAGAGAGGGAAGGGGAGGAGGAGACAGACAGACAGACAGACAGAAACGATCGACGGAGATTTAGTGATTTAGTCAAAGTCACACAGGAAGGTAGCAGAGCAAGGGCTTGAACATGCCCTTGTCTAATGGAAACCCTGTGTGCTCTTTCTGGCCCAGGTATCTTTCATCTCTGGTTAAGCCCCAGAGGAAAGGCTCCTTCACAGGGAAAAGGTCTCCACTCTAACTTGGCACAATCTTTCAAAATGAAAAATTCATAGGCATTTTGAGCCAGCAATCTCTTCTCTAGGAATGAATCCTCAAGAAGCATTCACACATGCACATAGTGTCTAGATGTTCTTGTTTGCAATAGCAAAAACTCAGGAACAACCTCAGTATCCACCAACAAGGGAGGGAATAAGTACAATACTATGTGGCTTTGAGAAGACACAGGCCAGACTGTAAACCAAAGAAGGAAATAACAATACATTAGCTACTGGTTACATTTACACATATTTTGTATGTGCACATCTATAAATGCACATATATGCGTTTTATGTTATGGCTGAGGTTTCTTTATACAGTGTTGATGGTTTCCCAGTGAGAGGAAGTGAGGAAAGGTGAGGAAGGGTAAAGAGGCTCCCTGGCACCAGGAAGCAGCCCCTCCACCCTGTCTGTCTGTCTGTTCTCTGTCTCTCCCTTGAGGATTCCCAGTGCAAAGACATAGCAGACATTGAAGAGTGCCTGGGACAAAGGAAGGGAGAGGCTTATCAGTGCTGGGCACTGTTTCCTCCCACCATCCCATCCTGGCCTGGCATCTCCAGAAGTAGTCTCCAGCAGACTATGCCTAGGGTTGGGGGCCCAGGGTTCACTTCATTAGGTTCATAATCATTGGAGGTTTTGCCATCACAGAGGAGAGTGCTGAGGCCATCTCTCTGGGCCACCTCATGATGCATCAGAGCAAGGCAACCGGGACCATTTAGTTCTTCCCAGGCCTCCGGTGTTTATCATTGAGTTTTGTATACTCTACAACAGAAGAAATCCGGATATATCTGATAAGGAACGGGCCATTCTGAGTATGAGGCATGCAGGGATCTGTTGAATGTTTTCCTTTATCTTTAAAAAACTGGTTAGTAGGACATCCGTTGCAATCGAGTGCTGACTGACCAGATACACTCCAGCTGACCCTGTCTTCCTCCTCTTGTTCTACATTGTCCTACCACCTGTACAGGTTTGAGGCTCAAATGGACAGCTGTCATCACATGGATAGGCCTCTCTGAAAAATCCTCTTTGGCATTGTGTTCTTTTCAATAAGCTCTGATTCTCCTGCTTCAGGAGTGTCAGCTCAGTAATCCAAATAGATTCCCCACCCCACCCCCATTAGAAACACACATACACCCCCAGTCTCACCCCAGAAACACACACAAACCCATGCCCCGCCCCCCAACACATACCTCTGCTGTCTCTTCAGACTTGATCTTTTGTCTTGCCGTTGTTTCTCTCTTTGGGTTTTCCAGACCTGTTTCTCTAACCTGATCTACAGCCTCTTGCATGTAAACGACTAGGAATTCAAGTGAAGAGGGTGGGGATGTAGCTTAGTTGGTGCAGCACTTGCCTGCCTCAGCATCACATAAAACCATGCCATACGTGATGGTGCATGCCTATAATGCCTGCATGATGATACATGCCTATAATGCCTGCTTGGGAGGCAGAGGCAGGAGGAGCAGGACTTCTGGTCATCCTCAGCTACATAGAGGGTCTAAGACCAGCTTGGGCTACATGTGAGCCTGGGGAGGGAGGTAGAAAATGGAGATGGAGACAGAGAGAGGCAGATACAGAGATACAGACAGACAGAGATAGAAACAGCAACAGATATCCAGAACAGGGCAACTTAAGCTTTTTCCCACATAACTGAAAAAAAAAATTGAGAGATATAAGTTTCAGGCATATCTGGATCAGGGCACTCAGACAATGTCACTGGGCATCTGTTTCTTTGACTCAGGTCTGCTCTCAATTGTGTAAGCTTTACATTCTGGGTAGCCGAACCCCAAATGCTCTAAGTAGCCCAAACTTAAATTTCCCACAGTAGCGATCTCTGCAGAAAACAAAACACCCTTTCCTCCAAGAAGTCAGCGAAAGGCCCCCTGCTGATGGTACTGGTTCTGCTTCTATTGAGTAACTTGTGGTTGATGGATGGATGACACAGACTGGCCAGATCCAGTCCTGTATCTATCCAGGGGTAAAGATGAAGAGAAGAGGCTTTTCTAACAAGACATGAAGAAGGGTAGTTCTGTGGGCAGGATCTGGGAGTGTTCCCCTGCAGGAAGATGAGAGTCTGAGGGCAAATCACAGTGACTGTTTAACCTTCTTACTAATACTGGGCAGTCTTCTCCTCTCTAGGTCAGTTTCTCTTATGGAAAGCTGGTGGGGTGTTGAGATGCTCTGGCGTGTTCTTGACGCCTACTTTCTTTGTCTAGCCTTAGCCCCATGATCTCAATTCAAGCAGCTCCTTGGCTTACCTCTGATAGGACCATTCTCACCGTATACCCAGGAGATACTCTGGCATGGATGGGGACAGGGGCATGGAGAAGGGAAAGATGGACTGGAGAGGAAGATAGCAGACACGAGAATAGAAGAAGGCAGAGGCTCATTAGCAAACTGTAAAGGTGGGCCAATCCTGAGCACCTGGACTTTCCAACCCCACTTGCAGCCTCCAGCCAGGGTAGCACACTCTGCCTTAGTTGTCCCTGCTCTTCTCCGTCCAGCTTTCTGCTCCTCCATAGCTGCCTACTTTCAGAGTCCACACTGCCACATTGCCAGGGTCTCTGCATACAGGTTTCATCCCTGTGCAAGCCTATTCTCCCCTTCCCCTCTTCCCCTCCCTCAACCCTCCCCCCATCTTCTCACCTCCCAACTGTAGTTTTGACTCAGCCTATTGAAAGGCAAAGCTCTTGCTCCAAAGAGCCTCCTATTCTTCTATGGGGAGACCAAGATGGGAAGATAGGAAGTGAAATAAACGAGGCAGAGGCAGATGCTAGGCAGATTCAGTGAGCGAGTACTCAGTGGAGCCATTTGCCCCCATGTCTGGTCTATGACATGCCACAACCTTCCCCACAGCTGCGGGCTGTCTGTTCTCTCACCATTATCACACTCAATACCCAAATCCACCACATTTCTTCAAGTCCCTGTCTGTGTTAAATTTGGAAATTTCAGCTGGGTATGGTGTCAAAGGTCTGTAATCCTATCACCTGGGAAGTGGAGGTACAAGAATCAAGGGCAGCCCCACCTACACAAGTCCCTCTTGAAAAAAATCAGGGTGGGGTTGAAACCTTAGCTAGATACCCTACCTTAGGCTCTTCCGTTGCTCTACTTTGAAAAGGTTTCAGCTGAAGCAAATACATGAATTTCTAGTGCATGTACCACCATTTCCAATTCAGTGCCCAGAGCAGACATTACCAATCAACACTCGCATGCATCCAGGCAGCTGTTACTCATCCCGCTAGATCTTGTGAGTGCTTTGCCAATCCTGGACTGCCTGATCTCTGAAGGCTCTTCCCATGCTGAGAGCTAAGGATTGTTTTGACCTAAGGGAATGATGCCCATTCTCTCACCTCCCTTTTTCCCCTCCACCTCTCCATTCTATTTATTTCTGTTTGTTTGTTAGTTTGGTTGGTTGGTTGGTTGTTGTTCTTTCAGACAGGATTTCTTTGTGCAGCCTTGGCTGTCCTGGAACTTGCTCTGTAGACCAGCCTGGCCTTGAACTCACAAAGATCCTGACTGTCTGCCTTCCAAGTGCTGGGATTAATGGCATGCACCACTGCCACCCGCTCCTGTCCTTTGTGTGATCCTTCCCATCCCTCCCTCTCTTTGACCTTGCTCTGTTTCTGAGTTCTGCCTCTGAGTCCATACAAACTATTCTCACTGTCTGGGTCTCCAAGGCTCTGTCTACTGTCGCTCAACCAATGGCTCCTTGTAAGTTACATGTACTGAGCTGCTCTGTGGCACCAACTCAGAAGTGCAGGCATTGGCAGAGACCCCAGATGCAGTCACAGGAGAGCAGAAGGGATGAGTCCACAGAAACATTGCGAGATAACAGAATAGGCAAAGCAGGGGCTAGAGTTAAATTTATGTATCAAGGTTGTCTGGATAGGAAGGGGGGATCTGAATGAAATTTGTCCTGGAACCCCCAAGGTCACAGTGGGAGGGAAGATCAGGTAGGACCTAAAACCACAAAGGACAAAAAGAATATATAAATTAGGATTTCAAATGAGAAGCATGAAAGGACAGGGGGATTTTTTTTTTGGTAGCGGGGGCTATGAAGAATTGCAATAATGAGATGAACTTGGCAGGGCTTTATAGGTGTGACAGCGTCCACAAGTAACTGATCAGAAGAGCTTGTACCAGGAGGGTAGGCGCTGGCCAGCAGCCAATTAAAGGCTTATCATAGAGCCTTACCTAGGTTACTGGTCATGGCTTATCCATAAGAACTACCTGCAGCAGTTTTAGACATCCAGAAAGTAATCTGAGGGGTATGTGCACTTGTGGGGCATGCACAAAGGCCAATGGGTTCAGGAGAGGAGTGACCATAGGCAAAGTTTCCTGTCTATAATCAGAGGTTCAAATCCCAGCTCATCTACTTTCTAACCTCAAGCTTCAGTTTCTTCACTTGCAAATGAAGATGAATATCACCTACCCCTAAGACTGGTCTATTGAGTAAATAATAAAAACATGTATGAGGGTGACCATAGTTGTTAATAAAGTACTCATCTGAGTTTAATCCACAGAACCTGTGATGGTTTGTGTGTGCTCTGCCCAGGGAGTGGTACTATTAGAAGGTGTGGCCTGTTGGAGTAGGTGTGTCACTGTGGGTGTGGGCTTTAAGACCCTCATCCTAGCTGCCTGGAAGTCCGTATTCTGCTTGCAGCCTTCAGATGAAGTAGAGAACTCTTAGTTCCTCCTGCACCATGCCTGTCTGGGTGCTGCCAGTTCCTGCCTTGATAATGGACTGAACTTCTGAACCTGTAAGCCAGCCCCAATAAAATGTTGTCCTTATAAGATTTGCCTTAGTCATGGTGTCTGTTCACAGAAGCAAAATCCTAACTAAGACAGAAGTCAAGTAAAACTGTTTGGTGTGGTGGTGTGTGTTATAATCCCATCTCTAAGGAAGCAGAGACAGGTGGATTCCTGGAGCACACTGACCAGTCAGATAATCTAGCCTAACTGGTGAGCTTCAAGCCAAAGGTAAATCCGTTTCAAAGATGGGGCAATGGTTCTGAGGCTGACACCTGTGGTTGTCCTCTGACCTCGACAATGTGAATGTGTACATGCACTTCCCCCACCTCAATGTTCAACATCCTATATGAATACATCAAGAAAAACTAAGAGTGTATGTTGGAGTCAGGCATGATGATATAAACCTAGAACCCCAGCTATTTGGAAGACTAAGGCAGAAGGATCCCAAGTTGCTGGGTTGCATAGCTAGTTCAAAGCCAGCCTGTGGACAACTTTGCAAGATCTTGTCTCAAAGCAAAAACATAAATGAGCTGAGACTATAGCTCAATAGTGCAATATGTAAGGATCTGAGTTCAAACACCATAACTACCAAAAAATGTCACCAGGTCTAATGGTTCCTAGTGCTTTGAAGTAGAGGCAGGGAGATCTGGAGTTCAGGGTCACCCTCAACTTCATATGAAATTTGAAATCTGAGGGCCATCCTAAGCTACATGGAAATGCTGTCTCAAAAACAACAAAGAATGGGCATAGGAACTGGGGATACAACTCAGGGGTGATGTTGGCCTAGCGAACCCAAGCCTTGTGGCACAGACGAATACACGTATGTGTGTTTATCTATGTTTATCACTGTAAGGGTAGACTCCTCTCGAGCACACCATCTAACTCCTATGTGATATGCAGTTTTTGTGTAAACAAAAAGCTGCAATCCCAAACTGCCCGTCGTGGTATAGGAAGAGCTGGATGGACGTCGTCTGCAGAGCCACAGCACAGGGGCCAGTTGTTGTCTAGCATGCAGAGGCCATATATGGCAGAAGAGCACAGAGACTGACTGGACGGACAGAGGGTGAGAACAGCTCACACACACTGATAAGATAGATGGTCAGGTCGTTAGTCTTATCTTCTCTGTCATCGAGTTGTGGGCTGCCCAGCCTGTCCAAGCTGCCTGGCCCCGTCTTCATCCAATCAAGGAAACGGAAAGGCAAACACAATGTCTGGTGCTCCTAGGAGGCCACCACCGACCAGAGATGGCCTGGCTGGGCCTAGACTGCTGTTTTGCAGGCCTGGTTGACATTTCCCTGGAAACAAGGAATAAGGCTGGTGAGCACTTTCCTAAATGCCTGTAGCCAGTGTCCCAGCAGCTGCTCAGAGGCTCTGACTAATGATGACTAAAGAATAAAAGGTCCTGAGGTCACTCTGCCCATGGGATCTGCCACTTGGGACAGTGTGGGAGACAGGCCAGTACAGAGGGAGACCCAAGCTTCCCAGAAAGCTACTGTCTCTCTCTACCAGGATATTTGGTCCCAAGCACATGGTACTACTTGAAGTTAAGAACCACTTGCTTTCCAGATTTTAGCTCAGACATACCACACCCTCAGACTAAGGCACAGAGGCTGGAGGGAAAGAGCTATGGAGTCGGGCATATCTGAGTTCAAATTCCAACTTGGCTGTTTACTCTTGGGACCCTTGAGTCAGTTCTGGGACCAATCTGCATCTGTTTCACCTGTAAGTTAGAATGATAAAAATGAGTTCATAACACGATTATCCACATATAATAACAAGCTTGTAGCATTTTAACCCAGGTGTGGAACACAGGAAGTACTTGAAAGATATCAGCCATTTTTGCTTCTAATGAATCGCTATAGCTCACAAGGTCCCAAATGTACTGTGATCGAGAACTTAAGATAAATTCCAGTCCAGAAAGCTGAAGAGCTCAGTACAGGAGAGAATCCAGCTCAAGAAAAATGTGACATGGTTAGTCCTGCTACTGGTCTGGACTGCCATGGAGGAGTGTCCTTTCAGGCCCTTTCCCACGGCCACCTGGTGGTACTTCTGGGAGCAAAGACAATCTCAGAAGGACCAACGCCCAGACTCCCTTTGACCTTTGTCCTGGCTTGGGCCCAGGAAGAGAGCAGCTGCAGGCCAAGAATAGGTGACCTTCCTCCTCTCCCTGGAAAGCAAAGCAACTAGAAGCCCCCCTGAGGGAAGGGACTCAAACCTGTCTGCAGGAAGGGGATTCCCTGGGGTTTAGTTCAGTCAAGGCCTGCCTTTGGGGATGGAGTTAGTATTTAGAAAGTAGAACACACTCATGATAACAGGCAGGAAGCCTTGGGAGACCCCAGGCTCTTTATCAGAGACCTTACCTCAGGAGTCCTCCTCCCCCAGCAATGTTCTCTTCCTTCCTGGCCCCTTCCAGCCTCTATGACTGCCTTCTTTCTCTCAGGAACGGCTTGTGTTCCTGTGTTTACCTGGGGTGTTTGGTCTGGGTATTTCTCTGTTTGTGGGTCCTTCCTTGTCCCTCACCCGGCGGATGCCTGGGCTGGATTGTATGTTTCCGGAGTTGCCAACTTGAATCACAGGCTTTTATTTTTAGAAGATTATGAAGGCGGGGGCTGGGAGGAGAGGACTGGGGACCCAGAGTTAGAATGGAGGAGGATCTGAATGTGTTGACTGTGGTAAAGGAGTGGAGTGAGGCCCCATGGGGGTGCGAATAAACCAGACTGGGGGAATAGTTGGGACGGTGAGGAAAAAGGGAGGTGAGGAAGCAGGGTGGGGGAGTGGGAGGGTGGGGGTGGGGGTGGGGGGAGTCCGATTCTCCCAGTACCCTGAGGGCCCTGAGGGAATCAGAGTCTATCCGGCTGGGGAGGTTGAGTGGAAGGGCCCAGGTCAAAGGTCAGTCTCTGGCATGTAGCTGGATCCCTGGGGAGGCTGAGGAGCCTGAGAAACCGGCGGAAAAAAAGTAGCTCCCTTCCCCCTCCCCAGAGGCTTTTGGGACCGGAGAATAGCTTCCTGTATGGACAGCTTTTCTGTCCCTTCTGCTGAGGAGGTCTTAACTCTTCTGGTGCTGGTGTCAGAAAACCATTCACTCTGTGGTGTGTTGTGTGTGTGTGTGTGTGTGTGTCTGTGTGTGTGTGTCTGTGTGTGTGTTGTGTGTGTTGTGTGTGTGTGTGTCTGTGTGTGTGTGTGTGTGTGTTGTGTTGTGTGTCTGTGTGTGTGTGTGTGTGTCTTGTGTGTCTGTGTGTGTGTGTGTTGTGTGTGTGTGTCTGTGTGTGTGTGTGTCTGTGTGTGTGTTGTGTGTCTGTGTGTGTGTGTGTGTGTGTGTGTGTGTGTGTGTGTGTGTCTGTGTGTGTGTGTGTGTGTGTTGTGACTGTGTGTGTGTGTGTCTGTGTGTGTGTGTGTCTGTTGTGTGTGTTGTGTGTGTGTGTCGTGTTGTTGTGTGTGTCTGTGTTGTGTGTGTGTGTCTGTGTGTGTGTCTGTGTGTGTGTGTGTGTCTGTGTGTGTGTGTGTGTGTGTGTCTGTGTGTGTGTGGTGTGTGTCTGTGTGTGTGTGTGTGTCTGTGTGTGTGTGTGTGTGTTGTGTGTGTGTGTGTGTGTGTGTGTGTGTGTGTGTGTGTGTGTGTGTGTGTGTCTGTGTGTGTGTGTGTGTGTGACAGAGGGGGGGGGAGGGAACATCATATTCAAACCCAAAGCTTTTAGGGTTAGAGAGTCCTCCCCCTGATGGAATGAGGAGCCCAGGCTGAGAGGAAATTAGCCTTAAAGTCAGAAACATGGTTTGTATATCTGTCTGCAACTGGGGGTTGTGACCTTTTGGAGTTCCTCAACCCTGCCCTTCAGATGCAGCCTTGGGAAGGCAGGAGAGACTCAAGGCAGAGATGGATGCTGGTGCTGCGAGAAGAGGGAGAGAACCTACTGTTCCTCGGTGCCCTGGAGTCCCCTAAGGCAACCCCAGTCCTCAGACACTGAACTTCAGTGTTCCCCCTCCAGCTGCCGCAACAAAAGGCAAGAAGCTGCTTGCTTCTTCTATGGGTATGCTCGGTACGTGTGACACCTTGCACACCCTGAGCTGCCAATAAGCCAGAGATAAAGGAGTAAACTGATATAGATGGGTGTCCTACCTTAACTTCAGCATAGGCTGTCTTTTCCCTCCCACAGTACCTCCCAACACAAGTACTAGATTCGGAGTCAGAACTGGCCTGGATTCAAGTTCTGACGATACACCAACAAAAGGTTTTGAACAAATCCCACTGCTCCTCGGGGTCTTAATTTCACTTAACTGCAAAATGGAGATCAGAAGTAAAACTATCTTTGGTAAAGCACCTGCCTATGACATCCAGGCAGCCTTTGTCAACCTACAGGGGTGGAGAGAGCCATGGTGTTACTGTCAGTTGTAGGCCTGGTCCAGAGGTTGGATGTAGCATGGTCCTTTTGAGACAGAGGCAGCTTGGAAGTGTGACCTTGGGTAAGTTCCTTGGGTCTCCATTTCCTCATCTGCAAAATGAGGGCTTTGCTAATACCTACTGCAATGGACTGTCGAGTGCAAATGAGATAGTACACATGAATGGTTATACAGTGCCTAGTGTTTGGTGAGCTCCATAAATAGTGGCTATTGTTGCCTTCCCCTCCCCCCACCATCTCCAGCAGCTTCCTACCCTCCTCTCACTCCTGCTACCTTCCTTGAAGGATAACAGATATGCCCAGGTCTGGGACTCACTGGGGTGAAAATATATTTTCCTGAAGCTGAGGCTTCACAGCATCTAAAAGGAGAAGGGAGACACGTTGCTGAGAGAGAAAGCCACAGGCGGAGGGTACTGGGAATTCACTGGGGGAGGGCAGAAGAAGGCCAGAGGCCAATGCTCCCTCTTCCTTTCAGCTGCTGGGGTCCGGCCTCTCATCCTGCTAGGCAGGGTGAGTGGAAACTGAGAGCTGCTTATCAGGTTAGCTTGGAGCCGACGTCTCTGGCTGTCTCCGCATATTACCCGACCCATCCATCCACTCTCTTGCACACCCTCCCTGCCCCCAGCCCTGCCCGTGCTAACTAGTTAATTGGATCTTGGCTAACCTGGTTACGGACAGAGTCAGCGGGCTCCTCTGCCTCAAGAAGTCGGAGCGGGGGAGGGTCAGAGCCGCGCATGTGCGTGTATGAGCGTGTGTATCTGTGTCTAGAAGCCTGTTTCTGAGCTCTTATCTAAGCCTCTAGGGATCCTATAACCCGTGGGCCTTCATCTGCATGCTTCGGAGGAGCTCAGAGCACCCAGCTTCACTGGAAGCTGCAGGACACGGATCACATGACCTTTTCCTCTAAGCCAACGGGACCGGCTAACAGTCCATCTAGCCTGAAGGCACATAGATGGAAAGTATAGATGATTCTTAGCTTCCTTCTCTGTAAAATGGGATTATAAAACCTCAGGGGAGTCATCTGTGAAGATCAAAAGGAACAGCAAGCACAGCTGCACTTGGTGCTTAGTAGGTGCTCTGTGCGTGGTAACTGATCACGACCACCCTTAATCAAGCTGAGTTCCAGCCAGGTTCTTGAGATCCTGGGGGCTGGGCAGAGTGGTCTGGGTGGAGGTGGAAATGCTTTCATTCACAGAAGCTTGCAGGTGCTTCCTCTGAGGCAGGACTCCAATCTCCTCAATTGTTTCTTATGCAAATATTATGCTAATGATCTTGTCAATGTACCCTAGTGCCCAGCTAGAAGAGGAGAGTGGGCCACGTCCCCAGATTTCACTTTGACCAAGCATGTCCCTTCCCTTTCCAAAGAGAAGTTAGTGTTGATCCACCTAAGAGGCAGTCCTCAGAACACTGAGCCAGAGAGGCTGTTAGAGGGAAAAACAAAGAAAGGCCTGGGTCTGGGTAGAAAGACAGCCTTATCTGGGCCATAATCATCAACATCAAAACGGCCTTTGGAAACGTCAGATTCTTCCCCGCCCCGTGCAGACTACTCTTCAATTACGGAGGCCCAGCCCCTGGCCCTCAGGGTGCTGGAACTGGGGAAGGGGTGGGAAGGGGAAGGGAGAGGGGGAGGGGGGCAGGGAAGGGAAGAGAGAGAGAGAGAGAGAGAGAGAGAGAGAGAGAGAGAGAGAGAGAGAGAGAGAGAGTTAGTTAGTTAGTTGACAGGCTGTTTCCTAACAAGCGAGTGTGGTCTTCTTTGAGTTCTCCTTGAGCCAGAGGCCAAGCTGAGGTCAGAAGGGCTCACTGTAAAGTGGGCAGGTGACAGTGAAGGACATGATGGCAGAAGTACTTGTCCCTCTTGCTTTCACTTTCTTCCCAGCAAGCTGACTTCACTGTGGTCTTTATGTCAATCTTCAACAAGAACCCTGAGATCTGATAATTCCTGCCTCTCCAGGGTCCAGTGAGACTTAAGGCCTCGATGTCTGTTAGCCCTAAGTGATGGGCAGATTGATAGCAAAGGAAAGGCAGGTGCCCCTGCTGGCCTTTCCATGGCCCTGTGAGCTCAGCTACGTAGCTGCTCCCCCTCTGCACTGCAGCTTGATAAGTCCCTTCCCTGTGGCAAGGAAAATGAGGCAATCAAATGGTATGTGCCTCCAACTGGGTGGGCTCCAGTTGGGTCTCCATTAACCTTTCTGCCCTCTGGATACCCAGCCTGTCTTCTAATTCCATCCTCTAACTTTGTCCTCCAGATTACAAAAAACTAGAGGTGCAGGGTGATGCTGTAGGCACAAAATCAGCAGCAGGTGAGGATTGCTAATCAGAAAGATGTGGGCGTGACCTCATTCCTGGGATTCTGTGTCTACACTGCCAGGCTCTTTTGCTAAAATGCCCAGGCCTGTAGGCCACTTTCTTTGGTTCCTCCAGTCCCTATAGAGAGAAACTCAAGTATCAGTACCTACTCTGGGGCAGACCAAGCCTTTGACACTTAGTAGGTGCTCAATAAGTAAAAAACAAAACAAAAAACCCAAACTAGAGGGCCCAGAGAGTCATCCCTGAAGACTGTCTAATAAATGCCAACTGGTGCAAGCAGCTAGCTGCTGTAATTAGACCAAGGAGGGCAGTCACTTACTAATATTGGACTTGTGGCAGGGTTACCAGTCATCAAGGGTAGGGATAATGAAGAGAGTCACTTCCTGTACCCTCAGAGACTTCCTTCTGAGATGGCCTTCTGAAGAGGGCAGATCAGCACCCATGTGCCATTGTTAACTTAGGGTCCCTGGGTCCTGTGGCCTTACTAGTGCCTCACATGGTCTCTGGCCTGGTGTTCCAATTAGGACTCTGACCTCTCCTGTTCCTGCCTTTCTCCTGGAGCCCCATAACATTTATATCCATTACCTTATGATGCCTATCAGTAGGGAACCCAAATGAAAGTTCCCTATACCCAAGACTTATCTTTTCCTTAAACCCAAAGCTTCTAAACCCTAAGGCAGGTTTATCTTCTGCCTGTTCTGTACCCCAAGAGTGGAAGCAGAGGCCTCCGGCTAGACAGGAGACGTCAAGTGTTTGTATTGGAGTAGAGAATTCTGGTAGGGAGAGGGTGAGAGATAGAATGAGAAAATAGAAAAATAGAAAGGAGAGAATAAGAGAGAGGAAGGAAGGAAGGAAGGAAGGAAGGAAGGAAGGAAGGAAGGAAGGAAGGAAGGAAGGAAGAAAAGAAGGTGACCATGTCTGTTTACAGAATCACAGAGCAGAAGCATGCTCTGCCTGGGAGCTTACAGGTTATCAGGGAAGATGAGGTGGCCAAATACAGAGCCTGGAACTTCTGTCCCTTGGCTATGAAGCCTTGGCTTGTTCCTGCTCTCTGGCCTACCAGCCCAAACCCCTCTTTCCTCACTGGCTGCCTCCCCTTGGCAACCAGTCCCCGAGGACATACTCCTGGGTACCATCCAGGGGTGGGGGCCGCTCAGGAGCCATGCCAAGCTGGGAAGCATGGCCAGGAAAGAGTCGGCAAGCAGATGCCGCCCCTCTCCTGCTGCCTTGATTAGAGAAATTGAGATGTTAATAATATTCTGAGATGCAAGGTGCTAATTAAAGTTAATTACTGTTTCCTTGTGAAGTAACCTCTCCTCGTGTTTACCAGGAACAAGGCTGCCAGCCGCTCCCCTGGCTCGTGCCAATCACGATGCCCGCTGCTCGGTAACCCCACACCCCCACAGGTGCCCTCAGCTGCCCCAGCTCAGCCCAGGCAGGCACCAAGAGCTGAGGTTCCCAGGCCCTGCCTCTCAACTAGCCCTGTCAAGTAACACAAAGGCACCTGAGTATCAATGACCGTATGACCTAGAGACAGGGCAGAGGACCTGGGGCTGTCACCATGGTCTCAGTTCTCAGTCTTCTCTTTTCCTGAAGGCTCTTGCCTATCTCTTTCCAGCTCACTGACCTGGAGCAAGGTACTTAACCTCTTAGCATCTGTTTTCTCATGTGTATGTGGGGCTCATAATTCCTACCTCATATTGTTGTTCTGAGAGTCAAATGGGACACCACCTGTAAAATGTTTAGCATAACCACATACATAGTTGGATTTAATAAGCTCCCAATTAAGGTTAACTGTGATTGTTTTTGTCTGTTAATGATCATCTGCCTTCTAAACCCCTCTGCTGTGTGGTCTGGCTGCAGGACATAAGTGGGTGAGCTGAGCACATATACAGTTGTCCTCCACATATTGGGCCACCACCCCAGGCACAATGCACGAGAGTCCCACCCTCACTCCCCTTTGTGAAGGGCTATCCTTCTCTACTATTCTATCCTTCTCTATAGCCTTTTACCCAGTCTCTCTCACCTCGACAAGTGGCCAACCCCAGTGTGTGTGTGCACTTGAGCATGCGCGTGCATACGTGTGCGCACACACGGGCATGCGCACACATACATGCAGGCTCTCCTGTTCCAGACTTCAAGGGCTTTGGGGGAGAAGCTACCCTCTTGGGATCCAGTCAAGTTACCATGACAACTATTGCAGGTGTTCCTCTCCAATATCTTCTGCTCCCTTCCCAGCATCCCCTTCCTAATACAGCCATACTGGCCAAATTCTGGGGGTGGGGGAGAACCACCTTTATAATAAGAATAGCCCAACACCTAGTCTGGACTACCTCTGTCTTCCTGTCTTCTCAAAAGTCTTTAGGCTGGGGTAGGCTGGGGAGAGGGCCAGGGGACCAGACTAAACCCTGTTCTCAATTATTCCTTCCAACTTAGTTTCCTCTGGAGTAAGTGCTAATGATTTAATATCACTGTCACCTTTGATTTGGGAGGATAGAGACTTTGCAAAAGGCCCCCTGACTATATCATAGGGAATTGAAAAGTCAGGAGCCCCTGCTGGCTTCCGATACCTCTCTGGCTACAGGAAAACCCCTGGCCTTTTCTCTCAGGGCAGTATTGTCCAGTCAAGCCTAGGCCACTTCTTTTAATGGGCTTAGAAGGGCAAGAGAAAAGCACTTGGTTTGGACATTCATCCCAGATTTGGGGGTGAATGTGATTTGGAGGGGCACTGACCTCCTCTGGGAAATCCCCAAGGCTTGGCTACTCCTGATGAACCTCCTCATTCTCCTAGCTATGACCCAGATCCCAACCTCAGGCTTAGCCTGGGTGAAGACAGATCCTATCTGACCTACTCCTCTCCAAAGCTCTGGCTTCTAAACCCTCTGGAAACCTGGACCCTACCTCCAGAGCACAGCTTCTGGTTCCAGATCCAACCGCTTTCAACCCAAGTTCTTCCACATTCCATCTCCTCCTGAGTGTCCCTCTTAGCCCCCACCCCACCAGTCTCCTTCCTTCTCCTCCCACAACCCTTCTCACCTAATCTTTTTAGGGACTTCCAGTCACTCCACCCCACCCCACCTCTGTTTTCCTGCTTTGGCTATACAATCTCGAAGTAGATTTCCTTCCTTTTCTTTCCTTCCTTCCTTCCTTCTTTCCTTAAACAACTTTGGTGGTGGTAGTGGTAAATAACATAAACAAGGTTCTTGCCTTCAGTAAGCTTTTACTATAGTGGGAAGAGACAGGACTTAAACACGTGACAAGGTAATGGCAGGGATAAGGTCAGGACACAGGACAAAAGGGGCCTGAGACCCAAGTTAAAAGGGGCACCTTCAACTTGGTCACTTGGATCTGAAGTTTGGGGAAGGGCGATAAGCAGTTCCCTAGGGCTACTGGAAAGGAAGTGGACACTTGGCACAGTTCGTCTATACCTCTTACCCTGTTGCTAGCCTCTGCTCTGCTGCATAGTCAACCATGGCAAAGGTGTCAATCAGGGTGGCCTCTTCCCAACGGTCTTCACCTCCACCCACCATTTTTCCAGCTTTTAATTCATAATGCTCAGAGGATGAAGAGTAACACTGACAAATCCCAGGGAACTTATTTATTTTTCTATATTTTTGGTTTTATTGAGACAGGTCTCACTATGCAGTTCTGCCTGTCCTGGAATTCACTATGTGGGCTAGGCTGGCCTCGAACTCACAGATCCACCTGCCTCTGCTTCCTGGGATTAAAGTGCTGGGATTAAAGGCATGCACTACCACACCTAGCTTTAACTTATTTTTATGTATTTCTGAACACGTGGTGCAGTACTCTCAGAAGCCAGAGAGGTGTTGGAGTCCCAATGCTGGAGTCACAGGTGGTTGAAGTCACAGGTGTGGAACAGAACTCAAGTCCTCTGAAAGAGCAGCAGTGCTCTAACTGCTGAGCCATCTCTGCAGTCCTTGGGAAAGTGTTTTAACACAGCCTTCTGCTACACAAATTCCTACTGCTGCAATAAAATATGCATGCTTGGAGGACTTAGAAGGATCCTGGGCAGGAAAGGACTCGTGGGGGCAGCTTTTTGTGGGTACATGTTTTGAGGGTTGGGAGTACAGAGGGCACTGGGCAAGTGAGTAGGTCCAAGCTGAGTAGAATCACATGCACACTGGCAAACACAGCCCAGGGACTTTGCCCTTCCCAGTACTGCAGCACCATGAAATATTCAGGCTTCTGGATGCTGAGGCTTCTGGATGCTGTTTATCCCTTATTGTCCCCCTCAGCAAGGATACTTCTTCCTTTACATCATTTACAGATGTCCTCTTTCCTCCCCTCAGAGGCAGGCAGGGCAGGGCAGGGAAAAGCAGACCTGAAGCTAGAGAAGTCTTTCTGATCCTGTAGGTAGGAGGCAGAGCCCCATCTCACACACAGCTATGGCCTCTGCAAGAGGGAAGGAGATGCGTCTGGGACTAGGGTGGGGTCAGTTTGCTTCCCGTGGATGAAGAAGCTTCAAGAGAAGAACGATGCTCCTGAAGGGCTCTGGAGAAGAAAGTCTGGACTGACCATAAAACCTGCCAGTTATTCATGCATGCACGCAAGTATGTATATATGTATGTGTGTGAGTATATGTGTTTGAGATGGGGTATTCCTACATGACTCTTACTGTCCTAAAACTTACTATGCAGACCAGACTGGCCTTGAACTCACAAGAGATCTTCCTGCCTCTGCTATCCAAGTGACTGAACTAAAATCATGCGCCATTATGTCTAGCTATCTATTTAGCTAGTTTTTTGAGACACCATCTCACCCCCTTACCCAGACTAGTCTTGAAATTACTATGTAACTCTATGGTTGTTCTGAACTTATATCAATCCTCCTGCCTCAGCCTCCCAAGGGCTGAGATCATAAGCATGTTTCACCATGCCCGGCTTAAAGCTACCATTTATGAAGCTCTTACTGAGCCTTTGCTTAGCAGTCTGTGTGCATTAGCACCTTAAATCCACAAGATAAATTTCGGCTTTATTACGCCCATTTCAGCTAGGGAAACTGATACTCACAGAGGTTAAGTAACTCCCCCAAGGCAACCAGACAGACAGTCCAGCACCAGGCTGAGTTCTCCCAGGCCTATTCTCCTTGATAACCTCCCTAGAGTTGAGAAGGCTTAGAAAGGGGAAAGTCAGTTTGTGTTGGTCCTTCCATCTGTTGTCTGTCCCTGCCAGCCTGGAGGGTTCTGTCCCCTCAAGCTCTGTCTCTTTCTCTATGTCCCAACAGACCAGCTCCCAGTTATGATTCCCCAGTATTTTATCTGCTCATAAATAAAACTTGTAACAGGGAGACAAAGCCAACAGACCTTGAGAAAGGAAAAGATGGAAAGGGATAGGCTCATGGATCTAAGCCAGACCCGGAGAGAATGAGAAGAAGAGACACATGGAGACGGAGACCGGAGGGAAGCACAGGGTGGAGAAGGAAGCAGGAAGAGGGTGCACAAAGACAGCTGGGAAGACGGAGGTAGGGGTGACTCCCAACCTGGACTCTAATAGAGGATCTCATCCGGAAGTCCCATCCCCACCCCTTCTAACTCCACCCACCCTCCCCCTATTATTTCCTTCCCCTCCCCCAACATCTTCTGGAGAACAATTCTAATTAGACTAAGTGACTAAGAGATGGTTTCAGCCTGAACAGCCAATTAGGTCAAGAATAAGGAAAAGTAGCTCCCCCAAGCTCTCACCCCAACCTACCCGCCTTATCTGCTGTTTACCCAGAAGGAATAGTCTCATCCCAAGACTCCACACTGTCATTCAAGTTCTTTGGTTTCTACTCCTTTCTCAGTTCCCAGAAGCAATTCTTCCTGCCATCCTGGCAAGTGGATACAAAAGAAGGGTAGGGGTCTTCCCGAGAGGCCATCTTCTAGAATCTTTTTTCTTTCCCTCCTGACATGTCTCTTCTCATTCTCTTCCCACACCTTCTCTCTTCTTCCTCTGGCACTTATTTCTAACATCCATGGACCAGGCCTCCCAGTTGCCATGGAGACGCAGTGTGCAGCTGGATGGTGAGTGTGTGCGAGGAGCTGTATGCACTTTGCAGTAGGGGAGGGTGGCTCTGTGGGAAATGCATCAGTGTGTAGGAAACATTCTTCAAGGGGAAATTAGACAGGGATCCAGGTCATCTCTCCGAAGTGTGACTGTACTGGGGGGACACTCTGGAGGGCCTAAACCTTTAAATAATAGATATTTTCCTCTGGGAACACTGTCCCCCAGGGTCAGATATTCAAGTCTATCTATCTAGTCTAGGCATGGACAGGCCAATTCTGGAGGGATCAAGGCTGCCCCTGCAGCCTAAGGAGAAGAAGATGAAGTCCAGGAAAAGATCAGAAGTGGATTGGGCTCAACCGATCTAGAGTCAACTCCCCTAGAATTGGGGGAGGCAGTTGTGTAACAGCTGAGCAGATGGGCTGACTGATAAAAAGACCAACAGCTCCCCAATAGCGTTCCAGTGAATGGCAGAGAGGATGTCAGCAAGCTGGACACTGTTCTAGTCATTTCCCCTGTATTTACAGAGCTCAAGGTACCTGCCTTCATCAAAATGAGCATCTCCTACCTCAGACCCTTTGCAGCTGTAGCCGTTAGCACCTGAATGTTCTCCCTAAGGGCCAAAGCTTGGAATCTCTCAACCACCACCACAACAAAGCTTCCTGGCTAGCTGAACAAAGCAACCCCTTCCCCTACCCACCTCCATCTGTTCTTCTTCCTGTCCCACTGTTTCCTTCCTGGCACTTAAACACAATCTATAATTATCTCATTTGTTTGTTTGTTTGTTTGTTTCTCATCTGTCTTCTCAGTTGGAACGTAAGTTCCAGGGGAGAGAGTAAGGGCACTGCCTAACTCAGGGCCAGCACTCAGTGCTCAGTCCCAGATGTCAGCACCTGGCACGGGCCTTCTACACGCTATAAAATAAAAGCAGACAAAGACTTCACCGACCCTTAGAAGCACTCTATTACCAGCCCCATTTTATAGATGAAGAAACTGAGGCTGTCACCTGCCCCAAACCAGGTCACCAGGAGTTTTATAGACAACTTTCTGCTATTATTAAGTTCACAAGTGACAGAAGGACTATCTTAACCAACCTGAAATAACCCTGGCTCCTCTTCCTGTCTTTCTGCCTATGTGTGTGTCTCTACTCCCAGCCCAGACATCCCCAGAGAAAGTTGGGGCATGGAAGGAAGGAATACAGAATCTATAAAAAATGTAAATCTGACCTTTTCTCTCAGAGGCGTGGACTCCTTCCATGGCCCTCTCCTCCTCCCAGTTCTTAGATGGAGGAGCAGGTCCTTCTAGTCCTGGCTTGTATTTCTGCTCAACTGCCCTTGATTCTCCAGACTACCCTATCTACTCCACCTCCATGGCTCATATACAGGACTTCCTGTGCCACCACCATACAGGTCCATCCCTCCCTCCCTCTGTGAGTTTTCAGTCATTTGCCCTTTGAAACTCATTTACCACCCGTTTGGGAAAGCCTTCTTGCCTCTGGAGGAGGCAACCCTTTTGGTTCTTGAGCCAGAATTTCAGGCTCAAGTCTCAGCTGAACACAGATGTGTTCATTGTTTACCTGTCTTTATTTCTCATAGAGACCATGTGTCATTCTTGGGGTGTCCCAGTATCTGGTTCTTGACTGGTAAGAGGGAGAGGCCCAGGAAATGTTTGTAGAATTAGTAAGTGAACCAGGGTCAGGATTCTGATACCAGTTGGCCACTCCCCATCTCCTTCAACTTCCTTGACCGTTGACATTTTCCCCCCTTGGCTTGGTCTTAACTGGAGGGCCTCCCCATCCTCCACTGTCTCATCAAATAAGGGTGGGGAGGATATGGACCCCTCCACACTGCCACCTCATTCAATGAGATCAAAAGACTGGAGGAACCATCACCATGGCCACTGGTAGAGCAGAGGGCTTCAGAGTCCATAGATGGGTACGGGGGACTAACTGGTTTGCAGACCAGGGAGTTGACCTAATCCTGTGGACTCAAGACTGCCAAGAACTTTGCTTCCCTCATCTCTTCTCCCACTTCTACCAATCCCACATTTAAGAGTACATGATCCAGCTGCGTGTTCATGACGTCCTCTCTCGCTTCCCCCATCCATCCTCATCCTTCAACATACGGCTGGCTACAGGTCATTTCAAAAGTACCAGAGACCTGGAGAGTCTAGACTCCATCATGCCGCGCATGTAGGAATGGATGAAGGGGAGCCAGCGACGAGGCCCTTCCCCCTCCTTCCACCCCACGCCGCCGTCCCCTAGTCAATCCGGGTTTACACCGTGGCTCATCCAGGATTAGTCCCTGTGCTCAGCTAATCCCAGTGGCTGGATGGAACCATAGTCCGAGGCCTGAAAGCACAGGCCTCGCAGGGAGCGCGTAGGCGGAGCGGAAGCAAGCCAGGCTAGAGAGGAGGCGCGTCCGCGAAGGCGGGGCCGGGAACTGGCCGATCCTGTATCAGTTCTTCGACCTCTCTCGAGCCGGTGTTTACCCGGGAGCTGGACAGAGGAGGCCAGGCTCTCCATTACGGAAAGGGAAGGAGAACGCAGTCGGAGCCCAGGACAGAGACCTTGTCAGTCCCCTTCCCCAAAATCAACTTCCAACTTTCGTTCTTGAGCGTGGGAGGAAGCGCCAGACACACAGATGCTTCCCACCCCCCAACCCCCCATCCAGTTCCGCGATGCCTACTCACTGCCAAAGGAGCGGGAAGTGATACACCAGGGAACGACACAAGGGCCCCAGTTCCCATCCTCAAATCCCTGTAGAGCTCCCCACTGAAGAAGGTAATACAGCACCGTCCTCCCAATGAGGCTCTCCGACCCTGATCTGCACCTGAGCTCGGGGCAGATGGAGTGCACACGCCAGAGCAAACAGGGATCACTCTAAGGTGCACAAACCAGGTGTCTTACCCTCTGAGTTCTCTCCCCGCCCCGTCTTCAACCCCGGAGGGCACCATTGATCCCAGTGTGGGTCTCTCTCATACCCCTAGCCCAAGGCATCCACCCAAGAATAGCTCTATTCTCCCGGGGCTGTAGACCCGAGGGACTGGAAGAAGCGGAGTGGGGTCCGGTTTTCACACTTTTATTGTAAAGCTCGGGAATAATTACACGGGTCTTTCATTGACAGCTCAGCAAACAAACCGGAAACGAACCGAACCGGAGGGGGTAGGGGCGGTGCCTGCGCATGCTCGCGGCGAGGGGAGGGAGGTCAGAGAAAGAGAAAGACAGAAAAGACAGAAATCATTACAAATCAACGGGATTGTGCTCGCAGCGCCGGGGGTGGGGATGGTGTGGGGCGGGGCCCTTCCCGGGGAGCGAGGCGGTGGGAAGTGGCACGAACCGAGAGAAACACGACCCCGAAGTGGGCACCCGACGCGCCCAACCCCCCTCCCCAACCCTCCCACCCGACACACGAGAGAGACACGGCCCCCCTCCCCACTCAGATAACCCGAGGAGACACAGTCTCCCCTCCCCATGGGCAGACATACCCGCCCTGGAACCCCCTTGGGCGAGACACCCCCCCTCCCAGAGAAGTCTCACAAGGAGATGCTCCCCTAAGAGACTTTCTCATGGTCAACACAAGCCCTCCGAACACCGGAGACAGCCCCCACCCAGGGAAGAAATGGCTCCAGGGGGCGCGCTCTGGAGAGAGTGGTATCCTAGAGCCCCTAGGAGAAAAGACAATTCAGAGATGCTCAGCCTCATTCCAAGTGCTGCAGGGCAGACAGACACTCCCATCGGAGAGATGGGGGTCAGAGACGTCTCTTCCAGGGAGCTTCAGAGACAGCTCTTGCCTGGAAAAAGAGCCGGCCAAGACTGACTTGTCTTAGGTACTCCCAGGAACCCTGGGAGGTAAACAGGCTCCCTAGAGAGCCTGGGTAGGGAAGAGAGACATGTTCCCATGGTCCCCAGTGGGAAACCATGTCCCCAGAGACTCCCAAGGGGAGACATAAGGAGTAGGGAGCCCCCAGGTTCTGGATGCCTAGAAACAGCTCCCCTCCTGATGTGAGAGATGCTTCTTCAGGGACCCTAGGAAATATGTCCCCACATACCCTTCCCCTACTAACAGACATGTTCTGAAGTAGAGAGATGGGGACCAACTTGGTCCCCTCTAGGAAGACACTGACTGGGTCAGGCTGGGTTTGAGGGGGGGTCTCCTCTGGCCAAATGTCGCCTATTGGTACATAAAACTGTACGCGACACAAGGCATTGGGGAGGGGTTTCACAGACCTAGGACCAACAAAGTCCCTAGTGCTATCACCCACCCCCTGCCCACCTTTGGTTTCACCTCTTGAGTGCCCAGGTGGTGACAGACTCAGTGCCCTTACCCCAACCAGGGGGTCAGGGCCCTGCCTTTGCCTGTGGAAGGGCTTCTGCTCTGTGCTTCTGAGCCCTCCCAGCCATCTAGGCTACCCCCTTCCTTCTGGCTTCTCCATTGTGCAAAATGTTCCTCTACCCTCCTGCTTAGTGCTCAGGAGTCTCCAAGGCCAGGTCAGGATACCCAAGTCACCAGGGGCTTCCGTGGGAGTCTATTGACCCCAGGATGCCTCTTGGCTGGATTACCCTCTCCATTGAGCAGACAGGCCTCATACAATCTATTTGTCCAGATCCTAACCTTCAGGACCCAGGACAGCCCTCCAGGCCACTGCCCCACTAGCCTGGCACCTCATGCTACCAGCTCTGCCACTATTGCACCTGCCCCATTTGTGCAGGGGAAAGGGGCTGTGTCTTTAACAAGCCCCTGGCCCACTTTCTGGGCCTCCCCCAGGGATGGGAGCCTTTGGCTAACCCCTAGCCTGGCTGTTGTCACCTTAGCCACCCTACCCACTGCCCTCCACAGAAGGGCTGTAGATGCCAGGGCTACCACCCTAACAGTGCCCTCCTTCCCAGCACTGTTACCCCAAAGACAAGTGGGGTTAAGGAGGCTGAGAATAGGGTGATTCTACAGCCCCTGGCTTTTCTCTGGGGGTGGGAATAGGGTCTCTGGGGTTACAGGAGTCAAGACTCCAGCAGCACAGCTCCCAAAGGCACCAGACAACCCAGCAGCCTGTCCACCCCTTCCACAATGGGCCACCGTCCCCAAGCTTAGACTAAGTCAAGTGGGAGCCATACCCTGAGTCTCCAGCCTCCCAGCCTGGGCCCTTGGGGAGCTGGAGAGGTAGGGGCCAAGGCAGTGGGGGCTTCTGGAAGGAAGAGAGGCTGAGGCTATGAGATGGCCACAGTGGGAGATGGGGGGGGGGCTCTGCAGGATACCCCTCACACCTTGGCCCCCCGAGGTGAAGAAAAATCCCCACCTCATCATGGCTGACTGGGCTTCTCAGCCCCCTAACCTCCCTACCCCCTCCCCATAGGACCCCTGACCCTGGTGAAGGGAAGCCCAACTGGAAGAAGGGGCCTGGAGCCCAGGGTGCCCTGAGGCAGCCCTTCCCACCCCCTGAGATCAAGGCAATGGTGGTTTTACAGGCTGACGGGTCAGTCATGGCAGGGGCTGGGGGCTGGGGGGCAGGGAGGAGGCAAGGTCCCCCAAATAGGAGGCAGCAACCAGCCGCCCCCTGAGCAAACTTTCCTGCTCCCAACTCACCCAACCAGGCCAGAGGCACAGTCATCCCATCCCTGTCCAGCTGCCCCCCCACAGCCTCAGGGCCCCTCTTGTGATGCTCATCTGGGTGTGGGAGGCCAGTCTGAGCGGGGATCCCCCCCCAGGGCACAGCGCAACAGTTCCAAAAAAATAGAGATTTGTATTTAAAAAAAAAATTAAATAAAAGCCCAGCTCTGCTGATAGGCGAATGTTACCCCTGTCCCCACCCCCACCCACCTTTTGTTTCCTTGGCCTGCACCCCCATCCCACCACAGCCCCAGGGGTATTTACAACATGGAACAATAGAGGCCTGGGGGGGCACTGCGGCAGGGAGGAGGGGCACAGGGCAGGTCCCCCCCAGAGGGGCCCCCCAAGACAACACAACATCAACAAGAAAAGTTGCAAATCAGGCAGAAATGGGGGACATCATTACAAGGTCCTTATATACAGACACCGCAAGACCAGCAGGGAAGGGGGTGCCCAGATGGGATCAGGCATGAGCCTGTAACAGGCAGGTGGGCCAGCCCAGGAGCAGTACTGGAAGAGGCCTTCACAGCACTCTCACCCCAATCCCCACCCCACCTTTGGTAACAACAGCCCTTCAGAGAGCCCCTGGTGGTGGCAAGTTTCCTTTGAGTATCCCCAGGGAGTAAGTCCCCTAGTTTACCCAGCTGCAAGGCTACACTGCCCTGGTCAGCCATGCAGGAAACAAGGAGTTAAAGTGTGCTGCCCACTCTTGATTCCACCATCTGCCCAAAGCAAGGGTGCTCCCTAGAAGTAGATGGAAGGGAGCCCAGTCATTGCAGAGGAGCCCTCGAGGGCATCCGCTGGGTGGAGCCCCAAAGAGGGGGGAAGAAGGGGCTCCTTGGAGCTAAGGGGTAGGAATGGGGGAAAGGACTTGGACCCTGCATGGGGGCAAGGGCCAACGTGGTCTTGAAGCCAGTACTCCCACGGATCGGGCCCTGGCCACAGAGTCCACGCTGGAGGGAAGGAGTGGGGCTCTGGAATAGACCCAGTTGGGAGCTGGCGGCGACTGGGGGAGGGGTGGCCGCCGGCCAGAAGGGGGCTCACAGGTAGATCTCACGCTTGGCGGCGGTCTGGGCAGATGCCGGTGTGGCTGTGGGTGGGAAGTCCGAGGTCTGGGTCAAGGGAATCTCCTCCAAGGTGGCCGAGTCCTTGCAGGAGTCATGGCTACTGTGGGAGAAGGCACTGTAGGAGGGCAGGAGGCGCACGGGGGCCGTTTTGGTGTTCCGGTCTTCCGGGGGGCTGGGGCTTCCGGCGCCCGCAGGCTCCTGCCCTCCTCGGTCCTGGTAAGGCACGAAGGTGGAGAGTTTGAGGGCGCTGCTCTTGGTCCGGCGGCTGGGAGACGACTGGCCAGGCATCCAGCATGTGTCAGAGTGACCAAACTCGCTGCACTCCCGGGTACATGTGCCCGTCATGGCGACATCGGGCAAAGGGCGGAGGTCTGCAGGAGAGCAAGAACAGCCATTAGGGATGGCAACCTCAAAAAGCTCGGCTCCATGGCCTCTCATTATCATACACATTCTGCTTCTGAACTGAGGTGCAGTTCCTCCTGCCCACCGAGCTTAGAAGCACACACCCCTCAGGCAAGCCCTGCCTTCCCTATCCACCTGTGTGTGGCCCGCTGTCACTATTCGCCGCCCTCTAGGTCAGTCCCCCCACCCCCTTAAGTAGGTGCAATTCTTTCAGCCTCTCTCCAGCACTCTTCTCTCTCAGACACCGAATCTGCCTTCAAACAGGTGCACAAGCAGCTCATCTCCGAACCCTCACCTGTCTCCAGACAGATTCAATCATGGAATTCCACCTTCAGATAGGGTTGATGAAACCCCATTGTAATTTAGAGCCCTCCACACACACAAATACAGAGTCATGGTTATACAAATCTACTCCCATCAGACACTTCTGTCCCCAAAGACTGCACACCGCTGTCCCCAGACAAAGACTGCACATACCTTCTGAGTCCCTCAAGCCTTACATGCTCCCAGCTTCCTCAGAACCCCACCCCACCCTAGCAGAGCAATGTTTTACTTTAAAGCCAAGGGGAGAAGGGAAGGAGACGAGTGTCTATGTAGATTGTTCACACATAAGCATACACACACACATACACACAAGCATACACATGCAGCCCCTGCCCACCTCACACCAGCCCCTCACCAGCCACCACCTGGCCTTGCCCCCAGCTCCCTGCCCAGAACACCCACGGGAACAGGAGTTGGCCGCCTGACATCAGCAGTAGCCATGTGGTTGCTGGGCAGCAAGAGTCTCCATGGGAACGGCTGGGCCATGAGCACTTCCTGTCACAGCTGCCCCTGTGCCGCCCTCACTCAGGGACAGCACCAGGCGGTGACCCCCTCAGGGACATGACTGAGTAGCTCTGCCTGGGGCAGGGGCTCCCCCAGCAACACCCACCCTAGCTTGGCCTCCTGCCAGTGTAAGGTGAGGAGGGGGATAGTCTTGTTGTTAACCCTCAAAGTGCCAAAGCTCTGTAGTTCAAGCTTGGGGGACCCAGTATTGCACAGAGCACTGGGTGGGCGGGGCTGGGTGCTGGGGCGAGTCCCATAGACCCCAGACCCCAGAGCAGCTCCCACCTACCTGGCACTCTGCCTCAGGGCCTTCTCCGGCCAGCCGGCTCTGCGCGGGCACAAAAAGGACGAGACTGGTATGAGGTCACGCATGGAGTGACAGGAGAGGGGGCAGAGGGTGCTCTGGGCCCAAGGCCTGGCAGGTTAAATGAGGCCCTATGACTCAGGGTGAAGCCTGGGACTTCTCATCTTTTGGGAGGAGGGAGACTTTGGACTGAGAGAGGTCTGAGACTCAAGGACAGCTCTAAGTCAGTCTTTCCATCCCAAGGGCTGGCTTATTTAGAGTCCCCTCCACAGGCTGCCACAGATGCCTTCACACACACACACACACGCACACGCACACGCACACGCACACGCACACGCACACGCACACGCACACACGCACGTGCAGTACCGGCACACTCTCACAGTATATCTCACCATCCGTTCCCACACTCACCTCTCCTCCAGCTCCTCCCGTCAAAACCCCCCTAGACAGGCCCACCCTCCCAGACTTCCTCCCTTGGCTCTTCCTTAACCAAACCTTCTCCCGCTTTTCTCCTGGAGGATGGGGGAGTTTATCCTTCCCTGAGTTCCTCAGAGCATCCGGGTGCTATCATGAGAACAATCATGCTCTCATCTCAAATCCTCTCACTCATTTCAGGACCACCATCCCCCTTCCAGCTTCCTTGCCATTATCTGAACTTCCTGGTCACCATTTACAGGATCCCTGTAGCCAGGAAGGCAATGTAATGCTGAACCCAAAGGCCCTGGACTCAGACTTAGATATAAATCCCTTTCAGGTTTGTCACTTTCCAGATGTGTAACTTTGGGCAGAAATCACCGCCCACTCTCCCCAAGTCTGTTTCCCAGACCGACCGACTGTAACTTGAATATCACAAAGTTCTCAGGTGAGGACTCGTTTACGAGTAGACATATATCTTGTATGGTGCTTGCTACAGTAGAGCTCAAGACATCCTGGAGGAACATTTTAAAGCATATCACCCCTCTTGGATTTTTACTCATTTCTGGGGTGCCTCAGCCTACTGATGCTCCTCACCGTTCTCGGGGTGCTCCATTTCACCTATGCTGCCGTCAGGGGTGGTGCGCTCATAGTGGTCCTCGGGGAGAGCCAGGGGACCAAGTCGGGGACCCGAGGATGACTTGCTAGATGGCGTTTCAGACTCTTCTAGGCCACTGTCATAATAACTGTGCTGTGATGGGTCCTGCAGCTCCTGGGCCTGACTGGTGGCCGAGAAGGTGACACGGCGGTGAGGTAACTGTAGGGAGAGAGAGTGTTACTCTTGGTTGGCTAGCCACCTCCATGGGTCCCAGCACCACACCAGTCCCCAAGCCCAACAAGACCCTCCCAGGCCTCAGCAGCAGCCAAGAAGAGGCCCAGCCCCTTAGTAAAGCATAGGCCCCAGAAAGCACAACCTCAAGCAGAGATGCCTCGTAACTAGAGGCTGGCTTCCAGTACAGCCAAGTCCACACACTGAAAGTCCCAACACAGCATAGGTCCCACTGTTATCACAGTCCCCAAACTGCCATCCCATCCCTAACCCAGCACTACACAGCTTCAGCACAGCTCTCCTGGCCCTAGCCCAGCTTCCCGAGACAGGCATGGCCTCCCTTGCCTTTCCAGAAGAAGCACCAGTAAAGAGTAGAGCCCAAGAGCAGAACAGCATAGTCTCAGCCAACTTCAAATGCCAGCCTGGCCTCTAAGCACCAGCACAGGCCTCAAGCTTCTCAAACAGCTTCCTGAAAGCAGAGGACTCCTAATTCCCAAAGAGCTCCTCTGCACAGAAGAGTCTAAGTATACCTTCTAGGCTTGAGTTCCTCACCTGTCTCACTGCTCTGAAACTTGCCATTGCCTCCATCCAAAAGGTACCAACCTCTTGCATCTTGCTCCTCAGACCAAGTCTGTATGCTGAGGCCTCAAAGAGCCCCATCCTACTGAGCCCTCAGCCCCCCCCTACAAATCCCTTCATAGAGGCCTGGGTGTGGGAGCAGATGGAGAGAGGGACCCTGTTAAGAAGTCAGACCTGTGGTGTCAGAGAACATAATTGGAACCTCTCAGTGCTCCATGTCGGGAAAGGGCCTTTCGAGGGCAAGACCCTGCCTGGTAGAGCAAGTGACACCCATCAAGGATTAGGAAGGCTATTCTCCAAGGAGACCCCTCTAGGAAATGAAAAGACCTAGGAGGGACTTCCTGCTTGGTGGAACCAGACAAATGTAGACTGGGTGCTGGCATTGGGAGAATGGAATGGTGACAGGCTGTTTCCTGCCAGTAAGTTCTGTCTGCCTGCCACGGGTTAATGATCAGACCAGGAACCTGGCAACCTCAGCCTGGCACTTGGCATAGCCATCAAGCCACCCACCTGGGACCTCCACTGGTTTTCCTGCCAACTAGAAATTAGGAGTTAGGGAGGGCACAGATCCTGGGCCCCTGGAGGCCAGAGGAGCAACAAGGCCCAGGTCCTGTTGATGAGTCAACAGACTAATCCTCCAGGACAGAAGTGCCTTGTGTCAGCTCTGTGGCCCTTTCATAAGACGTCAAGGAAATACTCAAAAGAGATAATCTCAAGTTTGTAAGCCTATACTCCCACTCCCCAGCCCTTCTGCAACCCCTATTAATGTCTGGGGTTTGGGGTCAGGGTTGGGATATCAGGACGAGGAGCTTTATAGCAATAGGCAACTCATTGCTACTTCAGCATTTTCGAGAACTCCGATGATGCAAGGTCTGAGTAAGGAACAAAGTCTCTAAAACTGACTTGCACCTTTGGGGCTAGCAGGTTACACAGGAGCAAGGTCCACCTGGTATTGGGATAAGCAGGTTCGAGGCTGGTCCTCAAAGGCACAGGGCAGCCCTTCTCTGAAGAACGTAGAAATCAAATCCCTCGGTCCTGCATGTGGGCAAGTCCCTTGGGCTTTTCACAGGGTTTTGTTTGGTTGGTTTTTGTTTGTCCAGTGAAAAGCTGGGTGGTTATTCTCAACCTTAACTACTCAGGCAATTCTATCAGATCTTAAAAGACCAGGTCCCAAATCATTCCATCTCCAGTCCTGAAGGTCCTGAGACCTTGCTAAGCAGTTTATGGGCTACCCACCTCTACAGACCTTCCCGATCCAACATGTCTGAAATGAAATTATTTTCATCGATTGTCTTTCACACAGGCAGTGAGCTCATTACTATCCCGTCACCCACACTCTGAAAACTGATACCCACCTAGGAATCCTGGGAGTTTCTCCCTCATCCCCAACCCTGCTCCCTATCTATTAGGATCTTGGCTATTACTGGCCCTTTCTCCCTAAATCCATCCACCTGTCATCCTCACTGCCATCGGTAATGCCCCATTGCTCCCCCCCACCCCATACAAATGGGAATTGAGCTATGGCTTTACACAGGCTAAGCAGGGCAAGTGTGCCTTCTAAACTTCAGTTCCTCTGGGAAACAGACATAAGGGACTTTTCTCCTTGAGTGACATTACCAAGGTGTCTGGGCTCACTATACTCCCTCCTACACCCTCCACTCTAACCAGAATGGTCCCCATCCACCCTTTTTGTTTCCAACCTGGTCATACTCATCCCTGCTTCAAGAGCTGCTCACACAGTGACCCTAGGCAAGAGGACCCTTCTGCCCAAATCCTACCCATCACTGACAATGCTGGCTCTGAGCTCCTATTCTCCCAGAAGCCCATTCCTATTTCCCCCATATTATATCCTAAAAGTAGGAGGAGGCATTAAAGTCAAACAAATGTGGGAAACTCAGTTATACAAGTTTAACAAGTTCAGCCTTTGTTACAGGGTTTTGCAGAACCTTTTATAGGCTAATGTGATAGCTAGTCTCTTGCTAACTTAATCGTAAAATCATCTTTTAATTGTATAGTAGATAATGGCAGACTCTGGAAATTAGACTCTCTGATGCTATGTGCTTAAATTCTGACTCCATCAATGGCTGGTTTTCACTTATGTGAAGTAACTATAATAAACTGGCCCGTGTCACAAAGTTATGAGCCCTGAGTGAATTCACATATGGTACCTTGCACCTATCAAGGCTTCAAGAAATGGGAAAGAATAGCAGTAATACAAGTTCCACAGAATTGAATGTGGTGGCACATGAATTAATTCCCGAACTAGGAAGGCAAAGGCAGTGGATCTCTATGAGTTCGAGGCTAGTCAGGTATACATAGCAAGTTCCAGGCCATTTAAGACTACATAATGAGACCCTGTCTCAAAAAAAAAAACAAAAACAACAAACAAACAAAAAAGCCAATAGTTTTGCAGTATGCATAGGAAAGAGCATCCTATGGCCCTTCTCACTTGACATTTAAGATTCATTTCACTTGGCAACCATTTTTCCATCAAAGCCGAGTACCATGCAGAGCCTGCAGTAGAAGCTTGGCCTCTATGCTCCGATGATGACAACAGGTAGTGTGAGTTGGTAACACTCAAATGTTGGGAGGAGGTATTCAGTATGGTCCCATGGATGGGTGGAGTTGGAGCTCAGTGAGGGACAAGCTTTCAGACTTTGAAGGAATAAAGGGATCAGCGAACTAGAAGGAAAGGAAGAAGCAACGGTTGCCAGGAAGAAATGGAAGAAAAGAGTGTGAGGTTGGCAGTTTCTGGAGGTCACCTGCCAGAGCCTGACTTCTCAGGAGAAAGAAGTGTAATTAGAATATGACCTCCCCACACCTGACTCCTCCAAACTCTTCAGATTGTCTTTTCACTTTGGGGGTACCCCAGGGCTTTGGGGAGTTTACAGATGGAACCAAAAAGGAAGCTGGCACCTTGGTCCTCCTGGGAGTGTCTCAAGCCTCTTTGGTCACCATGGAGATAAGTTGCGGCTGGCCTCAGAGACTCCTCCAGGACAGGAGGCCCCTCACCCACAACTTCCCTCAGGCACAACCAGAGACGGAAGACCCAGGAGAGCAAGAAGTGAGAGACGGAGGGAGAGAGAGAGCTAGCTGGCAGTCCTGGCTAGGGTAAGTAGGTGAAGGAAGGGGAGGGAGGTGGTCTTGGGCAGGAGGCAGAGCTAGGACACCTCATCCTAGGATAATGGCTCATCTGAGCATGAGGGGACAAAGTGGGTCTCTGCAGTGTTGGAGAAGCACCTGTCTCTCCCAGGGCCCTCCCTCTCTGGAGCCCAGGCTGGTGATCATGGGGAGACACAGGGCCAGCTAATTGCTGAGTTGTTGGTGTGATAAAGAGGCTGGGAAAGGGACTTGAGGGAAGAGCTTGCCCTGAGGGAAGGTGGATGGTGTAATGAAAAGGTTCTCTGGCTTCACCTGGGGCAGGAAGGCTGACTGCCACCCCACACAGGTGTTCTGGTGTCTGGGTGTCTCGCAGAAGCTAGGCAGGTGGGAAAAACTGTCTTGGACCAGGGAGACAGCCCCTCATAAACATGGGCTGAGGGAACATGCTACGTAGAAAGCTGAAACTTTCTCCAGACATGGAAATGGGTGTTGGGGTAAGGCAGGAGAGGATATGCTGAGATAGGCCTGAATAAAATAGGCAGGTCTAGGGAGCAGGGAGGGATAAAGGGTAGACATGGTGAAATCAAGGCAGGATTTGAGAACAAAGCTACTTCCAGTCTCTCTCGCTGCTTCTCTCAGTTCCAAGAAAATAAGAAACCAAAACTCCAAAAATAGAGAACTTTATTGTAGGGCCACATGAATAGGGTTGGGGTAGGGGATGTGGGGCCAGCCCCCCGGGGCCTGGGGATGAGGAAGAAGTTAATACACAGTACATATTAGAAGGCACAAGTGGGGAGGTTCCCCCCTCCCCAGCAGAGTCCCCACCCAATTCTAGGTCTTCCGTGTCCCCTCCAAAGAAGCACCTATATAGCTGATCTCCAATAGAGACCCAGGTTTGGAGTAGTCTTCTCCCATATCTGCCTGTGCCCTTCTGTCTCCAAACCTATAAACCTGCCCATCAGCTCCACCTGAAAGACCCAGTAGCTAGCTAACTAAGCATACTGGGATCTGACAAGTCACAGACTTCTCCCTTGTAAGGAGGGGCAGGGAAGACACAAGAAGCCCCCTATCAGTTTCCACTCAGCCTAACCCTCCATATCTGGGCAAGGCAGCAGGGTCCTTAGTCGAGGCCTCAGTACCCCAAGATCAGTGTCCCCACCTCCCACAGTTAGCTCAGGATACTCCCAAATGATCTAGTTGATCATGGAAGGCAAGACACACCTGCTCTATCACTCCCACACCTCAGTCCAGATGGCCCCATGGTAGGGGTGGGGTGGGGGCTGGGGCGTGCTAAGCCGAAAGGGCTGGCCTACCTGCTTGCTGGGGTATTTGGGGGGGTTGGTGCGATAGCTGTAGTCGGAGTACTGCTCGGAGCCCGTGGACGTGGTGTCCCCAGTGCCCACAAATGTGTTTGCAGGCGGCAGGTCTTGCACCACCTGGTGCTTCTTGGAGGCGGAGGGTGACTGGGGTTGCAGCTGGATAGAAGGCAGTGGGGAGTTGGAGCGGTAATGGCGACCCAAGTCGGGGCTGCCTGGTGGGTAGTTGAGGGGTAGGTGGATTCGGGGACTGTCCCCGGGTGCATCGCTCATTAGGTTGAACTTGAGGGACTTCTGCAGCCCAGTGTCATCTTCATCCTCCACTGGCTTCACAGGTTTTGGGGACTTGCTTTTCTTCCCTTGCTCTTGTTTCCCTTAGCAGCTTTGCCGCTGGGCTTGGGGGCGTACAAGTCCTTAGTCTCTTCTTACCAGCCTGGTAGCCACTCTTGGCCTCCCGCTGCCGGCAGTAGCGCACCAGTACTGCCAGCGCGATGAGTAAGGCGACGGCCACCACACCGGCTACAACACCAAAGAGAATGTTGCCACGCTGCTTGGAACGCTCATATTCTGGATCACCGGCGATGTCAATATCCAGGGGCGTGTCCAGGCTATGGACAAGAAGGGTCTCTAGCAGCGTGCGGTTGGCTAAGGTCTCATTGACATAAAGGTGGACCAAGGCTGTGCCATAGCGAGGGGGCTTGCCACGGTCGCTGACCTTCACCACGAGGCGGTGTAACCCGTGGTGGCGCGTTCAATTTCCTTCTCCAGCGTGATGGCGCCTGACTGTGATCCAATCTGGAAGAGTCCATAAGGGTTGCCGCCCGCGATGCTATAGGTCAGCTCAGCATTGATACCAGAGTCAATGTCCTCCGCTGTCACCTGGCTGACTGTCTCGCCAAGACGTGTCTGCGGGGTCAGCAGTCGGTGAGATGTGTTGGAGGGGGCGGTGATAAAGGGTGCGTTGTCATTCTCATCCAGCACATTGATGGTGACACCGACGTACGCAGAACGAGGTGGGACACCGCCATCTACGGCCTTCAGTTGGAAGGTGTAGGTACTCTGTTGCTCCCGATCAAAGCTCAAGCTGGATAAGATGGTGCCTGTGCCATTCTGGATAACAAAGTCACCGTTGTCCTGCTCCACCGAGAGCTGCACCCGGGCATTCTCACCCTTGTCTCCGTCAATGACAGTCACCATACCCACTGGACTCAGTGCTGGCATGTTCTCCATCACTGAGAAGTTGTAGCCACTCAGCATAAATTTGGGGTCATTGTCATTACAGTCAAGCACATTGACAAGGACCGTGGCCGTGCCCTGAAGGCTGGGACTGCCCCTGTCTGCTGCCACCACCTTCAGCTCATAGCTGTCCCTCTGTTCCCTATCCAGTGATGTCTTTACCCGGATCTCTCCATTCTCGGGTGAGATTGTGAAGAGCCCTTGAGCAGCTGGCTCAGGTTCCAGAGAGTACACTAGCTCTGCGTTAGAGCCAGAGTCAGCATCACTAGCCGTGACCTCGGCCACCACTTCACCAGGCTTGTTGTTTTCTGGGAAGGCAACTTCAGTGATGCTCTGGGTGAAGACAGGGGCGTTGTCATTGACTCTACCACCTGCACCTTGAGGGAATTGGTGCTTGAGAGTGGAGGGTTGCCGGAGTCCACGGCCACGATCTCAATGGTGTAGTCTTTGACTTTCTCATAGTCAAGAGGGGTGGTGGTCTGCAGAAAGTACTTTTTCTTGCTGTCGCTGCCTGTCTCACTGGCCTGGCGTAGCTGGAAGGGCACATCACCTGCTACTACACAGGTGACGGCTGCATTCTCTCCCTCATCTCGATCAGACACCTGCACCAAGGCCACAGCGGTCTCCTCTGCCACGTCCTCTGATATGTTAGCCATTCCATCTTGATGAGTCACCAGCCCTATGCCTCTGATCTCAATGGTCGGAGCATTGTCGTTCATGTCTTTCACAGTTACAACTACCTGGGCTCGGGCACTCTTGGGTTGGCGCCTCGGTCCTTGGCGAGCACTGAGAAACGTAGAGTGCTTAGATCCTCACGATCCACAGGGCCCTGGACAGTGATAAGTCCAGTGTTTCTGTCTAGTCGCAAAAGGCGCCTGACAACCTCAGGTGCCTGGTGGAACGTATAGTCAATCTCCGCATTGGCACCTTGGTCCGAGTCATTAGCTTTCACCTACAGGAAACAGGGGCAGGTTAGTAAGCTAGAATGCACGTGCTGCTAATGTCCTTTCCCACAAGCACATCAATGATGCTAACTTAGCACCCTTTCCAAAAGCCACACACGGTACAGTCTTTTCCCTAGGCCTGGCACTATGGAAGACATCCCTAACCTATTTTCCTAAAGAGCCCAGATGCAGCTTGCAAATCCTTCTTAGTGACGCTGTATCACCAGGACAGGGCAGAATTATATTCTACTCTTCATTTGAACCAGTCCACCTAAGCACAGAGACGAGGAACTAATAAGCATTTCAGACAAATGAACTGTCCCTCCCCAGCTTTCTAAAAGGATGAGAAAGGGTTTGAGCAGTGGAGATGGTAGACATGGTGCACTTATGTGCATACCTTGTATACCTTGACATACATACACACAAGCATGGGACTGTAAGCAGTGATTTTATTTGAGTTCAAGAAGCTGTGTTTGTTAATGTGTGTGCATGCATCAGTGGAGACCCCCATGCCCAGCTAGAGGCCCCAGGTGAGGGGATTTCTATTGAAAGCAGCCAGGTAGAGATACGGGTCAGAAAGAGCTCAGCAGGCCCAGCCCAGCCACTGCTGTCAAACTGGGGAAACCTGTTTCTGCAGCTCCTTAACTGTTGTCTGCTGCTGGCAAGGCACCAGTGGAGGAATCCGGCCTGAGCCTGAGGCCAGAAGGGAGGGGTTGGTGCAGGCCACAGAGCCTGCTGGCAGCGGGCTGGGCTTCCAGCACCAAACAATGAACTGCCTGTCCCTTTGCAGTGGGCACGCCCTCCCACGCCAATGCCGCCCTGCATTGGGACCAAGTCTATACAAACATGGGTGGTAATGGGGCAACAGAAGCCAGGTGGGAATGGCCATGAGGTACCACTGGTGAGGGGTTGGAAGTATTTACATCCAAACAGAATGTAATGAAGTGTGTGTGTGTGTGTGTGTGTGTGTGTGTGTGTGTGTGGCCTGGGGGAGACGGTGGGAAGGAGGAGTAGGCATAACTTGGTAGAGCCTCTAAGGAGCAAAATGAAAGCCTTGAGTTCAAATCCCAGCTCTACTGCTTTCCAATTAGTTATATGGCTTTGGGCCAATTATTTAATCTTTCCAAGCCTCACTCTACACATATATAAAATGGGGAAGAATAATAGAACGTATTTCATAAGATTGTGATGAAGGTTAAATGGGATAATATAAAGAAATACCTAATACTGCCTAGACCATGGTGAATGTGCTTAACTAATCCCTCTTTCCTTTTTCTCTGTCTGTCAATCCTTCATTCATTCATTTACCCAGCCATCTGTTTCTAAGGAATCCAATTACACAGTGCTGAGCACTAAACCTAGAGGCCCTTTCGCCACTGTTGGACTTCCGTCCTTCTCCTTAGAAAGGGAACTCCATGCATTCCTGTCAAGGCTTTTCTACAGGGAAGACTCCTGGCCAAGGGCTCCCAGCCACCTCGGTGTCCCTTTGAACCTACCCATCCTGCCCTCCCCACCCCCCCACAAGGTTTCTCTGTGTGGCTCTGACTGTCCTGGAACTCGCTCTGTAGACCAGGCTGCCAGGCTGGCCTCAAACTCAGAGAGCCTCCTGCCTCTGCCTCTCACAAGCTGGGATTAAAGGCGTGAGCCACCTCCGCCCCTTCACACCTTTGTAGGCAAACCTCTAGCTTTTCCCTACCCAGCCCCACTGTGCCCATCACCAGCTTTCTGTTGGTGATGGACAGCTCTCCCAAGACCTCCCTGTCTCTAGACTGGTCACCTCAATTCTTAGCTATCTCCTTCCCCACACCGCTCATCTTTTTTCTGTCTACGACTCCTAGCTTTCCACTCCTGCTTCGTTCTAACTCTGCCTCTTTCCTATCCACTCTTCAGTACTGCCAACCTCTAAGGACTCTGTATTTCTGGCATCATCTCACCGAGAGGATGTAAAGACAGACTATAAGACATGAGCTAAGGTGGGCTCTGACCTCAGGCAAGTTTAGAAATCTCTATGGGCTCAGCTTCCTGTCTATAAAATGGGGATAATGCTCACTTACCTTGTACTATAAGAATTAAATTATATAATACACATAGTGCATTTAGAACAGCGCCTGGCACCTAGGCTATTATTATTCACCATTCTGAATGGTCTTGTCTTTCTATTCTTTCTCAGCCTCATTTCTATATTCTCGTCCACCAGCCTCTAGAAAAGATAAAAACTGCCACCCACTCACTTCGGCTCCTGGACCCAGAACGAAGGGTCTCTCAGGTTGGGTAACGGTGTCCAGGCCAGCTGATCTCTCTTTGGTTTGCTCACTTCATGGACAGAGATAGCTTCAGCCCATGGGGAAGGAGAAAGAAGATGGGGCTGGCAGGAGGCCAAGGGCTGCGATGACAGCAGGAGATACACCCACCTGTCTGCGGGGACGCTTCTCTGCTCCCTCCCAGGCCTCAGCCCCACCAAGCTGCTGCCCAGCCCCTGGGGCAGTTCCCATGAAGAAGGGTGCTGAGAACTTTCAAAGAGTTACTGACCCCTCTGCACTCATCTTAACACCACATACCAATGGCACCCCATGGCTGGAGAAGAAGGCAAGCATACAAACAGTCTATGAGATTTGTTAAAAGCCAGGAGCCCTGACACAATCTCAGGACTTTGTTGGGCAGGGACACAATGAGGTGCCTTCAGCTGAAGCAAAAATCTCACAGGGCTAAAGGGACCTGCCCCGGGGGTAGGAGAATGGATACTCTTACGGCAGGAGAGGATCTACTAGGTAAAAGATGAATTCCTTGATCCAGTCTGGGCTAAGAAAAGGGCACTCCCTGATCTTGGAGCAATTTCACTCCCAGAAGTTTCCCTAAGTTGACAGGGAGGTATGAGGCTCTTGAGATGCTCTGTCGCTGTCATCTAAGTAGTCTGACAGGGAAAAAAGTACTACTTTTCGAGGTGGAGGAGAAGCAGATAAGAAATTCTGCTCTGGCTGGGGCTGAGGAGGAAAGGCAAGCCCCACAGCATTCTGTTTCATTTCCCTAAGTGAAGGAACCTTCCACCTGCTTTTGGCAGATCCCATCTCTAAAGGTGGCTCACCCTGACAGGTTAGATGGAGTGGGCCTCTTACCTGGATGACCGAGTGGCCAATGGGACTATTCTCAGACAGCTCGGCTTCGTAGGTAGGCCGCTCGAACTTGGGAGCGTTGTCATTTGTATCAAGCACAGTGACACGAAGCAGGGCACTGCTGGCACGTGGAGGACTGCCGCCATCCTGTACCTTGATGGTGAGGTCGTAGGAGTCCCAACGTTCACGGTCCAGGTTGCCCATGACAATGAGCTGTGGCTGCTTCTCCTCTTGGTCCTCGGCCACCTGCAGTCCAAATAGCTCCTGGGCCTCAGGCCCAGCCTGCAGTTCATAGGATGCTACACCATTGGGGCCAGCGTCACGGTCTGTGGCCAGTGGGATGGGGAAGAGCGAGCCGATGTTGGTGTTCTCAGGGATAGCCAGCGTGATGACTGGTGAGGCAAAGTTTGGCGTGTTGTCATTGATATCTTGCACCTCTATCTGGCCCTCTAGCAGCCGGGGGCTGCCTTCTGCACGAGGTCCGTGATTGACACCTCAAACTCCAGGATACAGGGATTCTCAGGGATCTGGTTCTGGCACTCACGGAGCCCCTCTCGGTCAATGGAGGTCTCTGTGGTGAAAATGTCTCCAGTCTTGCCATCCACTCGAAGATACGGAGCACCTACCTCTAGTTTATACAGATGACCCACATCCGGCAAACCGTAGTCGGCAGCAAGGCTCCCAATGAGGGTGTTGGGTGGCTGTTCCTCTGGCACCTTGTATACTACCTGGGTGGTATGGCTGGCAGATGGAGCCATAGGAGCAGCAGTGCCAGCAGTAAGGGGGGCAGCAGCAACGCTGCCCCCAGGCCCTGGGCTGGGCCTCAGGGCCCCATCCTGGCAGGCTCCAGAATCAGGAGAACTATAAGAAGACACAAAGTAGAGGCCATCAGCTATGAAGAAGAAACTGACTCCGAAGTCTGCCAGAGCCACCCCCCACTCCCCCTCTCCCACTGATACACCATTCTCCCACAAGAAGAATCAATTCTAGCCCAGAACTGTGACTCCAGAACCCAGAGCCTCACCCACAGTGGGGTGCAGCAGCTGTGTACGACCCAGCTGGAGAAGCTGATAAAGCGACAGGCAGGTTTACAGCAGCTCCTGCCCTGGCACGCCCTTACCCAGCTGCGTTCGCTGGGTACCACCCCCCATCCGCTTTCAGCTCTAAGCTTTGCACAACGCCTCCTTCTCATCAGCATCTTGCCTTAGTCACCCATGGTAATTACCCTGATACTAAGATAGGGAGCAAAACCAAGTGGAAGGGTTAGGCCTGGGACATCTTCAGTTGGAGCACTCTGCCCCACATCTATAGTACAAAGCAGCATGCATTCACCCCTCAGACACCCCGGACCCTGAGAGACAGTCACCCAACACCCTCAATGGAAGCCTTGCTGCTGACTACTTGCCCATGCTTCCCACTCATACTAGCTGGAGGAAGAGTATTTCATCTCTTTCGTGCGTATGAGGTGTTATAGCCCCAATCCTTTGTTTTTGACAAACAGCATCCTCAATCACCAGTGTCCCCTAATCCCACAATCGAATGTGAAAATGTGAGCCTTGTGAAAACGACTAGCGGCAGGGCCGGGGAGATGGCTCAGTGGGTAAAGGCACCCTCTGCCAAGCCTGACGAGCTGTGTCCAGTGCCTAGGAACCACATCAGGAGAGAACTAGCTCTTGTAAATCATCCTCTGACCTCCCAGATGTTTTCTGTGACATGCATCCCCAGAATAAATAAATAAATATAAAAAGGAATTTTTTAAAAAAGAAAATGCTAAAGTTGAATAGGTGTCAGTCTTCCTGACTTCCCCACAAATGTCCCTCAAAATACACCACACACACACCACACACACACACACACACACACACACACAGTTTCCAGCACTCCTTGCTGCCCTGCTGCCAATGGGCAAATGTGTGGAAGGATTGGAGATCAAGATTGGGGTTAGGAGAGACTGACCTTCAAATTGGCATTGGGAGCTGCCCTGGCCTGTCCTTAGCAACAGAGAACCCAGCAGGTTAACTGGGCCAGAGCTTCGATGACACCATCAGCCCTTCCCTGGTCCACCCTCTCTGCTCTCCAGATGATCATCTGCCTCCTGGTTATTTTTTTTTCCCCAGTGCTGAGAATTGAGCACAGGGCATTGCACACGCCAGACAAATGGTCTACCACTGAGTCACATTCCCAGACCTTGTCTTGTTTTAGACTAAGTCTCACTAGGTATCCCAGGCTATCCTTGAACTCCCGACTCAGCTTTCAGAATGCTGGGATTACAGATGTGTGCTGTCACACCTGGCTTTGGCTCCTGTTTGACCCTTATCCCTGAGACATCCAGAACCTACTCATCCCTTCCCTGCCTCTAACAAGTCCAGTGTACCTCATACCCTCCTCTCTGCCACCCTCAGAGTCTTCCAGGAAGGGCTGTGCTGTGAACATTCTAGACTACAAGTTGCACCACCATGACCACAATACTGCCTCTTTCATCACCCTGTTCTGAGGCTGTCCACCTGCCCATGTTATCAGACCTGTCAGTACAGTCCTGGTCATTGGTCTCTCACCACTCCCCCAAAACCTCAACCAAGGTGAACCCTTCCTCTCTTCAAATCCCAAGTCTGTGCCCAGCATTTCTGTAGGGAGGGAGGAGGCCTCATGATCTATTTGTTTTCCTCATCCCTTTAATTTCTATCCCAGGCCTGACACTTGATCATGCCCATCCCACTGAAGACAGGTTCTGCCTCCTCCTGCAGCTCTACAATGCCTCCCTAAGCCTCTCCAACCCACAGTGACCTCTCTTCCTCCAACTCACAGCCACTTATTGTCTACTCCAATCCTAAGGCAATGAATCACTGGGCTGCCCCGGACACCGCCCGGCCCTGTTTGTTCAGCTATAGTATTGGACACCTATTCTTGTGTTCTCTGTCTCCCCAGGAAGAAGACGCCAGACATTCCAAAAGAGGCAAGAGGTCACAGTTCTCACTCATCCCCCTCACTCAATGTCACACTGCGAAGCTGGGTCAAACTGGGTATATGCTAGGTGCTCATTCACATACTCAAAGAATGCACATGAATCACTTAAAATGTGCTGGGCCTAAAGACTGGGCCCATGTGCTGTGACACTGGCTCCAGCTCAGTGACTGTCAGTCGGCTGAGTCACCTCTGTGTACCCATATGTAAGACAGAACCTGGGATGCGACCTCACCACTGCCTACTTCCTAAGCAAACAATTCAAAGCCTCAATTTTCTTTTTTCATCTGTCAAATGGAGACGATACCATGTATTTCCCAGTGGGTTTGAGTTCATGTAGGCTAAATGTTTATTGTGATGTAAGCACTCAACAAATGGTCTTTTCTTTCAAAGCACTTAGCACATTTGTAGTTACTGGCCTATTTGGAAAATTGGCTAACGTTTGTCTTTCCTACAGGACAATGAGGAGAGAACATTTCTTGAGGTAGGGTCTCATACACTGTAACCCAGGCTGTCCTGGAATTCAGGACATGTAGTCTAGGCTGGCCTTACATTGGAAACTCTTGAGAGCTGAGATTACAATTATAACCCTCTAATTTGTTTACTGTGTTATCTAGCATTGGACCTGACACACAGTAGGCCTGAAGTAAATGATTCTTGTGTGGTGGGGGTTATTTTAGTTCGCTGGGTTTAGTTCTTGATGGCTTTGGTCAACGGCTGACTCACTTGCCTACTTGCCGATTCCCTAGGAATCTACTGGGATAAAATGCAAATCTCCATTCAGAGTCAACTCTGTAGTAGACGCTCAGCAAATGTTCACCAAATGTACAGATTCCCTGCACCACTCAAGCACTTCACCTTCATTGGGGAGCTTTCTGCAAATATAGACCCTTCCTGAACCTATGAGACTGTCACCAGAACAAGCCTCTTCTCCACCGCAGCTCACTATCTTAAGGAGGAATATCATGATGCTACAAAACGTATCTCCAGAGGACTGTCCGAAAAGCTTCCTCATTATACCCCACTCCCAGATCACAAGGAGCTTGTGTTTTTGGAGGTCACATCGCCTTGGAGAACTACACAACATCATCAAGTAGGATTTTTCAAGCAAAATGTCTGTTCACAAAATTAGGTGGCAAATTAAAGGGTCTGTGGTCTAATGAAGCCACGGTGATTTATGGGCACTTCGATAGCTAAATACTATGCCTGTCACTTGGAGCTCTATTCCTATCTTGGAATCACAACCTGAGACACAAACCCCTCAGTCCTCCTAGGCCTACTTCCCTTTAAGACCTTACTTTGCCTCTAGCCAAGCATAGTTCAGAAAGGCTTTTCACTGGGTAAGGCACAACCCAAGGAAGTTCTGGAGATGGGGACAAGTGTTAAGGAGAGCTTAGGTCCTTGAAGTACTGGGAGAGTCCTTCCAAAATAAGGATTATCTGGCCCAACCCTTAGGAATTTTGATTGGAAGGTGGGATCTGGAGAACCCTAGGCAGTTGTAATACAAAGGTCTGGGGGAAAAACAACCGTGAGAGACACTAGTAGAAAAAGAACTTAAGCCATGCAAACTATATATCATTACATCACCGCCACCCCAACAAATTAAGGCACTGCTAGTGCACTGCTAAACTTTTTTTTTTTTTTTTCGTTTTTCGTTCAGCAGGGTTTCTCTGTGTAGCCCTGGCTGTCCTGGAACTCACTCTGTAGACCAGGCTGGCCTTGAAGTCAGAAATCCGCCTGCCTCTGCCTCCCAAGTGCTGGGATTAAAGGCGTGCGCCACCATACCCCTCCCAGATTCAAAACTATGTTAAACACGCTAGGTCACAAACGTATGAAAAGGCGGGATCTATGAAAGAACATCTCTTCCCAGCTTAAAGACTGGATTTGGAAAGACTCAACAGAAACCTGAAGCTGAAGTATGGCATTCCCCACATTTATTACCTCTCACTCAACCCTGGATTGCCAACCTGGCCTGCCCAGGAGGGAACCTAAGCTTCCAGCCATTTGCAGCTGTAGAGTCATGTGACCTGCCAGGAAGGGCTGGGAAAAAGCAGTAAAGAGGCCTTTCCACATCCCTACCCCCAACACTACTGAACTTTGTCCCAGGCGGTTGGTGTGGGGAGTCATTAGTCTCAGGTGGCGGCCTTTGAAGCGATTAGTACCTTATCTGCCTGGGCTGCCTTCCTAGGGAAGGGTGTCTCTCCACCCAGCGACATGGGTGCCCAAGACCCTGACAAGACAGATCCTAAGTAGAGAAAGGCACACCGACCTGTCCCCATCGAGGAGCCAAAAAACCATCAGACGTGGGAGGGAGGGACAAGGGCCAAGAGTCCAGAAAGGTCGAAGGAAACCCCATCTTATGTCAACATCTGAGACACAGGAGACATGAGGTTCATTTGGAACCTTCATTTCCATACCAGTTTGGGAGCAAGGTCCAGTTCTTGCTGGGTGCTGTGAGAAGAGCTTTCACTGTTCACTGAGTAGGTCAGCTCTGAAGACCCTGACCCCCACACCTGCCCCAGCACCATTACACAACAGTCGCTGGTGCTGCAAGCTCAGAATACCAAAGTACAAAGGGACCATCGGAGAGCCTGGGCGGGAGGGTAAGCAAGCAGAGCTGCATGGGGTGGAGCTGCTCAGGGGCTTCCCACAGCGAGCAGTACTGTTCCTCTTCCCTATCTTCAAGAACCGGCTATTAGCCTCTGCAGGCTTCCAGGCACCTGCATTCTTGAACCAGATTGCTGAGTTCAAACCTTCACCCCAACACTTCCCAGTTGTGTGACCTTATTTCCCTATTATCAAATGGGGAGTGGAGAGGGGAAAATCCTGCCTCTTGGGCAAGCAAGTTGACTCAGTGGATAAAGGGGCTTGTCCCCAAGCCTGATGACCACAGTTTATTTAATTCCTGAGGCCTAACAGAGTGGAAGGAGAGAACTGAACACTAGAAGTCATTTTCTGACCTCCAAATGTGTGTGTGCACACAGATAAACTAGACAAATAAAGGTAATAAATTAAAAAAAAAAAATCTGCCTCTTGAAGTTATTTGGGAGAACTGAGATCAGATACACTGTAAGACAGATTAGATATTTAAGTCTTCCAACCCTGTGAGAGAGCATTTTACTCCACCACCAGGCACAGAGTAGGTGCTCTCTGGCTCAATGAATCAATGAACGAATATGCTAGCCTATAAAGGCAAAGATAGTGTGTGTTCTACTACTGCACCCACAATGGGCACTGGGAAACAGTATCTGCTCAATACATTGTTTAAACAAAATCCGTCTCTGCAACACCAACTACCTTTGTTCCTGGCAGGGGCACTCTCTCACCCACACCAGAACCAGAACCCTGATTCCCTCTTAGCTCCTCCCCACCCATGCAGGCCCCATTCCACACAGTGTCTCTGCCCAGCTCTCTGCATAAGTAACCAGAACTCCGAGATACTCCTTTACAGCTAGTTCCTTCTAATATGGAACTAGAGATGGGAAAAGGAGTCGAGACGAGATGAGGCTGCTACAGAGCCCCGATCTATTCCCCTACCTGTTTTTCATCCTTTCTGAGGTTTCTTAGATTCTCTCCTGAAACCCGTCTCTGCCCTAACCTAGTTATTACAGGTTCCAACACCACCGCGGACCCCCCTACTCAAGAAAGTAACACCCAGATACTCACACACTAGACCTCTAAGGCTGCACAAATACCTTCTGGGTTGTACAGGTCCAGGCAGATCGTGAGGGCTGACCGAGAGCAGGTGCTGGAAGAAGCACCGCACCTTCCAGCTCTAAGTCCTGGGTTTAACCAGCGTGAAGCAGCCCTAGTCCTCACCTTCTCGGTCAGTGAGCGCTCTCCGCCACACCCAAGCACGCCCGAGCGCCTCCTCCCAGAGGACGCCTAGTGTGTGCACGTGTGTGTTTTGTGTGTAGTGGGGGACGACGGCCGTTCCTAAGGTTTTGGTCGCCATCCCCGCCCCCACCAGGGTGACTCCTGGCCTCCTGGAGCCCAAGGTGAGACTAGGTGAGGCGCGGTATAGTAAGAACTCTCTTAGGCCAAGCGGCCACTTGGGTCCCTCGCCTTCAGGACCGCCGCGGGGAATCCCTCCACTCCCGCATCTCCGGCCTCCGCCTAGGTCCCCACACAGCCGGCGCCGGCGGGAGCAGCGCAGCGGGCGCCGGGAGGGGGCAGGGAGGAAGCGGCGCCGGAATCACAAAGCCGCGAGCCTGGCCGGGCGGGGACATTCTCATAAAACCGATCCTTCAAGGCGGCAGAAACTGGAGTACTTGCCCTGAACTCAGTCCTCGATGGCCTACGCGACACTCGTCTTTCCTGCTGAAGGAATAGTTACCCTCCCTGTTGGGGAAACTGAGGCTAGAAGACTCAACTACCAGAGTAGCCGGAGAGTCCTATTCGCCTACCAGTTTTTCTTCTGCGCATGCTGCGATCTCTATTCTGGCCCCAGGGCTTTGTCAGCACACCGGACTGGCCTGCAACCGGGCCCCGGTAGAGGAGCACCCAGGTGTGCGGGACTTAGGTGTGCTAGGGACCCAGGTGCCTCGGAGGAAACAGCTAAATGGCCCGAAAAAGGTCTCAAACACCTTCTCTAGTGTTGTGCAAAGGGATCTAGGGCCACACAGATCCAGGGTGGCGGCATGGCGCGGCCTGTCAGGTCCAGCTTGTTCCCGGAATACCCAGCCGGTCAGGCCCTGGAGTAGAAGTGGGGGGAGGTGTCGCCGAGAAGCCGGTCTGGCCGGCCCGGGGGCTCCGTTGTGCCGATATTTACAATAACAAAGTCCCGACTGAGGTGACAGGGCTCTGAGTGCTCTCTAGGAGAGCCTGGAGGCTTCTCCCGAGGGAATCTGGCCAGGAGAGTGGAGTGTGGTGTGTGTGCGCGCGTGTGTATGTGTGTGTGCGCGCGCGCTGCGGAGTGTAATGTGACACTGTTGGTGTAAGGTGTGTGTGACAACCAGTGTTAAGATGCTTGAAGCAGTGGATTCTGTTTTGTGAGGCGCTGCTGTAGGTACCTCTCTGCTAGGGTGTGTGCTATCAAGGCATGTTATGAGACACTGGGTTGTGTATGTGTGGGTGCAGTAGAGAGGGGCAAGCAAGACCTGTGCTGTATACCTATGTCCTGGCCAAGGAGTGGGCAACCATTTATGACAGGGTGTGTTCTTTCAGCGGTATGTGTAGGGAGCTAGGTTTCAGCGTTCATCTGGCGAACCGAGGCAGTTATATTCGAACAGGAAGGCACGAGGTTGTGTTTGTGTGTCTGGCATTGCTCAGTATCACACCCGATTGTGTTGTAGCTATCTATGACCACGGGTTGTGTGTCCCCGCTGCTGATCGTGCAGGCGCCGAAGCAGATTCTGAGCTGGTGACTGTGCCCCAGTGGGCGCTGGTGTGCGGGAGGTATGTCTGTGCTCATATATGTACGGATGAATATATGTGGGTATATGTCTATGATGTGGCTCTTCCAGGTGTCCGCGACGAGCTGGAAGCGCCTGAGTGAGCTGAGCATATCGCCCAACAAGTGTGTGTGTCGTGGATAATGTTCCCAGCTTCCTGGTCCTCCGGCAGCCCCCGGCTGAGCTGAGGGCCTTGCGCTTCCCCGAAACCTTCTCCATTCCGCGCGCTCCTGGAGACTCTCATCCCCGCGGCTTGGAGCGCGCCCGGGTGCGGACGCCGGGGCTGGGGTCCAACTCCGCACCCCCTCCCTTCTCTCCGTTTCTTTACAGTGGACCTTGGAGGCAAGGGAAGCCCCAGCCGCAACCCCCCACTCGGTGTCCCAGCGGCCTCCGCCTCAGTCCCGGCGCTCTGGGCATCGACTGGGCCCCGGTCTCCTCGCTCCCGAGCGCCCTCCCTCAGCTCCCGCCGGCCATGGCCGCTCTGGGCCCCGAGCCGCAGCCGCCAGATCCTTACCCGCCTCGGGGCAGCACGGGTCGCCCGCCCCGCTGTCCGTGAGCCGCCGCCGGCCCCGGCGCGGGCAGCGGCTCTACACGGCTAGGGCTGGCGCTGCGGTTCAGGCTCCGGCTCCGGCTGGCTGTGGGCGCAGCAGCCCGGCGACTTCGCGTCCTCGCCGCGCTCCCGCTCCGCTAGTGTGTGGAGGCAGCAGCGGCGGCGGCGACGGCGGCGGAGCCAGCAGAGAGCGGAGCGCACAGCCGGCCCGCCCCCTCCCTCCCCCTCCCTCTCGGCCTGCCCGCCCTCCTCCCGCCCCCCCTTCGGCCGGGAGGTGGAGCCCGGACCGCTCTGGTCCCGCTGGGAGGGGACCCTGACCACCGCACCCCTAAAACAGAACCCCCTCCTCTTATGCTGCCTCCCACTTGCCTAAGGCCGACTGCACAGGCTTCCTTTTCGGCTCTTCATCTTACACTCATCCCACCCAAGCCTCCATCTAGGACCCCTTCGGAATTGCTCTCCCCTGCCTCAAACACCTGTCCCTTACTCTGCCGCCTGGGAAGTCAAGGCACGGGAAGTGTCTCTTCTGGCTCTTCCCCAGCATCTTCCCAGGGGAGCTGTCCCTCCAGGCCACCCTTTTCCCAATCAAACCCCAGAGTCTGGCTCCGGACTAGCCCTCCCTTCTCTTTGCGCCCTAGGAAGTCCGCCCCTCCCCCTCCGGCCGGAGCTGCAATAAGGGTGAGATTATAAAAGGAACTGTATAGAAAGGGTTAGGGGATGGAATCTTGGAGCTCTACGGTGAGGACTAGGAAGAAAATCAAGTGCGCGGATGAAATGAAGCTCCTGATGTCAGTCTGTTCGAAGGTCCCCTGATCACCTGCCCTCTGGGCGGTGTAGAGCTTCTGCCAGGCGCTGCAGGCAGTGACTTAACACACCTCATAGAATCAAATGGGTCTCTACCCGGTGAAACCTCTCAGTGTCACGACTTGTGTCACACGCCCTCACCGTGCCACAAGCTCCCTGCCACACACTCAGCGAGTCACACACACCGTGTCACACGCAGTGTCTCACACTCCAATACTTGGTTTCTTACGTTCAGCTCTGGCTCTCTGGCGCCATCTTGAGGTGCTTGAGCAGCGTGGGCACTCCCTCTCGTTCAGGTTTTGGTACCCAGGCTGCCAAATGCCCCAGTTCAGTAGGACCTCCTGCCTAGTTCCGCTTTATAAGCCAAGGCTCCATGTTCCAGGTCAGACGAATGAGGAAGGCTATCTGTAGCAAGGCCAGGTGCTGTGTATGGAAAGTGTAGTGACTGCTCACTAGGTCTCTGCCATAACCACTGGACAACCCCTCCCCCATTTCTGTCCCTCCTCATTTTCCAGACCTTTCTTCTGTCTGTGTTTCTTTCTTCTGCTTTCTCCTCTTCCTAGCCTCTGGACACCTCCTTATGTGGGACATTCTTCAAGGTAGGGTTGAAATCTGTAACTTGCTGAAGGAGCAAGAGAGAACTAACTATTAGAGATCTTCCAGAGCACCCTGTCCCCCACTCATGTCCCTTTCTGATCTAGACTTTCTGCTCATCCTAGGCCCCAGGAACCCACCTGGGGTGCTCAACAGGAGATGCAGAAAAGGCCTGTCGTTTAAGTGGCTACTTTCTATAGAGATAGAAAGCAAAGCTCATACTCGCCCCACCATTGAACACGGCACCAAAAAGCAAATCAGTGGGCCGGGAGAGAAGAAATCTTCCACAGAGGAGCTGCCCCAGCCTCCCTGCCCCCAGCATGTGCCTGCTGCCCACTGCAGCAAACCCTCCCAGGCTGCTTGCTGGGAGCCATTCAAAGGCTTCTCTGTTCTCCTCCTTTGCTCAGGGCTGAGCAGGACCAGCAGCCGCAGAGCTGGGCAGGAAATGCTAATCTCCCAGATGTTCCCCTCCATCCTCCCTGCTCCACCACCATCAACCCAAAATCCTGCACCAACTGGTTGGAATAGAACTGGACCAAGGCAGCAATAGTAGGGTATGCTTATTATTCTTCCCTGCCTTGTATCCCTTTCTACTTCAGCTGCCAGACTGTCTCTGTGGGGACTTGAGTTGGGACAATGTAGGTATGAGTATTGGGGCTTGTTTCCCCCCACCCCCACCAGAGGAAGGCAGGCAAGAGAGCTGAGACTTCGAGGAGGATGGTCAGGGAGTAGAGGGGGTAGCATCTGAAGAAGGAAGCCAGGCTCTTGGCCCTGTACCAAACTGGGAGGAGGACCAGTTGGCAAGTGAAGCATTGGGGGAGGCTCCTCAAACTGACAGTGACTGAGAGTCCATCTGGGACTGTGTCCAGAGAATGGAGCCTGGGTGATGCTGGGTATGAAAATGGCTGGGATGCTTGCTGGCATGTGTTTACCTGGGATGGGCTGTAGCAAAGAGGACAGGGATTCAGTAGAACCTAAAGCTAATAGAAAGGCTGTTGACTCAGGTTGCTGTGATTCTAGTGTGACCTGGCCAGATAATCAGATGACCCAAGAAACTATTGTGAAATTTTGTGTGTGTGTGTGTGTATACCATTGGTCTGGAAGCTGAAGGTGTGTGGCTGGTGCACTTGAGACTGACTGTAGCCGAGCTGTTCTGTATTAATTTGATGTAGTTAAGGCTGTTGCTGAGTCTACTGTGGCGGTCTTAAAGGAGATAAAAAGCTGTTGCTAGGAGCCTGTACCTGAGAAGCAGGCTGTTACCTGGGATGAGAGCAGAGCTACCATTGTATATAGGATTGTAGCTAGCATGCTATTGGTCCTGGAGCCATAGCTGTGATGACAGCATATTGAGGATTGGCTATAGCTAAGATGCTATTGCCTGGGATTGTGACTGGGCTGTGCTTGTGTGCAAGGCTTTCGCTGGGATGCTGTTTCGGCTGCAGCTAAAGCTCCAAAGCTCTGGTGTAGCTAGGACGCCATTTCTTGGTAATATAGCTGGACCACTGTTGTGTGGGGGCTGTAGCTAAGACTCTGTTGTCTAGGAGATGGGAAGCTGTTCCCTGAGATGCTGTTCTGGGAGGCAGCATGCTACTGGAGATGGGAGCTGATCTGCTCAGAGTGGTCCTCCAGTGGCTATCACTGGGTCTGTGATGGGCTGGGGAGGGGAGGGCAGGTAAGTCCTGTCTGGGAGATGCCAGGACCCTAAGGTCGGGCTGGAGCTGCTGCTCTGGGGAGGCCTCAGCAGCTGCTCTGCTGTGGAGCTCAGAAGCCTGTTTGCATTACTGTTTTAACTCTTTTTTTAACCTTGTTTTTCTCTCGGCTGCACTTTCGCTCACTCATTAATTTTGGTATTTTTCTCACGGTGCCTCAGCCCCTGTCATGGCTGCCATGGCAACAGGAGGCAGTGTGCATAGTGCCAAAATATCTGATCAAAAAATAACCAAAATAAGCAAACACCAGGATGGCTATACACGGGGCTATGGCCAAGAAAGAGTTGATGGGTAAGATCCTGGAAACCCTAGGTTCCCAGGGGAGCCCTTCCACTCCCCTGTTCTCTAGAGAAGCTTTATGAATCTTTTGATAACCTGGGAGCCTGCTTCCCAAGGGACCTTACAGCATACTTTCCTAGGACTCTGAGATTTTCAGTAGTTCATGGTCAAGAGACAATTTTTTCATGAGGTTAGAGTATGAGGAGGAAGTTCTAAGAGCTTCTACCCACCCCTCTCCTTGCCCACCCCTCTCCTTGCCCACCCCTCTCCTTGCCCACCCCTCTCCTTGCCCACCCTTCCCTTTTCCCACCCCTCCTCTTACCCACCCCTCTCCTTGCCCACCCCCTGACCACCCCTCCCCTTGACCATCTCTCTTCTTACCCACCCCTCCTTTTACCCACCCTTCTTGCTCACCCCTCCTCTTGCCCAGTCTTAGAATTATTCCTCTTCTTCTGCTTCTAGCTCCACTTGGCCATCTCCACTTTCCTTTCCACTTTCATCCTGATGGGATGGACAAAGGAGAGAAAACTGCCCTCCTCCAAACTAGCCGTCCCACCTCCAACTCTTCAGTGAGGTGCCTGAGTCAGAGGTGCCATAAAAGCACCTGGCAGTCCTAGGTCCCGCCTGCCTAGGGGAGGCTCCAGAACATTCCAAATATGCTCACTCTTCTCTTATTTCCTCTCTCATTTCTTAGTCCCCTGGAGATGTTCCCTCAAATGGACATGTTCTAAAAGGAGGAGAGCCTCATGCAACAGAGGAAGGGTCAGAACTCCTGGTATTACCAGCCTCCCTTTCTTTATAACCCACTAATGTTCCCTCTGAGGAAGCTTGTCTAAATGTCTGTCTGGAGCACTGGGAATTGGGGGAATAAGAAGGAACTCCTCAATCATTCAGTTACATCTCTGTCTGTTCATGTGTACTGTCCCCCCTCCACCCTCCTCCTGGAGAAAGCATCACTCCTCAGACATCTGCATCCCCTCTGGGAATGGTTAGAACTTGTCTCCCGATCTTCACTTTCAATTTCTTTTCTCCCCTCCCTTCAAGAGCAGTGGTGGCCTTGGCCTCCTGGCAGAGCCTTCCTAGCCCGTTTCCATAGAAACCTGGTAGGTTGTGCAGTGCAGGAGTGGGAGGAGAGACAGAAAGAAAGAGGGACCAAGCCTCAAGGGCAGCCCCAGATGAAGGAATATGGGTACTGAGAGAAGATGGGGTTCTGCTCCATCTAGAGTGGGACCTTGATTTAGGAGGGGAGATAAGAGGTAGAAAATGCTTTCTAGATTCTACCTGCATGTAGTGTGCCCTGCTACCTCTGAGATGAGGCCACAAGAAAGGGGATTCCCCCTTCACCTCTTTAAAATCCTTGTTTACCAGAAACTGCCTGATAAAGAATGACTTTCTTCCCAGGACCCACTAGTCTCTAAGACAGGAACCATGGGATACCTTCTCCCCTCCAACAGCTCCTCACCCTCCCTTACCAGCCATTCCAAATCAGAAGGCTGGACAGCCCCGGGGGACCCGGTGGCCTCTGCTGACCCCATGGCGTGCAGCTCTCAAAGGCCCCATTCATGTCTGGGGGCTGAAGGCACCATTGTCCACCCCCCCGCGGGAGGGGATACTGTATGGGGACTGAGGGGGGTCTCGACTCAGAAGGAAGGAATGCGTCTGGAGAAGTTGCCCGTACCACCACCCCCTCCGCAGGGGGCAGGGTAACTCCAGGCTCAAGGTCCCCACCAGATCTCAGTCCGGACCCTTTCGTGACCCCAAGTTGGGTCTCCAGTAGTTCCCAGAAGCCTTCGCGCATCCCTTGAGGGTGGGGACTACTGCAGTGTCAGAGAAGGGGCGGGCGGAGCCTGGCCCCACCTCTCTCTACTCGGGAAACCAGTGCACAAGTCGGGAGCTGTCCAGCACTTCAGGTTTGAAAGGCTGCTAATTCGCCTAGGTGCCATTAGACAAGGGCGCCCAGAGCCAGCCCTAGTAGCTCAGGAGGTCTTCCTCACCTAAGCTAAGAACGCAGACTACATCTCTCCTAGGTTGGCTTGGATGCTTTGGGTGTGGGGATCCCTCGGTACTTAGAACTGACTTGGGAAGCAACATACCCCCTACTCAGTCTGAGCAGAGTTGAAGAATTGAGTGTTACCAGACTGCTCGCTGAAACCGTATCTCAGACCTGAGCAGGAAAAAAGACCCTCCGAGCTCAGGCCTTGCCTCCCTCCCCCATCTCTCTGTCTGTGCCTGTTTTCCTCTCTCTTCCCCCCCCCCCCCGCCCTCCTCTCTCCATCCCTGCTGGGTTGGGGGCTGCTGAATTATCATTTCTCAGTTCTGCTAATGTGCTCCCCGCTGAGGGGAGGGATCATAATTCTGGGAGATGATTAAGTTTCAAATTGTTTTTCTTTCTGTTGTAGAAAAAGAAGCTTTAATATGGTCTCTCCTCAGTGGGGAAGGCACCCCATCTCTTCTCTTAGTCCCTTTTTCAGGACCATGACTTCTGAGGTCCCCTCTAGGCGTTTGAGTGTTTAAGGTTCTAAGGGAAGCGAGAAGCATAGACTGACCCTTAACTTAAAAAGAGTCATACTGTGTACCGGTAAGAACTTAACTGATCTCTGTCACTTACTGCCCATGTGATTAAGGTACTGAACCTGTCTGAGCCTCAGTTTTTTCATCTATTAAATGGGCTCATGGAGTGTTAGTGAAGATTTAAAATGTTCGACTGAATGTTTGGCTTATGGCAAAACTCCATAAAAGTTGATAGTATACCTCACACTGTGTCACCTGTTCTCGGAGACTGCCTGAGCTTGTTCTTTGGTTCAGTAAGTGTTTACAAAATGCTTTCTAGTTTTCAGACACTATGCAACAGACATGAAGCAATCTGTTTGTCCCTTAAACACTCCTTTATCCTCTTCCTTCCCTCATTTTGCTTAAAGTCACTCCCATGATGTCCTGACTCCCATTGCGTCCTGTCTACTTCCTGCCATGACATCATGGTTCTCATTCCATTCTTTTTTCTCTCTTTCTCTTTTTTTTTTTTTTTTTTTTTTTTTTTTTTTGGTTTTTTTTTCGAGACAGGGTTTCTCTGTGTAGCCCTGGCTGTCCTGGAACTCACTCTGTAGACCAGGCTGGCCTCGAACTCAGAAATCCACCTGCCTCTGCCTCCCAAGTGCTGGGATTAAAGGTGTGCGCCACCACCGCCCGGCTCTCTCTTTCTCTTAATGTCACCTGGATCCTGGATTCTTTTTTTTTTCTTTTCTTTTTTTTTTTTTTTTGAGACACCTGGATTCTTATCCTTTTAACATACATGTCTCTTTTGTCTTCTCTGTCACTCCTCCTGTCACTGAGGCCACCAAAGTAAAAGTGGGTGGAGGGGCTAGAGGTTGAATTTTCAAAGGAACAGAGAGAACTCTAAGTCATGGTTTGCGTGTATATGTGTGTAAGTCTGTATTGTACTATATATTCAACAGTGAATGTTCTAAATGTTAACATCTGAATTGTAAGCTTATTTGTCTGTGTATCTCCTATAGGAGCCATAAATCTCTGAAATGTGTATGTTTCTTTGGCTACCTGCCTATCTTCTCTTCCCCTGCCTCTGTCTTCTAAGAATGTATTGTTCTCATATTAATCACCTTTATTGCGATATAACTGAGATTAAAATGCTCATATTTAGTTATTTAGGTTTTTTCCGAGATAGGGTTTCTTTGTCCTGAAACTCCCTCTACAGACCAGGCTGGCCTCAAACTCAGAGATCTGACTGCCTGCTTGCCTTCTGAGTGCTAGTGTTAAAAGCATGTGCCATTGTGGCCAGCTTACAATTTGTGTGTGTGTGTGTCTGTGTGTGTGTGTATATCTATATCTATATATATCTATATATATCTCCTGTCTCTGTCTGTCTCTCTGTCTCTGTCTCTGTCTCTGTCTGTCCCCCCCCTCCTCTGTGTGTGTGTATATCTATATATCTATATATATCTCCTGTCTCTGTCTGTCTCTCTGTCTCGTCTCTGTCTCTGTCTCTGTCTGTCTCCCCCCTCCTCTGTGTGTGTGTGTGTGTGTGTGTGTGTTCATGCACCACAGTGTGCATATGGAGGTCAGAAGACAACTTGGGAGAATCAGTTCTTTCCTTCCACTATGTGGGTTCTGAGAATTGAACTCAAATCAAATTTGGCAGCAGGCACCTTTACCCACTGAGTCATTACGCTGGCCCAAACTGCATACATTTAGTACATATAATTTGAGTTCAGTTGTCTTAGTTTTCTTTGACTGTGAAAGCTTACGCTGTATTAGTAGGAGAAGCTGGTTTATGGGAGCTGTTTTTGGTTTTGTAGGCCACAGTTTGTTTGTGTTAAGAACAGTTTCATTGAGCTACATGGTTAGCCCTAGTAACAATGTACATTTAAATTATTTAAATTTAATTTTTATTAAGCAGGTTTCTAGCAAGAAACCCTGTTTCTTTGGGTCTTTATTTCCATATGAAGGCTCCTGTGTCAGATAAGTCACTAAATAACTATATCTGGTTTTCTTTTGTCATTTTGTCTTTTGTTATAGCAATCTAAGCCATAGACCTAAGCAATGGATTAAGAAAATGTTTTTTCTCCAACACTGGATGTTGTTTGTTTTATTTCTGTTTGTCTTACTTTATAACTGTGTGAGGGTTTAGTTCAGCACAGGAAACAAAAACCAGTCTAGGTATTTTAAACTGGAGGGAGTTAATTTAGGGAACTAATGATTCCAAAATAATCGAAAGCACTTGTGGAATGGACTCCCAGAAGCTGCACCAGGAGAGCTAGTATGTTTGCCATGACTGGCAAGGTAAGAAATCAAAAGGCCACGGCAGTGGAACTATTGATTTAAAAAACACTTTGCCAGAAACCTGCTTTCCAGGAATTAGGAAGCAGAGACTCCCAAGCTGGAATAGCTCTTACGAGAGAATGCTACATCTCTAGGGTTCTACTTGTCAGTGAAGAGCCAGGGAGATGGCTCAATGGGCAAGAGCATTTGGATGGTCTGAGTTTGATTTCCAGAACTCACATGATGGAAGGAGAGAGCCTGTATGTGTGCCCATACCATAAATAACTGACATGTAGTGAAAACAGAGAGCCGGAGACAACAGATAGACTTCTTCTGTCTTCCTGCCATCTGATGACGTAAGTGTACCATTGTTAAGGGGTCAGAGGAAGGCGGACCAGATATTTAGGCTCTGGATTAGAGAAAAACAAACAAACAAACAAAAAACCCAAAAACAAAACAGGAGCAGAGTACAGTGGCACAAGCCTGTGTGTGATTTCAGTGACTTGGGATGCTTATGCAGGATTGTGAGGTCCAGGTTTACCTGAGTGAGTTTAAGACCAGTGCCAAATTTTTAATCTACTTTTTAGTAGAAAGAATTCTGGGGACCTATTTTCTGTGTTATAGTTCTTGCTTAAGACTCTAGACTTAATCTCGAGCAGACACGCGCGCGCGCACAGACACACATATACTCCAGAGAAGGAAGAAGGAACTAGGCCATCTGCCATTGGACTATGAAAGTTCTGTGACTAAGCAGGTAGTATTAGGATCAGGACAGGGAGCAATGTGAAAGCAAGTATCTGTCTTGGACCAAGTTTCAGCAGCACAAACCTAGGACTGGCCCCAGTTCTAACTTGGAGCTAAGGAGAACAGGCTCTGAGAATCTCTGGGAAATTGAAGCAAAAGCCAGTGTTCCAGGGAGAGAAAGCAGACAAGACTATGGCCTCAGAAGTCAAAGGTATGACCATCTCACTCCCAAAAGGAGCTAACTGTACATAATCCCAGGCCTTGAGCACAGACCCCAGGGAATAGTGGCGGCTTCTCTTTTACACTGGTTTGGCTCCATGTAGTTCTGCAGTCCACCTGCCACCTACCTCATGTCCATCCTTCTGAAACAAGGCCCAGAATTTCCCAAAGAAGTATAAAGGAAAAAACCCAAAGTGTTTTCAAAGTCTCATCTTTCAAGCAGGAAGGCCAGGAGTCTAGGGATATTTTGCTGGAAAACACCCTGGAGCTAATGCCTCCCTGCTGTTAGTATCTGGTTCCATCTGATGCAACAGATATTTGGGCATCATCTCAAGTTCAGGAATCAGGAGACAGGTCCTTGGGGTTGTAAGGTCACAAGTCCATCAAATGGCACCAGTATGTGTGTGTCTGTTGAATGAATATGAAAATGTAAGAAGGAGTGGCCTGGCTGCCTGGCTCCTATGGAAGCTTAAGGCAGACAGCATATGCTGAGGCTAAAAGCTTGGTCTAGCTGGGCAGTGATGCCACCTGCCTTTAATCCCAGCACTCAGGAGGCAGAGGCAGAAGCATCTCTGAATTCAAGGGCAGCCTGGTCTACAGAGTGAGTTCCAGGACTGCCAGGGCTACACAAAGATATCCTGTTTCAAAAAACAAACAAACAGACAAAAATGCCTGGCCTCACAGTTCTGCTGCAATGGCTCTGTCATTTCTTCGTTGTATGACCTTAGGCCAATTATTTCTTCTCCCTGGGCTTATTCTTCCACCTGTAAAATGGACATAATTGTGTACTTATCTCACAAGATGGTTAAGAGGATTGGCTGGACAGTGATATGTGATAGATATAAAACCTTGGCCAGTTCCTGACATATACTGAACTTTGATAGATAGTGTCTGCTAGTATTGTTTGTGATGACTAACAAATATCTTTCAAGAACAAATACCTTTCCTATTAATCACTGGGAAACACCTGTAAAAGGACATTCTTTATCTGAGGTTCATTCTTTACATGCTTAGTCACTTTCTGGAAAAGTCAGGATCCAGGCCAGGTGAGGCTGCATCTTGAAGCCTGTTTTCTCTCTCTGAATAGTCTTCCTTGTTCATCCCTAGTTCAGTCCCCTGTGGTCCCACTGAGTTTTTAGCATGTCCTGTGGAGGATGGCATGGTGGCATCCTAATAGTGAGAAGGAGTGATGTGTGCATGTAAGAGTTGTAAGATCATCAGGGTTTGGAGTCCTCATCTCAGACCTTTCATGTCCCCCCTCTCTCTAGTCTTCTTTTCCCAAATCCTCCAACTTCATCTAGGTTTATTGAATGTCTACTCTACAGCAAGGATTATGCTAGACAGCCCCTAATCTATTCAAGGCACGTGAAAAGAGCTACAACAAATAGAGCCACATACACATTTATTTAATCACAATTATACTGGCTTCATGGGGGGGGATGATGGGGAGTATTGAGGGTGGATAATGAGACAACTTGTCCTCCCCACGAGTGAGATACAAGCAGGACCAGATCTGAAGAAGGACTAAAAATCAGCCAGATAAGGAGAAGGAAGTTCCCTGGGCAGAGGGGAGTTCCTGCCAAAATGTTAGGTGATCACTTTATGTTGTGTTTCCTTGTCTGGGGGTATTTGATTCTCAGCTGGGGACTCCCAAAAGAATAAATATTTAATGGTGGGATGTGTGAAGGCGTGTGACCTGCTGATAGGATCTGGAGACCTTGTTGGATTTCCAGCCAAACCATGTGGTTAGAAGGTCTATCTCTGGGAATTGTGTGTGTGTGTGTGTGTGTGTGTGTGTGTGTGTGTGTGTGTGCAGGGCTGTGGATGTGTCTTTGCGACAGTAAACATCAGTGCAGGTGTGCATGGGTTTGTGCAGAGCTATAGTTAATAATTTTTGGCATCTGGACCAAGCAGCAGAAACATACACTGAAATCCAGGAGCATGCCAGCTCCTGAATGGAGAACAGAGGAGGGAGACAGCCCTCCCCCAATACAGAAGCCTTCAATGGTCAGGTTCTATGTCCTTGACACTGTACAGTCCAGGTCGTCTACCTCTGCTAAGTGCAGAGCACTAACTAGCCAGTACTTCTAGACAAGCATTGCTGTTGAAGGTGGGGGAGGGAAGAAGGCTTTAAAATTTATAATCTTTTGGAAAATCATTATTTTAAGATGTTTAACCCTCCTTTATATTTTTTCCTCCTGGGCCTCTAGTGAGTGTGGTTTATTAATGCTCTAAATGTACACATGCATATACGTGTGCTGGTGGTATGTGTTTCTGTGTAGAAGAACAGGTGTTTGGGATGACATTGTGAAGAGTGGTAAGAGGCCCCATGAACTGGGGTACCTTTCCTCCTCTGTCCCACCCAGGGACTCAGTCCTCCCACTATGCCCATCTCTGGCACTCTGAATAAAGGCTGGAATCATCTGCACATCAGGCCTGAGTCCCATCATATTAGCGACAGGCTGAACATGTACTGACCGCAGCTAGACCGACAAAAATAATATGCTCACATTCACCTTCATCCCATAAAGCGAATGGAACCTGGCCCCATTGCAGTGAATGAGCTTCAATAATTCATCCCAGCTGCTGATGTGGTATTGACATAAAGCTAATTTAACACTGGAGGAGCCAGGAAAGTAAGGAGCAATTACGCCTTCACCTGCGGCATGGTCTCTCCGCTAGCTCTGCGCTGCACCAGAAAGCCAACTCCAAAATAGAATTGCTGGGGAAGTCACTGGCCCCCTTCTCTCCTTGCATATGGTTGACTTACTGGAGACGTGTTCAGTTTTATCTTGCTCACAGTCTGTGTGTGCTTGCACTTGCTTCATCTGTACAGGGAGAGGCTAAGGTCAACTTTAGATGTCATTTCCCATCTTGGGTGTTTTGACATGGAATCCTCTCATTGGCCTGGAGCTTAATGAATAGACTAAATTTTCTGGCCAGTAAACCCCAGGGAATCCTACTGTCTTTGTCTTCCCAGGTCTGGGATTGTAAGTACATATAAGTATAACAACCATACCCAGATTGTTTAATGTACATTGAAACTAAATTCAGTTTCCATGTTATTGATGAGTTATCTCCAAACTTCCCCGCCATTTTGTGAGACAGATTCTCATATAGTTCGTGCATTTTTTATATGTGTGCAAATGTTATGTCTGAATGTGCGTGTGGACATGTATGTAAGTACAGGTGTGTGCAGGTGCATGTGCACATATGTGTGCATATATGTAGAGCCCAAAAGCTGATGACAGGTGCCTCTCTTAATCACTCTCCACTGTATTTGTGAAGGCAGAGTCACTCACTGAACCCAGAGCTCACCAATTCCACCCAGTTCATCTACCTAGCTTGTCCTGTGAGCCTCTATCTCTACCTCCCAAGTGCTGGAATTACAAGCAGACTTTACAGGCAGAATTACAGGCTTGCCCAGACTTTACATGAGCTCTGGGAATCTGAACTCCTGCCTTCATACATGCATAGCAAGTATTTTACTCATCGAGCTGTCTCTCCAACCTTATCTTTGAACTTTTTTTTGGTCAATATCCAAAGCTTTCTTATTAACAGTAAGATCCAAGGTTAGTTTTTGTAGCCTCGGCTGGCCCTTCGGCCTCTGGCACACTCGAACTTCCAGCCCTTGGAACAGACATAGGGTTCCTGGGACTTTGCCAAAATGTCAGTACACCTCTCGGTCCTTCCGAGGACCAGACAGGAGCACAGTGCCTCGGCCCTTGGGAGACTCCAGGGCAGCTAATCAAAGGTGAGGATCTTACCCCCAGCCTTGAGGATGCGACTTCGGCCAGTTGCTCACCTGCAGTGCACACACCTTCAGCTTGGGCACTTCAGAATCCACATATCATCTGTGACCGTCCTCACAACCACAGCGGTTTTGTTCTCCCTGACAGGAAGCTTCATCTTTCGGATCATCCAGGACAGGGACAGAGGTGGCCGGTTAGTGCAGCTCATAAATAACCTCTTCAGGATAACCTGATTGAAAGTGGAGTTGGTACGTCTAGCCAGAAACCTGTAGAGTTTGACGAGCAGTAGCAAGAAGATAATCCTGGCTCTTGGCTCCTTGTGACGAAACTTTCAGTCCTTGTTGTGGAGAATGTCAACACCCATGATGGTGCCTCTTGCATAGCCAGGTCCAGAAAGCATCTCTGAATTTTTTTTTTAAAAAGATGTATCTATTTTATTTATGAGTAGACTCAGATCCCATTACAGATGGTTGTGAGCCACCACGTGGTTGCTAGGAATTGAACTCAGGACCTCTGGAAGAGCTCTTAACCCCTGAGCCATCTCTCCAGCCCTTGAACTTTTGGTCCTCCTGCCTCTACCTCTCAGGTGCTGGGATTGCAGGCATGTAACATCACACCTAGCATGCTGACAGTATTCTTGAACAGAGACTCACCACCTCTCTCTCTGGATCTGAACTTCTCAATAGTCAAAGAGATGTTTCTTTAAAATTCCCTCCTCTCTCTCTTTTCTCTCTCTCTCTCTCTCTCTCTCTCTCTCTCCTCTCTCTCTCTCTCTCCTCTCTCTCTCCTTTCTTTTTGAGACAGAGTTTCTCTGTGTAGTCCAGGCTGTCCTGGAACTCACTCTGTAAACCAAAGTGGCCTGAACTCAGAGATATGTCTGCCTCTGCCTCTCAAGTGCTGAGACTAAGGGCATGTACCACCATGTGTGAGTTAAATTTTCTATATAATTATATATATATTTAGAAAATATAACTCTTCTCTCTCTCTCTCTTTCTCTCTCTCTCTCTCTCCACTCTCGGTGTCTGTGTGTTTGTGTGTGTGTTTGTGATAATGTGGAGGTCAGCAGACAACATACAGGAATTAATTCTCTCCTTCCCACCTGGGGTCCTGGGAATTAAACTCATTCAGCTTATCAGGCTTGGTAGCAAGTGCCTTTACCCACTGAGCCATCTCAAAGGCTGCAAGAGATGTTTCTTATGTCAGATAGATCAGAGTATTTCCTCTAACTCTTTCCACAGAATAAAATCCCCTAAGCACTTTTTATAGCATTGGACAGATGGACAAGTGAGGCTGCAGACAAAGGGACTATGATATCCACAACGATGTCGAAGAGACCCCCAAAATAAACCTCTGGTCTGGGGGTATACTCAGAGGCAGAGCAGTTGCCTAGAATCCCTAGCATCACACACACATACACACACACACACACACACACACACACGTACACACACACAGAGTCTCTAAATAAACAAATAAATGCCACTCATTTGACATCATAGAGATACTGAAATTCTTTTCTTTTTTTTTTTTTTTTGCCCCTTCCCTTCTTCCTCTCGCTCCAGCCCAAAGGTTTATTTATTATATGTAAGTACACTGTAGCTGTCTTCAGACACCCCATAAGAGGGCATCAGATCTCATTACAGATGGTTGTGAGCCACCATGTGGTTGCTGGGATTTGAACTCAGGATCTCTGGAAGAGCAGTCAGTGCTATTAATCGCTGAGCCATCTTGCCAGCCCAAGATACTGAAATTTTTGTTTTAATTTATTCAAAAACTATGTAAGGGGCTATGGCTGTAGCTCAGTGATAGAGTGCTTGTCTAGCTTGCACAAGGTCCTGAGTTCAGTCCCTAGCCTCCCCAAAAAGAAAATACCCCAGAAAACTCAGCATTTAATTTTTTTTGAAGGACTAACATACTATGTTTTTATAGAAACCACTTAACATTCCTGACAACCATGCACGAAGTTCCCAATTTCTTCACATCCTCACTAATACTTGTTATTTTCTGAGATTGATTTTTCCCCCTCTCTCCTTCCTTCCTTTTTCTTTTTGATACTGTGAAATGACATGTCACTGTGGTTTGGCACAGAGTCCTCATTTTAAAATAACCCTTCTTATTTTGGAGTAATGTTACACTTACAAAGAAGTTGTAGATAATAAGGAAAACCCCTGTGTAGATCTCAGTCTGTTTGCATGTCTCCAGATGTTTTCATCTGACCATGGTACTCTACTAAGTCTGAGCAGCTGCTTTATTATCACATGAGTGTATGCTCATGTACATGTGAGCATACATGCACACACACATAGATAGATGGAGAGAGAGTGTGTGTGTGTGTGTACATATCCATGCTCGCACACATGCATGTGTATGATGAACCTGGGGATCTCATACATGCTAGGCAAGAGCTCTACTAATGAGCTATATCTTCGGTCTCACACAGTGACTTTAATTGTTTTTATTTACTATTTGTGTGTATATGTGTACATATGTATGTGTTAGTTACCTTTCTATTGCCAGGAAAAACATCATAACCAAGGCAACTAACTTATAAGAGAGAGCATTTCATTTGGGGCTCCCAGTTCCAGAGGGTCAGACTCCATGATTACCATGGTGGAAAGCATGGTAGCCAGGCATGGTCTAGGAGTAGTAACTCAGAGTTTCCATCTGATTCACAAGCAATGAGGCAGAGAGAGAGAGAGAGAGAGAGAGAGAGAGAGAGAGAGCAAACACAGACAGGGAGGGACAGAGACACATAGTTAACTGGGAATGCCTGAGCTTTTGAAATCTCAAAGTCCACAGGATCTGACACCCCCTCCTTCAACAAAGCCACACCTCCTAATCTCTCCCTAACAGTACCACCAACTAAGGACCAAATATTCAAGTACATGAGCCTGTGAAGGCCATTCTCCTTCAGACCACCAAGCGTGTTTGTGTATGTTAGTATGCATGTGGCACAGTGAGCATGTGGAGATCAGAGGGTGCTTCATTGTGGACGTTAGAGGACAACTTTGTGACCTCAGTTCTTTCTTTCCATGTTTATTGGCTTTCCCAGGGATTGACTTCAGGTTGCTAGCCTTGCGTGGCCGGAGCTCCATCCCCTGAGCCATTTAAAGGGCCTCACATGGTGCTTTTCACAGGTGCTAGGGAGCTAGAGCCCAGAAAAGTTTTTCCAGGGAAATATGTCTCAGGTGTTACTTGAAAGAGGAGCATGAATGGATCCAGGAAACAGGGTGTGATCCAGGCAGATGGGACAAGTTGTGTCAAAGCCTGGGGGTAATAAAGAACCGGGGACACTTGAGGATAATCATAATAGCAATAATGGTAATTTATTGACACTTACCATATGCCAAGCATTGGTAAGCACTTTAGAATGTTATTTCACTTAATTTCTCACAACAAGTCTATAAAGTGCGAGATGTTATCATTTCTGTTTTCCAGATGGGACAATTGATGAGTTGACAGAAATAAGTTGCCAAGGTCACCAAACCCATAATAAAATGGCAGAGGCAAGATTTGAACTGATCTCCCAACTAAACACTCACCAACACACACACAACAACACAAACACACACTCCTAATTCCTTTTCTTCCCACCAGCTCCAATAAAGTGTATTTGATTACCTATAGGAAGAAGGAAAGCATTGATACACACCCTATCTTGACCTTCCCAAACAATCTGCCTTCAGGACACAGAGGCAACTGTCATTCCAAACTGTCACTTACTGTTATTGTTTCTCTCATATGGATTGATAGCTGAATGGATGGCATGAATAAATAAAGAGAAACAAAAAGCATTGGTAACAATTTATGATTATCTACTCATTCATATGTTTACATGTTTAATGCCTGCCTCTCCCACTGAGCTTTCAGCCCTCTGATGGCAAGGATCCAGTCTGTTCAGTGAACTTGATAAGAATAAATGCTGAGTTTTCTACGGTGTTTTTTTTTTGGGGGGGGGGGGAGGCTAAGGACTGAACTCAGAACCTTGTGCAAGCTAGACAAGCACTCTATCACGAGCTACAGCCATAGCCCCTTACATAGTTTTTTTAATAAATTAAAACAAAAATTTCAGTATCTTGGGCTGGCAAGATGGCCTCAGCGATTAATAGCACTGACTGCTCTTCCAGAGATCCTGAGTTCAAATCCCAGCAACCACATGGTGGCTCACAACCATCTGTAATGAGATCTGATGCCCTCTTATGGGGTGTCTGAAGACAGCTACAGTGTACTTACATAAAATAAATAAACCTTTGGGCTGGAGCGAGAGGAAGAAGGGAAGGGGCAAAAAAAAAAAAAGAAAAGAATTTCAGTATCTCTATGATGTCAAATGAGTGGCATTTATTTGTTTATTTAGAGTCTCTCTCTCTCTCTCTCTCTCTCTCTCTCTCTCTCTCTCTCTCTCTCTCTCTGTGTGTGTGTGTGTGTGTGGTGTGTGTGTGTGGTGTGATGCTAGGGATTCTAGGCAACTGCTCTGCCTCTGAGTATACCCCCAGACCAGAGGTTTATTTTTGGGGGTCTCTTTGACATCGTTGTGGATGTCATAGTTCCCTTTGTCTGCAGCCTCACTTGTCCATCTGTCCAATGCTATAGAAAGTGCTAGGGATTTTATTCTGTGGAAAGAGTTAGAGGAAATACTCTGATCTATCTGACATAAGAAACATCTCTTGCAGCCTTTGAGATGGCTCAGTGGGTAAAGGCACTTGCTACCAAGCCTGATAAGTTGAATGAGTTTAATTCCCAGGACCCCAGGTGGAAGGAGAGAATTAATTCCTGTATGTTGTCTGCTGACCTCCACATTATCACACACACACACACACAAACACACAGACATACAGACACACCGAGAGAGAGAGAGAGAGAGAGAGAGAGAGAGAAGGAGAGAAGAGTTAAAATTTCTAATAATATATATTTCTAATAAATATATATAATTATTTTTATATTTATTTTTATTTATATATAAATTTATTATATTTAATTTATATATAAATTATTTTTATAATTTATTTTATATTTATAAATATATAATAAATATTTTCTAACAAATATATATATAATATTAGAAAATTTAAGCCACACATGGTGGTACATGCCCTTAGTCCCAGCACTTGAGAGGCAGAGGCAGACAAATCTCTAAGTTCAAGGCCACTTTGGTTTACAGAGTGAGTTCCAGACAGCCTGGACTACACAGAGAAACTCTGTCTCAAAAAGAAAGAAAGAAAGAAAGAAAGAAAGAAAGAAAGAAAGAAAGAAAAGAAAGAAAGAAGAAAGGAAAGGAAGGAAGGAAGGAAGGAAGGAAGGAAGAAGGAAGGAAAGAAAGAAGAAAGAAAGAAAGAAAGAAAAGAAAGAAAGAGCGAGAGGGAGGGAATTTTAAAGAAAACATCTCTTTGACTATTGAGAAGTTCAGATCCAGAGAGAGAGGTGATCAGTCTCGGTTTCAAGAATACTGTCAGCATGCTAGGTGTGATGTTACATGCCTGCAATCCCAGCACCTGAGAGGTAGAGGCAGGAGGACCAAAAGTTCAAGGGCTGGAGAGATGGCTCAGGGGTTAAGAGCTCTTCCAGAGGTTCTGAGTTCAATTCCTAGCAACCATGTGGTGGCTCACAACCATCTGTGATGGGATCTGAGTCTACTCATAAATAAAATAGATAAATCTTTTAAAAAAAAAATTTAGAGATGCTTTCTGGACCTGGCTATGCAAGAGGCACCATCATGGGTGTTGACATTCGCTACAACAAGGACTGTAAGTTTCGTCACAAGGAGCCCAAGAGCCAGGATATCTTCTTGCTACTGCTAGTCAAGCTCTACAGGTTTCTGACCAGATGTACCAACTCCACTTTCAATGTAGCTGAGCCCATTTGTTGGGACTCCATAGAGAGAAAACACATCAAAAACCTACTGGTGGTGTTCTGGCAACTTCTTGTCACTTCCTTGGACTCTGGTCCAATTGGCAGAGTGATGTCAGCTGATACAGACTCACATGGAGGTTTGCTAAGGCAGATTCACAGGCAAGACCTGTGGAGGACACATGATGTTTGGAGGGAGTATAAATAGGACTCAACAGACAGTGATGGGCAGGCTTGCATAGCTAGCTTTGCAATGCTTCTTGGTCTCCTGTCTTTTCTGACCTTCACTTCGTTGAGAGAGCCATGGCAAAGAACTTCTACTGGTGTCTAAACTGTCCTTATCACACCTGCAGATTTGTGTGAAGCCTTGCTGTTCCTACTAGGTCATGCACTGCTGCTGGTGCGTGTTTGCTATCCCAACACTACTGAACTGGACTGCTGGTGTATTCGTGGAGTCTTTGTGTGTGAATTGAGCTGCTGCTGCTGACTGTGAACTGAACTCCTGAGTTCCTGACAATGCAGATTGGATTTGCTCCAAAGAACAATTTCTAAACAAGTCCACTTCCCCTGTATTCTA